>BLSH010490055.1:366368-376583 GCA_018402905.1 Glandirana rugosa
ACCCACACTTCCTCCCGAACTAAGGTGGAGGCGACTGCCCGGTCCCCACCCTCGTACGCAACCAGGGAACCTCCAAGGGACCAACGCATGCTCCCACCCCTGGCCCGTCAGCGGAGGTGGAATCAAGCCCTCCTTCACACCCAGAATGTAAGTGCTAAATGGCAACTATACAAATTGTGCCACAGACAGGGGTGCTGCTAGGTGCACAAAAGGGTGGGGGTTTCAGGCCTAAATGAAAGGATAAGTGTCACTTTGCTGGCTGCTGGCTGATTCATCAGTGCCCATTAATCCAGCCTTGCTAGTGTAGACATGGGAAGAGGATAGCCCCCAGTGCTGGAAGGCACACAAATACATATGATGGATATCAGACAGCCCACATCCCATAGGAGCGAGGGGGGGGGGCAGCTGTAGGAGTTGACGAATGTTGCCACTTGTCAAGTATTTGGGCCATGGAAAATGGCATCATCGTCCGTTTGTTGGTGTTTTGTGCAGAAAATCCTACAGAGCCCCCCCAAGCCTATGCAAGAAGTCCACCAGATGCACCCAGCCCAGCCAAATTGCAAGGTTGGTACACTTGAAACATATTCTACAATGTATGTGTTGAACCTGTAGTGACTTTGGGATGCTCAGTGAATGCATTTGATATTTTTTTTAGAAGAACTGGATTCACTTGAACTGCCCCAACATCCCGAGTGCCCAAGGGAACAAGCTGTGAGTGAGCCTGTCGTTTGCCCTTGTAAGTACTGTTCTAATATTGCTTCTTGTGTATCGACATGTCTATTGGTACATGGGACAGCAGACCGCAGTTAAAAACCAACACACCTTTTTTACTTTGTTCTAAAGTATGGCCATGGCCTTTATTATTGTTGCCTTTAAAGTGGTTGTAAAGTGCCCCCCCCCAAACCAACCAAAAAAATAAAGGCCCATCCAAGGCAGAATCAGCTATTATGTAGCACATAATAGCTGTTTCTGAAATAGTTACTTTGGAACAAAGCTGTTGCACCGGTCTAAGCACCCTGCTGTGACCGGCGACATCCTTCTTCCAGGTCTGCTCCTCCATCCAATCACAGCACGGGCATTCAATACCAATCAATGTCAAGATATCACTTAAAAAATAACACAAATCACTATGTTGGCCCTCAGCCACTTGACCATCCTTGTCCTTATGCATTTTCCTCTACTTAACAGGTCATGAGGTTCCACAATGCACCATTGGAAGACTGAGGAGGGAAATTTGGTGCTGTGGGGAGCTACAGGACATCCAGAGGACAGTGCAGGAACTCTAGAGGGCAGCGCAGGACCTCCAACGGTGATTGACGGATGTTGGGGACATGCTTGTGAAATTTTAATTCTTCTTGCAATTGGGCTGGCTTTTGTGGACCCCATTTTAGGGCCTGTTGCCCGTTTGAAATGGCCTCATAAAAAAGAGTGAATACATGTACTCTATCTCATCAGGGGTTTTCAAATGTCATCTTTCTGGGTGGGAAGGCACCCCCTTCCTCCAAACTGGAGTTTCTTGGAGAAAGGGGTTTGCATCTGCAAAATGTGTGAGTTGATCCCATCAGGGGTTCGAATATGACGCATTTCGGGGGTTGCCCCCCTTTATCCAAGCTAGTGGAGTTTGGATAAAGGTGGTCACCCCCAAAACGGGTCGGCTCAGAACCCCTGATGGGATCAACTCACACATTTCTCACATGCAACACCCCTTTCTCCAAGAAACTCTAGTTTGGAGGAAGGGGGGTCTGCCCACCCATAAAGATGACACTTGACAACCCCTGATTAGATGGAGTACATGTTTACACTCTTTCGTTTGTGGCCTACTAGCTTTATATGTTTGACATCTGTTTTTTACATGTTGCAAAGCACCTCAGAATGTGCAAGCAATATAAAGGTTTGATACTAACCGTGTGTGGCTTCTTCTTTACTTTATGTATGCCTGTGAGTTTCATAAAGTTTAGGTCTTTACAGAGCAAATGTGCTCTTCTATGTGGTTAACACAGATGTAGTTCATCTCGAAACCAGTTGTTAATGCATCATGTTTTTGTTCTTCATGCATGGAATGTATGAAGACCAAAAACATTGTGTGTTTGTGTTTGTGTGTATGTAGCACAACCCCTGCACACAAAAATACTTTGCGGAAGCTGATATTGTGATCTCATGGAGAAATGAAGGTTATATTTCCCTCTTGGAGCAAGTGCAAAAATAAAGCACATATAGAACATCTCTTTTACACATAGAAAAACCACAGACAAGAGTAGTTAAACTGAAGGATTCATTTATAAGGGTGATAAAACATTAAAGATCAGGAATCATGTTTTGACAGGACACAGCCCCCCTCCCCACAAAATATTTCATATATTTGATACGCAAATCCCTTGCATTCTGGGTGGCCAAGGTAGCACGTCTACTCTGGAGGTCTGCCATTGCATCCAAAGACGGACAACCTTCAGTGGATATACTTGGGCCTGGCAGGGCTGCATCAACGTCAGTGGGCACGGTTGGGAGATAATTGGTGGCATTCCTGTGTAAAAAATTATGCAGGATGCAGCAGCACAGTACCACATGATTCAGCTTATATAAGGCCAGGTTGATTGGTGTCAAAAAGAGACGGAACCTGTTGGCCAAAATTCCAAAGGCATTTTCCACCACCCTTCTAGCACGCAAAAGTCTATAGTTGAAAATCCTCTGGTCAGGTGTCAGGTTTCGTTGAGGAAATGGCTTCATAACATCTTCACAAAGCCCAAACGCCTCATCTGCAACAAAGACAAAGTTCAGACCCTCCACGTTTTGGTCTGCAGGTGGCAAGTTGAGGGTGCCATTCTGAAGCCGCCTATAAAACTCCTTCTGCATGATCACTCCTCCATCGGAGTTGCGGCCACTCTTCCCCACATCCAGGTACCCGAACTCATAGTTGGTAGACACTATGGCAAGCATCACAATGCTGCAAACCCCCTTGTAATTGAAATAATAGGAGCCAGAGTTAGGTGGCGGTACAATCCGAACATGCTTTCCATCAATGGCACCCCCGCAGTTGGGAAAATCCCATTGCTGCAAAAACTGAGCAGCAACTTCCTGCCACTGCTGGGGATTGGAAGGAAACTGTGGATAAAAAAAAAAATTATAATTTGCCAACAAACATAAAAATGTTCTTCAATATACAAATGCAAGGGCAACATAAGGCTACACTTCCATTTCCAGCACAGTGGAGATGTATGACGTGTGAGAAGCACAACCTACAGAAAATAAACATTTTAAATTACACTTTTCTAACAAGATTCAAACAAAAGAGATCACATGAGGTCAAATTAGTAGCAAATCAAGCAGGCCCTTGCACTACATGCTTTGGGGAATTAGTAGGGAAATGTCACCCGCAAAAGATGGAGAGTGTGCATAGGAGATAACATTTCTGGAGATACAGTAGTTTTAAATGATGATGTAATTTTTTGGAGCATGAGGATTAGGATTCACATAATAAGAACACCTCAAGCACTCTGCCAGGTTGGAAAGCTAAAAATAACATTGCAAAAGTGTGTGTTTTAGGGGGAGGGGGATGCCTAAACCACATCTGGCATAAATAAATGTGGCATTACCAGCCTGAGTGGGCAGGGCAGCCATCAGAAATTTGGGCCTTCACACTGGGCCATTCCACCACATCTGCCCACTGGCCAGGGGTGTATACATGTTGCAGCCCCAGTAGGAACGATACACCCTGTCACACTTATGAGATGTAGCCTGCCAATCATGACCCAGTGAACTGTGCAATGCATGCTAGTGTGAAATCCAAGGGCTTCAAAAAGCAGTGCACAGGCAACACAGCCTCACTCAATGCTTGCAATAAGACCTTGTGCCAAAGCATAGGTGCTGCAGGTCCCAAACTTGAACCAGTTGTGGTCCAAGGGGTCCTCTCCATGTGGGCAAAGTTTGGTATTTTTCTTGCTGAGGGTTCAGGAGAATGGTCTCCCCAAACTGGATGTCCCCCTCCCATAGACTCCAATGTTAAAGACTGCTAAATTCTTTGTTGTAAGGGCCCCTTGAGACACTGGGGCCCCTTACAACAGTACTGCCTGTACCCCCTGATGGCGGCCCTCTGAGTGTGTATGGACACTGGACAACATGCTGGGGAGGCGTGTAGAGGAAAAAAAGGAGGTGAAAAAAGCTTAGAGCATGCATGAGGCCAAAGAAGACATTCACAGCATATTGTATGTTGCTAATTAGTTATTGTCAAAAAGGGCAAATACTATATTATCAAACAGTAACACATAAAATGTGGTATTAACATTAAACATACCTTAATATAGTCCTTCTGCAGCACCTGAATGATGGCTGAGCATGTCTCCAGAATAATGACTCCAAGAGCCTGGCCCCAGGTAGCGCAAGGTGGCAATGAGCCTTTGCTCAGGGGTGATAGCAAGGCGCATGCATGTGTCCTCCTTCTGGATATAGGGAGACACCAATGCCAAGAGGTGGTTAAAGCAGGGGTCTGTCATCCGAAGATAATTCCTGAAATCATCAGGATTAGTCTCCTGGAGCTCCCTGACTAAAGCCATATGACCAAATTGATTACGGTTAAGTAACCAATGTTTGGTCCAACAACTCCTCTCCCTCCTTCTCCTATGTTGGTTTTGGGTTCAAGCCAGGACTCCTAGGCCAACAATAGCAAGATTTCTATCTCTAGAACGGAACATAGTTGACGAACGAATGGCCAGGAATGATCTACAGAACGATCTGAAGAACAAACAGAAGAACGATCTGAAAGTTGCGAATCAACAAACACCAAACTTCAACTAACACAAAATTAGATGAAGGAGCCCAAAGGGTGGAGCACGATAACAGCACTTCCTCTTTATACGCTCGTTTCACGTCATTACGTTCAGCTTGGTCGCACGTTGATCGTACGATCTTTGAGTGCACGTCAGTACGGGAGATACAACAGCCAACATACGATTTGAGCCGTTCGGTCGTACGACCATTGCATCGTGTGTACGAGGCTTTAGAGAGCTACACCTTGTGAGTTGGTTGCTCTAAGGACTGAGAAAAGGTTTGCATTTGTTTGTTTGGAGGTGTCAGGGACAAGCCTGACATCGTATAGAGAGGTATCATGCTTTGTAGAGTTTAAGACAAGGTTTTGTTTTGCTATTTTGTTTGTTTTATGATTTGCAACCTTTTACCAAATAAAACTGGTAACCCGCCAGGTTTTAAGAAAGTTTGCCTTCAAGCTGCCTTCTTCCCAGGAAAGGTGATCCACACGAGCTAATCTACCACAACGGTAAGGAGGAGGTTAAGCCCAAATATCACATTAACACAAAACAATTTTTGCTGTTTTTGTTCGACTATGGGATGTGTAGTGTGCATTGAGCAATGCAAATGACCTCAAGGAATGTGCATTGCTTGTCTTAAACAAAAGTCAAAAGGGAAAAAAGTGGTTTGCAAGCACACGAAGGATGTTACAAGTAGGCATAAAAACACAAGAAGAAACAGTCAGAAACAATTTCATAAAAAATAGATTACAGGGCCATTAAGTAGTGAGGGGGTATGGATGTTTTTTTTTAAATGTGGATATTGTTTAGTGTCACTTGAAAGCCTAAATTTAGTGGGAAAAAAATGAGTACAAGGGGCTTTGATTAAAATGAATGTGATGTATCCCTTTTACTGCTGGCTGTTTTTACAGTTGCAATCTTCCATCCTCCGATGCCCCCTACCCCTGCCACAGTAGTCTTCCTGCAAGGGTGAATAAACCCGAGGGGCTATCATATGCACTCATCAAAAGTGCTGACTATATTTGCTCTTTCTGCCCATTTCTCCGTTCATAAAATCTGTACTATAGCTTCCACAAATGAAAAGCCCTCTATGAATGGAGGATTTGAAACTTCCATTCATCTGCCCATATTCCATTCATAGTTCATGATTAGAAAGTAGGAAGGAAGTCAATGGCAGCCTCCGTGTTTACCTAGTAGAGGTTTGCACAATTTTAGGTAGAACAGATAGATCTAAGTGTATATACAGTATATAGCACAATTAAAACAGTTTTCATTTGTCTGATTTTCAAACCACTTCTTTCATAACTATTTGCTGTTTCCCTCAGAATGAGGAGGGCATTAAGACAGATCAATCTGCACATGAGAAATGTTTTACATGTTTTTTTTTTTCAAAACCTGAGTGTTTTTTTGTTAGTCACAGCTTTGCAAACATGCAAATAATGTTAACCAGCATTTAGAATTAAATGTTTGCAGTCCCGACTGTCTTCTATGGCTGAAGATGAGTGCACTTTTGATTATAAACTTTATCAACTATTTGTCAGGCACATTTAGGGCTATCAGATGAAGTTAATTCAGTTAAGTATTCATTAGAACATTAAATGTATTTGAAATTCAACTTGAGTATGGCATCAACTTCTTGTAAAGCCCTTTGCAGCAAAACTCAAATTGGGGTGGGGAGGGCCAACATCAACTCGTTTTTATCAGTGCATATAAGCTAAGAATGAACAATGCTGACAGAATAAAAAAAGCAGAGTAAACAGAGGGATGGCTCATCAGTCTGCTACTTCTTCATTATCCTAGTTATGTTGCTTGACTGCAGTAGAGAAAACCATTTTACAAAATGGCTGTGCTGTCCAGTAGCACTGTGTAAATTTCAGGACTGGATGGACAAATATGCAAATCTTCTGGTAGGTAAAACAACTCTCATATATGCTTTTACACTGTGTTAGACTGGTTTTTATTTGAGTGAACAAAAATCACCTCCTGGATTAACTATACAGTTTTAGCAGGGATAAAATCCTAAACTACACATACAAAGCCAACACACAGCTATTGCCATATCACACTAGTGGTCATGTTACTGGTGACAATGTGCCAGCAAAAGGATTAGGAGCCTTGAGGCCACCTTCAAACGGGTGGATTGGGGCTGCATTTTTAATATTCCTCTACCACTCAATAAAACAATAACGTGACCAAATAACATAGTACACAAAGCTATGGCAGTGGTGCATTGCTTTATGGCATTGCAATTTTAAAGGAGAAGTACAATGAAAGCTCATTTGGCTGTACTTCTCCTGTGGACCACAGGAGTGCAAATCATTCTGCACTCCTCTGAACCATTTTCAGCAGACAGTGGGCTGAAGTTCACTATCTGCTGACGTCACAGAGCTGGTCCAGGCTCAGGCAATGAGAGTAGGGATCCATCCACATGTCTGGACCGGCACCCGGCTCAACCTTTCAGTGAGACACTGAGAGCCTGAGCTGGCCGTTCCTGCCCCCTCCACAGCCCAGTGCTCCAATGAGTGTGGGGGGGGGGGGCAGAGCAGAGAGTGGTGACTGACAGTCAGCAGCTCCTTGCTCTGGAAGCTGTGAGAACTGAGTAATCGGCTGTGTTAAATCACTCGGTTCTCAGTCTTAGAGGTGCTGGGGGCAGATGCAGCATCATACCTATGCTTTATCCACCTAGGTAAGTATAAAAATTCAAAGGAACAGGATGGAAAGTTTTTCTCAAATTTACAAATGTCTAATAGTGTATGTGGGTTTTTGCTGTATGTTAAAAGCAAACAATATCATAAACTAGTTTTGAAGGACATTCTAATGTACTGAATATTTTTGTATAAATTGTCCTAAGAATTTTCATATGAATTTTAGTTTGAAATTCTGCCAGTGTATACCCAGCTTTAGTGTTCTTGTCACCAGAAGCAACTTGTTAGTTATCTCTAGTGTAACATAGTTCTAAATCTGTGCTCCTCATAGAATTCTCTTACCAGTCTGAACTGGTCAGTTTTCCAAAAAGATGACACTGATGCCGGATGTGTCTCACAACAGGCGGTCCAGTGCATCCTTGTGCTCCATTTCAGGGATGAATCAGGGCCAAATTTTGTCTGAATTCGACCCTGAAACTGAGCCAAAGACACACAGGACTCCTGTGCAAGCCACTCCCGACCCACCATGGAGATGTGTGAATCGACTCCATGAAGAGCCTGTCACAATTTCCTGTTATGTGAATTGGATGCAGGGAAATCGCATTCAATTTGTACTAATGTGAACCCAGCCTTAGTGGTTTTGACATGTTGGGCTTTAGGAAGTTGAATGTATATTATTAATGTTAGTGCTTTTTTTTCACTCTGTTGCATAATGTGTCCATCAATTTAACTCTGTATTTTGTGGTTATAATTGAAAAAATAAATGCACCCCTTGCAATAAATTACACACTCTATATTAGGATACATCCATAACCTTTATTCATGGATTTAGTCAGTGGCCCTATTGCTTTTATTTTTGTCAATGAATTCCTTGGTGACTCCTAATATCCCTTTTGTCATCTTGTCTTTCTAGCAATAAGTCCACAATTTAGATGTGCACAATGTGTTGAAAACACTTACAAAATCAAACATACATACTGACCTATCTGCATTCCTCAGCATTCTTGAAACCCTGAAACTACAGCAGCACTTGAACTAAGTATTTAAAATGCAGGGAAATGCAGCTGTTAACGTTGCTGACAGATTGCGCTCCTCTTTAATCTGTCATACAGCTCTAAAGCCTGACAACTGTGCTTTACTTATTTCTGTCTAAATGAAATTGTGTTGTTATTATTAAACAGCAAAAATGCTTTGTCAACAATCTTTAGCTTTGCATAAGGGGATAAACTAAGGCACTTCACATTAAAAATTGTATCACATTTATAAGGACCATTTTATGACCAAGCCATTGCAAACCTAAAATACTGCCCCATGTATTAACTACTTCAGCCCCAGAAGGATTTACTCTCATCCTGACCAGAGCACTATTTTCGATTCAGCACTGATTCGCTTTACCTGACAATTGCGCGGTCATGCAACGTTGTACCCAAATAAAATTGATGTCTTTATTTCCCACAAATAGAGCTTTTTTTGGTGGTATTTGATCACCTCTGTGGTTTTTATTTTTTGCGCTATAAACAAAAAAAGAGCGACAATATTGAAAAAAAAACAATATTTTTTTTTACTTTTTTCTAGAATATATATCCAAAAAAAATGTAAAAAAAAATGGATTTCTTCCTTAGTTTAGGCCAATATATATTCTTCTACGTATTTTTGGTAAATATAATCACAATAGGCGTATATTGATTGGGCTGCTCAAAAGTTATTGGGTCTACAAACTATGGGAATAGATTTATGGCATTTTTATTATTTTATTTTTTTTACTAATAATGGCGGCGATCTGCAATTTTTAGCATGACTGCAATATTACGGCAGAGAGATCGGACACTTTTGACACTTTTTGGGACCAATGACATTTATACAGTAATCAGAGCTTTAAATAGCCACTGATTACTGTATAAATGTCACTGGCAGGGAAGGGGTTAAACTGTAGGGGGGGGGGATCAAGGGATTAACTCATTAACTCATTCCCTCACTGTGTTCTAACTGTGTTGGGGCTGGTCTGGCAGCGACATGACAGATCTAACTGTTCCCGATCACTGGGAACAGTAGATCACCGTCATGGTCCCTGACAAAATGGGGATTCGCCATGTTTAAATAGGCAGATCCCCATTCTGCCTCTGTAATAGGCAATCGCCGGTGGACATCAAGTCCGCCCAACCCACAGGCACGCTCATGCAGTGTGCAGCGGGCGTAAGACCGCCCACAATTGCACCTGCGCTAGCCACCATACAGCTACGGCAATTTGCGCAGGAGAGCCGATCTACGGCGACTGGTTGGCAAGCGGTTAAATAGGTTGTTATGGTTTGAATGGGCCACTGGCACTTTAGACTTTCCTTTTCGTCTTATGTATTTGTCACATGATTTGCCCCACCAAACACACCACACACATGCAGGCGTATAAAAAATACTAATATAACTTTAAATAGTGTGTACACACACACTATTTAAAGTTATATTAGTATTTTTTATTATTTTAACAGAGGAGTTTCTATCTTAAAAATTTCCCTTTCCTTAGGCAGGTCCCCAAACCACTATTGCTGCCTTCTTTTTTTGCTGGTGTCATTTTTAGTTAGCTGTCTCCTAAGGAGACACCCATGCATGTGTGTTTCCTGGCCGAGGATGCTTGCATCCAACAAAGCACGCAGCACCAGGCAAGCCACATCCCTGCTCCCTTCTCACAGCAATCTGAGTGACAGCAGCAGGAGCCTGTCCCTCCCCTACCCTTCCATTGCAACCTGGAAGTTTAAGGAACAGCTAAGATTATTCCAGAGCCAGTGGTAATAACAAGGGCTTGTAATATATATCTATAT
>BLSH010490055.1:378093-391213 GCA_018402905.1 Glandirana rugosa
ATGTATACCAGTCGATCCGGGGCGAGATGTACAAAGTGGGAACGCCAGAAGAAGTCCTCTGAAACACCCCGACTGACTCTATCTCTTTTTTGTCGTAAATCTCTTTATGTATGTTTAAATGTTAGAGTCGTCTGTGTCTCTTTTTGAGAGGAAGACGTTTATGGAATGTTAGGTCTACATGTAAACTTTTATACTGTTATCACTAGTCACTAAGAACGGAAAAGAGAGGTACAATTGTAGTATATCTATTTATATATGTAATGTAATTAACATAATTGTAAAATATCCAAATTTATATTACAGAATGGTTAACGTTATTGTCATATTTTCAAATGTACATCTGGATTGTAAGGTATTTGCAGAAGGAGAGTTTTTCTCTGTGTCTGCTGAGATTGTAAATTTGTATGTATTTCTCTAAATGCTGTTTTTTCTCTATCTCAGTCAGCCCCACAAAGTCTCCTGAAGAAGACCGCAAGGGTGAAACATGTAGAGCGGGGCCTAGCTGACCATATGTAGGACCGGTTTTTGTTTGTGTTTTAACCCATTTTTTTCATGTGTTTCTGTATACATGAATTTTATATTTGTATTGAATAAATTGATCCTAGATGTTTTATTATACATGTGTTGTTTTGAAATTATTATTGGAATATATGAAGGGCACCCTTAAAGTCCTTGGAACCCTATTTCTTTGAGTTCCGTTTTGACTCCATGCCTTTTTTTCAAATGTTTTCACTTTGGACGTGGTCCCCATTTTAGGCTCCTCCCCCACTCATCTATATAAATCTACAATGTAAAGTAGTGAGTGTACAGCTTGTATAACAGTGTAAATTAGCTGTCCCCTTAAAAATAACTCAACACACAGCCATTAATGTCTAAACCGCTGGCAACAAAAGTGAGTACACCCCTT
The DNA here is from genome assembly GCA_018402905.1 of Glandirana rugosa. Taxonomy (NCBI): domain Eukaryota; kingdom Metazoa; phylum Chordata; class Amphibia; order Anura; family Ranidae; genus Glandirana; species Glandirana rugosa. Next base: position 379,001 of record BLSH010490055.1, read on the forward strand.
TTTGAAACTACCCAAATGACCCTGATCAAAAGTTTACATATCCTGGTCATTTTGGCCTGATAACATGCACACAAGTTGACACAAAGGAGTTTGAATGGCTATTAAAGGAAACCATCCTCACACATGATCTGTTTGCTTGTAATTAGTGTGTGTGTGTATAAACGGTCAATGAGTTTCTGGACTCCTGACAGACCCTTGCATCTTTCATCCAGTGCTGCACTGATGTTTCTGGATTCTGAGTCATGGGGAAAGCAAAAGAATTGTCAAAGGATCTGCAGGAAAAGGTATTTGAACTGTATAAAACAGGAAGGGATATAAAAAGATACCCAAGGTATTGATATTGCCAATCAGCAGTGTTCAAACTCAAATCAAGAAGAGGTAAATGAGCGGTTCTGTTGAAACCAAACCATGGTCAAGTAGATCAACTAACATTTCAGCCAAAACTGGGCTTTTTGTCAAGAGGAATGGGCAGCTTTACCATCTGAGAAGATAAAGAGCCTCAACCACAAATACCACAAAATACTTCAAATTATCATTGATGTTAAAGGGGGAAAACACTGTATTAAGTTCAATTTTGGTCTCATCACTCCAAATTACTTTGTTCCAGAAGGTTTGAGGCTTGTCTCTGTGCTGTTTGGCGTATTGTAAGCGGGATACTTTGTGTCATTTGCATAGTAATTGCTTTCTTCTGGTAACTCAACCATGTCTCCCATCTTTCTTCAAATGCCTCCTTATTGTGCATCTTGAAACAGCCACACCACATGTTTTCAGGGAATCCTGTATTTCACCTGAAGTTATTTGTGGGTTTTTCTTTGCATCCCAAACAATTTTCCTGGCAGTTGTGTGGTTTCAACAGAACACCTCATTTTCCACTTCTTGATCAGAGTTTGAACACTGCTGTTTGGCATTCTCAATTCCTTGGATATCTTTCTATATCCCTTTTTCCATTTTATACAGTTTGACTACCTTTTCCCACAGATCCTTTGACAATTCTTTTGCTGTCCCCATGACTCAGAATCCAGAAACCTCAGTGCAGCACTGGATGAAAGATGCAAGGGTCTGTCATGAGTCCAGAAACGCATTGACATTTTATACACACTAATTACAAGCAATCAGATAGCCATTCAAACAGCTTTGTGTCAACTTGTGTGCATGTTATCAGGCAAAAATCACCAGGGTATGTAAACTTTTGATCAGGGTCATTTGGGTAGTTTCTGGTGTCATTATGTTTTAAAAAGAGTAAACACAGTTGATTGATAATAAATGGCTTCAGCCAAACACTATCCATGAGTGAAATAAATGTTGTTGTGTTATCATTCATATTCCCTGAAAAATGGCCAAAAAATCATAAATTCTGCCAGGGTATGTAAACTTATGAGCACAACTGTATATTGCAATAGGCCAAAGAGACACACATGCATTTCATTCACATATTATATAATATATATTAATATTTAAATAATACTTAGATATGGACAAATGTACTATTTCATAGCAGAAATCAAGGAGCAAAAATGCCCATAGGCACTATAGAAATGTTGAATACACATGTATTTTTCCTAAGTGGTGTCAGTTAGCAGTGTCTGCAATCACACATAAGCATGAGATTTTATAGGATCAGGCTGGAAAAGGCTGTCATATTATTTCTGTGGGTATTGTAACAGTGTGTCATATATACCATAACAACCAACAACCAATCAAACTAAAGCTTTAATCATTTGACCACCAATGTACAATTTTAAAGGTTGGAGTAGATAAGTGGTTAAATCAAGTTCACAGCTGCTACTGCAGCTGTGAGCTTGATGCTGGCTTTAGGAGGCAGTGAAGACCTTTCAGATAAAAGTAATTGGGTGGCTCTAGAGCTGGCCGATTCAATTTATGGTGCTCTCAAGGGGCCTTCACCCTCCCGTGGCACCTAAAGTATTTCCCATTCTCTCCCATTCTATCGGGGAACTTGGGACCATGGGAGACTGTATTCACAGCAAGTGCAGGTGGAATTTAGGAAACATCCATTCCCTTATCCCTCTTGCAACAAATGATGTCACTTCTGGGGTCACAGCTGTTATTTCTCAGCTAGTGCAGTCAAGGATACAGCTATTCCAGCACAATCTGTGCTGGGATAGTTGCAGTGGAGAGCAGGGAAGATATTGGGGGTCTAAAAGATGAATGCAGCTATATATTCTTGAACATATTACTTGTTTTTTAAAGCAAGCAGTGCAAGTACTTCACTTTGTTTTGGTGTAAACCTTTTGCAATGTCATGTACAGCAAAGCTCAAAGTATGAAGAGTAGAAGCAGCAAATTAGCCAATAAGTTGTGCCGCAGTGCTGATGTGCTACCAAGAGATGTGCTAATAGAGTAACTTGACAGAGAGATTAACTCAGCAGTGTAAAGCTTTTCCTTCACTGCCCAGGCACAAACAGGGGGGTGGAGAGGAGACCTGTAGATTTTTTTTATTGCATCAGAAAAAATCAGAACTCTCATCCTGCCAAACAGGGTTGTGCTGTACAGTAGAGCAAATATCAGAACTTGAGGGACAGGTTCAGAAATCATGTGTCAGGTAAAACCTTCCTATATAATATACTATATATATATATATATATATATATATATATATATATATATATATATATATATATATATATATGTAGTCCATATGTTTATTTATCTGCCTGACTGCAATTCAGTTTTAAAGACACAAAAGTGGAATGATATGGTTTGCAAGGTAATAATACATAAATGCTTGCTTTTGTATAAATGGCTAATGGATCAACAGGCAGCATTACAAAATGTGAGCCTGATTAAGACATACAGTAAGATTCCCTCTGGATAACCTTGCAGATGTGGTGAAAATCAGAATGACTGCCCTTTGTTAATGGGTGCTGCAGAAATAAATTAGATGTACAAACAGAGGACATTTGCCAAGACAGAATATATAACAAACTCATCAGCATGCAGTTCCCATCTAAAATGTCCTGAGTGCCTCGACATTTTTAATGTTTAGAAGATTGTTCCTGTGTTAGAAGGATGTTGTTGGGAAATGTCTTTGATAGTTTTGTGATTGAGTCTATCTCGCTTTGGAAAAAGGATAGTGCCAGGTTTAAACAACTGACTCTGACAGAACAGCAAATGTGCAGGATGGGAAAAAAAATGAACTCATTACAACTGAATGCTGCTGCCCTTTTGAGTAAAATGAGAGAAAACCTTTTTTCAGGTTCTCCTGTTGATAAAATTCCCTATCTTTAACACGACCAAATCCTAACATATATCATCTGCACAAAATTGCAATATGATTTTATTTCTACAAATACTGAGTACTTCATAATGCTTGCAAATGTGTAAATGGTAATCACTTCATAACAAACCAGTGTTTGGGATAAAACATTTTAGGAAGGCATGAATGTATTGAGGAATAACATGTATGTGTTGGGGAGCACTTTTGCTGAGGGTTGGAATTTTGGGGTGTATGGGGGGACACATAGGGGTGCTGGATGGCAGATTTTTTGCTTAGTGCAAAATGAGGGTAAGGTTATGCTTGGGAAGGAATGTCACACTCACCTCTTCCCTGATCCAGTACCGGATCTTCTCACCAGGTTCCACTGCCATCAATCAGCCCTCAGGCACTGCCTTAAAGGGTTGTGAGTCCCTCCAATTTCCTCTACATTGCTGTGCCTCTATTGACCTCTGCAGTCTTATGCCTCCACCAACACCTGCACTCCTATGCCACCACTGACCTCTGAACTCACTTTCTTCCTTTGACTGTGACTACCGTGTCTCTGGCGACTCCTGTTTCTTCAGTGACCTCAACATTTCCTGTGCCCCCCAGTTTCTCCAGTGATCTGTGCACCCTATGAACTTTGCACTTCCATGTCTCTAGTAACTTCTGTATTTATTGAGAGTGAACCCAGTGTTCCCAGTGACCCTTGTGCTAATATGTCTTCAGTAATTATTGTGTCTTCAGTGGTCCCAGCACCCACTGTGTCACCCAGTGACCTCTAAGTTCCCTGTATCACCTGTGACCCCAGAGAATCCTGTCTTCCACAGTAATCCCAGAGCACCCTGAGCATCTCTGTGACTGCTTCTCTCTCCCCTAGCCTTTGGTATGCTCCTATAATTTTTGAACTGTCTTATTGTCAGTGGATACATACTACTGCTCATGACTGCTTGCTCATGCTATGAACCCATCTGGTGAACTCCAGTTACATTCTATTCCTAAAGAACATCTCTCTCAAAGACTCAAAGTGTGTGCACAGTTGGGGGGGGGGGGGCATGGACAGAGGGGGATTTCAATTAAAATAAGTGGCATCAGCACACTGAACTCATAATACTAACTATAAGTTATGTCCCTTGTGCTGATTTATCTTTTTTTTATTATTATTTATTAGTCTTTACTTAGGATTGAACTCATTTCTAGTTAGAATTCAGTGAACTCTCAAAGCACTTTAAGGCTTGGGCAGAATGGTTACTGATAGTTTGTGCTATTTATTACGCAGCTTTCTATTCCTCTGTTCAAATCCTATCAAGGACATTAAATGCAGAGAGTTTGCATATTCTTCCTGTATCCATGATATTTCATCTGCATATTTATCTTTCTTCTCAAAAATATTGTATATGTGACTGGGCTTTAAGCTGTCCATACATTATACAATTTTCTTATTACATTTCCTTTAAATTTACCTTTAGCTATATAGTGCAAGGGCCTGGCTGATTGCATAGAAATTTAAAGTGTTTAGGTCTGACCTTATATTATATGGTTTTGATAAATCTAAAGGAATAGTATGGCCAGCCTTAAGCCCCGTGCACACGGGCTGAATATAAGCCGGTATTCGACCCATGTGTATGGCAACTGCCCCAGCTTCTGTTGAAGATGTATGACCGAAAAAGTTCTGCCTATTGGCATCTGATCAGCACTCTCAGCCAATGGCTGGGAGTACTGGCCGGTGTGTTCTGGCATGGAGGCCATCCCCCCTGTTAGAAAACAATAGCTCAGATAGGAGAACACTGTACTAAAATTTGATTGTTAGTATAGGATCTCTTCCCGAGCTCTTCAGTTTTTTTTGTTCAGCCCGCTGGGTTGAATGAAAGAAACTGATAGTGTGTACTAGACTTTACTGTGTGGGCCCATGTGCATGACTGTATTAAGCACAACAGATTGTAAGCTCCTTCAAGGATTGAAAGAAGTGGCTTAGTGCTGTTTCTAGAACACTGTAGCAAACATTTCAATGAAAGAATAAATGAAATATTGACTGAAGAAAATTGTTTAAGCAGCATTTAGCACCTACAGTATCTGCGTATGAGATTTGTGAGCTTTACTTTCTCTTTATTGTCAAATTTGACACATTCATTTTGCATTCTAAGCACCATTTATAACTCTTTGTTCTATGTGGATGGCATACTCTGTGCATAAGCTTTACTTGCTAAGATGATAACAATAATGTCAAAGTCATACTTGGATACACAAAAAAAGTTTTTTTGCCAGTTCAACTTCTGTGTTTTATCATTTATATGCAAAGGTTGCTTTTGTATGCACACATGTATGCTGCAAGAGGGTATGTAACTAGTAATAGTAAATAGCGTGCATCATACTTACAGGTGTTAAAGTCTTTACTGTCATGTATCCTTCCTAGAATATATAGGATACAGGATGTACTGACTAATATCCTGCCATCAGTGCTCTATAGTTTCTCTGTTTTATTGTATTTGTAATACACTGAAAGTATCTCTCTGAGCAGCGTTGAGAATTATATTTTGAAAATGCAGTCAGTGTGACCTTAATATGTCAAATAGTATGCTTTATGACAAATGCAGCGTATTACTTCTTAAGCTATTAATCTACTGTGGAGCGTTAAAGAGCAAACTAGCATTTCTGAGCTAATGCTATTTCTAAGTGGTATTCCCAGGAAATGGTAAAGTAAAATATCCTTATTTAATAAGGACAGCACATATGAAAAAATAGAATTTATCAAACATGCTGTAGTTTTTAAGTCTGAATGTGTATTTTGCATTGCCCAAGAGTATTAAGAGTTTATAAGCAATATACATACTCAAGAGGTAACTATGATATTAGAGCAAGTGTTGAAAGTGTACAGCAGGACAAATGAATCCCAGATGTAACCTGTTAAATATGCAGTATCTGCATATACTTTTGCTAGGTGCTGTGCTTCTCTGCGGGACATGCTGAGCCAGTCACTTGTATAGATGAGTGCTTCCTAGCTCACTTAATCAAATATGTCACTTGATCAGTGTGAAACAGCACGATCTCAATACCTTCATTTTTCAGGCTCAAAAATGAGACCCCACAAGCAATTACATTGCAAATTACCATGCAGCCAACAAATATACATGTGGCTAACAATCAAAAGGATTTAATTTTAGAGAGAAATTCAAGCAAAAAAACAAGATGAAAAAAATATTTTCAGGCAATTATAATTGTTGTTGCCAATCTGCAAGTTATTTTCTTTCTCCATGCAGCCAATTCTTTATTCTGTTTTACACTGCTGAGAGACTGCTTTTGTGAACTTGCAGCAATTTCTAAAGACAGTGCCCTGAAGTATGCCTTTTCTGTGTCATATGTCTACATATGCTTTTCCTCACTAACCCATGTTTTTTTTTTTAAATATAGTCATTTTTATAGCTGCAAATGAAAGACTTCATGTCTGTATAAGTAGATATTACTTTTGATTTGCCCTTTCTCTCTCATTTAAGCAATCAGTGAATTGACTTGTTAATAGCCTGATTAAAATTGACAGCTGATATACAGGGAGTATAAAATAAATAAAAACCTGATTTATTTAACCACTTCGGCTCCGTAATGTTTTACCCCCTTCCTGACCAGGCCATTTTTGCAATACGGCACTGCATTGTTTTAATTGACAATTGCACAGTCGTGCAACACTGTACCCAAATAAAATTAATATCCTTTTTTTCCCACAAATAGAGCTTACTTTTGGTGGTATTTGATCACCTCTGCAGTTTTTATTTTTTGCGCTATAAACACAAAAAGACTGACAATTTTGAAAAAAAATATTTTTTTTTACTTTCTGCTATAAATTACATCCAATAAAAAAATGTAAAGAATTAAATGTCTTCATCAGTTAGGCCAATTTGTATTCTGCTATATATTTTTGGTAAAAAAAAAATCACAAAAAGTGTATATTGATTGGTTTGCACAAAAGTTATAGCATTTGCAAACTATGAGATAGATTATGAACTTATTTTTTTTATTGTTTTAAATTGTAACAGTGGCGAGATTGAGGTGAAAAAATCTGGCACTAAGGAACACTTTTTGGGGACCAGTGACACCAATACAATGATCAGTGCTAAAAAAATGCACTGTCACTGTAAAAATGACACTGGCAGGGAAGGGTTTAACATCAGGGGCAATAAAAGGGTTAACTGTGTGTGCTTTCTTACTGTGCGGGGGATGGACTGATTGGAGGAAGAGAGACATCTGTGTTCCTGATTAGCAGGAATCACAGATCTCTCTCTCCCTCTGTGACAGAACAACAGTCTGCCTTGTTTACATAGGCAGACCACCGTTCTGTCTCTCCTACGAAATCACACATCACAAGTGCACCCCCGAGCCAAAGACAACAATCACATACAGGTATGTGATTTTGCACTTAAGGGCCACCCTGCCACAGTAAATGGATGTGAGGCGGTCCTTAACCACTTGAGCCCCGGAAGGATTTCCCACTTTAGGACCAAAGCACTGTTTGCGATTCGGCACTGTGTCACTTTAACTGACAATTGCGCAGTTGTGCGACGTTGCACCCAAACAAAATTTCTGTCCTTTTCTTCCCACAAATATAGTTTTCTTTTGGTGGTATTTGATCACCTCTGCGTCACTTCTGATCACTGATATAAACAAAAGAAGAGCGGCAATTTTGCAAAAAAAAAAACAATATTTCTTACTTTTTGTTAAAATACATATCAATATATATATATATATATATATATATATATATATATATAAATTTTCATTGGTTCTGGCCGATTTATATTCTTCCTTATATTTTTGGTAAAAAAAATTGCAATCAGCGTTTATTGATTGGTTTGCCGGTTTACGAATGATGAGAATTAATTTATGGGATTTTTATTTTCTTACATTTTTTACTAGTAATGGCGGTGATCTGCAATTTTTATTGGGACTGTGATATTTCAGCGTACATGTTGGACCATTTTGACACTTTTTTGGGACCAATGGCATTTGTACAGTGATTATTGCTATGAAAATGCACTAATTACTGTGTAAATGCCATTGGCAGTGAAGGGATTAACCTGCAGAGGGCGCTCCAAGGGGTTACCTGTGTTCCCTGTGTGTGTTCTAACTCTATGGGGGCTGGGCTGGTTGGGGTAGGAGAGTGAGCGCGGCTCCCATACACAGGGAGCCTGCGTTCACATCCCTTCCCCCTCTGTCAGAACAGAGATCCGTGTTTACATACACGGATCCACATTCTGTCACTCTGGGGGGACAATTGCGGGTAGCCAGCGGACATCGAGTCCACCCCACCCACTCCCTGGCCCCCCCGGAACACAGTGCGCGATCTCACAGCCACCGTCACCTGACGGCAATTTGCCGCAGTCAAGCCTCGGGTGGTCGGCAACTGGTTAAGTGGTTAAAGAGACTCTGTTCCTTTTTCCCATAGTGATATCCTCTCCTTAAAGCGGTAGTAAACAGAAGAAAAAAACTTTCCCCTGTAAGGCAATGTTAGAATGTGCGGGGCTTGGATGCTTCAGAGAACTGTATAATCAACTTGGCTCTTCAGAGTATTGCACTATATTACCGCATGGCGGATTGTTAATCAGGTGATCACTTTGAGGAAGCCATGTGTGCCACTTAGTCATCTTGCCCTCCTTTACCTATTGCAGCTATTCACATATACGGGGTTCTCTCAGGGATTGATCTGTGTCCTATTAATTGTCTTTACTTCATCCTATGTTGGATTTATCACTGTCTCTACAGTCCTTTTTTATTGATTGCCTTAATGAGCCCATTTATTGAATGGACAGCAAATATATCTCTGATTTCCTGTGATGTAGATATACTAGGTGATGGCTGTATGGTTTATATGGATGGGCTATGTTTGTGTCAGGCGTCTAGACGCTTCACTATTTTAAGACAACGTTGTCTTGTATGGTGATATGGTGGTGGTGTCTATGTTTATATTTACTCTTCAGGTTTCAATTCTCAATAAATTTATATCCAATTTTCAACAATAATATTTTGTTCTGTGCAGTCAATTAGATGGTACTATATCCCTGTGGCTCCTTGTCAAGTGGTACTTTGAACTTCATTCTTTATGGTAGTTCTTTTTGATTTATTAATGTTATACTGTGCCAATATGCATCACATACTAGCACACTATGTAAAACTCACTGACAGAAAAAAATATGAACTTTCATTGCTCACCTTCTTCTAAAGCAGGCCATAAATGGATTGAATCTCTGTTCAGCAGGGACCGGGCCAAGATTCAATCCATCTATGAGCAGGCTGGTTGTACTGAAGTCCATCAATCAACTTTAGTACAACAAGTCTATTGGCTTTTTTTCATGCAACCACAGCTGTTGGCTATAGCAGCCAGCTGTGATCAGTGTGTTCTGCCAGCAGGAAAGGCTCCCCACTGGCAGAACACAATAACACTCTGGGGGGGATTTCATAATCAACAATGACTGTGTTCATAGGAGAATCAAGCAACTGTCTTTCCTTCTACCCATGGTGGAAGGAAAGAAAATTACATAATCTATAGGATACTTAATAAAACAAATCTGTGTTTCCCAAGTGTCACTACTTGCTGAGTCATTGAACTGAAACAAATATACTGATTTAAATGTCAAAAGTCTATTTTCACAAAGCTAAAACACCATACTTAATTTGAAAAAGTTATATTTAGCTAAGCCAATGGGATTTTAAGACTACAGCCACATGACTAAAAAAAATCAATCTTTATCCTTGTGTAAGGCTGGGTTCACACTATTGCGAATTGGATGTGAGTTTCTTCGCATCCAATTCACATGTCAGGAGATTGTGACCGTCTCTCAATGGAGCCGATTCACACAGCTCAGGGATGGCTGTAGAACAAATTGCAAAGGAGTCTTGTGTGTCTTCTGGTTCATTTCAGGTCCAAATTCAGCCAAAAATTCTGACCGAAATTGGACCTGAAACGGTGAACAGGGACGCACTGGGCCCCTGCTGTGAGCCACTCTGCACGGCAGTGTGAACCAAGCCTAAAGGTTTGAGAATAAAGTCTCAAGTGTTGTCAGAGCATGTAATTTGCATACATGTTCCATGTTAGTGCCTTAGAAAGGGTTGAAGTCAGCATGCAATGCAAAGAACTAGCATTCTCAGGAGAGGTCAATAGCAGCTTCTATAATAACTTACTACAGTATCCTTCAATAAATAATTTGAAGAAAGCACAGAAATCGTAAAATATAAACTTTTTCAAAGTTCCTTACTCATTGTTTAGAATTTATCACTCTGGATAATTTTCTTAGAATTGCATTCTTGTAATAGTTTTTCCTTGAGCTGGAATTTGTTGGCCATGTGCCATCTCATTGGACAGATAGTTAGTAGAAACAGTTGGGGAGAACTTTACAGTTGACATTAAATGGGTATGATGTTCTTGAGAACTCTATTATTTTGATAAGTTCTATCCCAAAGCAGATCACTAAACTGCATGAAGATTAGTGATTTAAGTACATTTTGACAGCAGCTCATATTTATAATTCACCACAGCATTTGTCATTCCTCATTACTGCAGATTTTTGTTAAGTCCTCCAACAGACACCAAACTTCAGAACATGCCTGAAGCTACTGCAATTATGCAGTGAGTCCTAAGAATATTTCTTTAAAAGTACATTTAATATAATTAACTTATGTTTCTTTCATCACTGAATCTCACAAATTGGCCTATCTCTAATAATGCAAAATTGTTAAAGTGAAAGAAAATAGATTTAGATTATGATATGAAAGAAAACTATTTATATCTTATAAATTGTCAGCTTTCTAGAGGTAGCCCTTGGTATTACACTATTAGTGGGGTTACTGAAATATTAATTGCTACTCAGGGGTAGGATCAGGGAGAAGTATATTATGCAATTTGATTTTTCTGAACCTAAATTAGGCTTATCTTTAGTCTTAGAACACATGTGTACCATCTAAATGATACCTGATCAGTTAAGCCAATTAAAAAAAGAAAGGCACAATAAAATTAAAACATCTTATAAACCCGGTCAGAAAGGATTCCCTAGTTGCTAACAGTAAATATTGCTGATATAATGCAACTCATTAGTAATTGCCATTATTGGGGTACAAGGCAGGGGCCCTTTTCTGGTAAATAGATGTAAAGGGCTACATCTTTAAATTGACTCTTTTAAAATGAAGTAATTTCTTTACATTGATGCATGGCATTTTCTTAATGGTGGGTTCTTATAACATCTGTTACAATCTTTCAGATAGCTTTTATTGAAGCTTTATTTAAAAGATTGATATTTGCATGCTTGATCAACAAAAGGATTGTCTACATTGTATAGAGTAGCCTGCTGAATGATACCATTGTAAATAAGTGACATCTCCCAAAGAACCATAAACTGCATAATAGTGTACAATAATACCATCTCCCGAAGAATGAAAGCAGGAGGGTCATCCTCACTTCCAACTCCTGAGTTACTTTACAAAACAAAGGTGGATAATTACGACTATACAACTATACAATGAGCACAGGTCCCTCCCAAACTTAATGTCAAAGTATGTAAGGTGATGAGACACAACCGTGAATGGTGGTTTAGTCATACAGGGATGTAAATAGAGGACTTCACTCTTGGTAAGGTAATACAGAGTCCCGAGCAGGAATGAAATGCTGAGAAAATATTCTGTGTTATTGGTATATCAGCTGGGAGATTTTAGGGAAAAATAAAGGCATCATCCACGAAGAGGGAAGCTCACAAATAGGCATTGCCACATCTAATGCCACTTAATCCAGGATAAATCAGAAGAATTCTGGAGGGGGATTCAATAATGAGGTTGAACAATAGGGGCAAAAGTGGACAACTTTACTGCGCACCTTTAGAAAAAAGAATAGGGACAGAGAGAAGACCTGACACAACCAATCAGGCACAGGGAGAACTATACAGATTTTGAATAAATGTGATCACAGGACCTGTAAAACCCATTTTTGTCATCACCAAGTATAGCTATATGGTTATTGTGTCTTAT
>BLSH010490055.1:421882-434071 GCA_018402905.1 Glandirana rugosa
GAAATAAAGAAAAATGCATTTTTTACAAAATTTTCGGTATTTTTCCATTTATTGCTCAAAAAATAAACACCCCAATGGTGATTAAATACCACCAAAAGAAAGCTCTATTTGCGTGAAAAAAAGGACGAAAATTTCATATGGGTACAGTGTAGTATGACTGAGTAATTGTCATTCAAAATGTGAGAGCACTGAAAGCTGAAAATTGGTCTGGTTAGGAAGGGGGGTTAAGTTCCCAGTTGTCAAGTGGTTAAATACCACCAAGAAAAAGCTCTATTTGTGTGAAGAAAACAACAAAAATTTTGTTTGAGTACAGTGTTGCATGACTGAGTAATTGGCATTCAAAGTGCAAGAGCACTGAAAGCTGAAAATTGGTCTGGGCAGGAAGGGGGTATAAGTGCCCTGTATTGAAGTGGTCAAAACACCAATATTTAAAAACATTTCTCAACACAACCACACATACATACTTCCTAACAAGCCCACATATATGTTCTTGAATATAGCAAAAATCTAAAATCTTTTTTTAAAAGTAAAAAAAAAAAATCACGTGCAATTGCTAAAACTCTGCATCTGGTGGATTTATAGACAAAACTTTTCTTGAAGTAACTGATCACTTCCTCACCCTTTAATATCACAACAAATTATTTTGAAAAAAACAGGTTTCACCAAGCCAGTAAGATAGAAACATCATGAACAACAAATGCTAAAATCATAGCCACTCTACTAAAAAGGTTTTTGCTTGCCATTTTCTGTTGTCTTTGTCCCCAACAGGGACACAGACAGCAATTAAACCCCCAAATAACCCATAATCTTTCTCAATGATATTCAAACATGAAAAACTAAAACCCCCAAAAATATTCATTGCCAGTGTGATAGACGAATTACATAAAGCAAACTTGTACCAATAAAGTGTGAATGCTTTCATTTCTGACCTATACTTTTGAAAATACCAGTCCCCTAGATTCCATTCTGATCCAATGGCAACACTTTCTTTATCATTATCCTGAAAAAATGCATACAGATCAGGAGTTTTGATTTCACTCTGATTTTTCTGATTTGCACACTTATTCCAGGTCTCAGAAAGTATGGTCTGGCAACTAACATTTGCGAAAAGAGATTGACAATAATAGCCTCTGCATTTCTATCAGCTTAGGTGTTCTTTAACACTTTCCACATTGGCTAGATACATACACATTCAAGAAAATGTATAAAAAGTATGGTTTCAATGGTATCTTTGTGCATCTCGAATATAAAAATTCCACTAACATACAACTAGTTTATGTTGAAAACAGTGGGAACATAGTGGAAATTATATAGATATTTGCTTTTGCATTGTCATTTTTTGAAGAAAAAAAAATATTTTTTGTCAACTGTTCTTACTATCAAGGCTCTGATCTTAACTTTAGATATTTGATCCTGCAAATTTTACAGTTTTATGGGGAAAAAACCTTCATCTTGGTACTATGGAGAAATCATATACAACTTTGCAATTTGTAAGGGAAAAAAATGCATTTTTGCTTGCACGCGATTGAATGATGAAAATTAGCAGAGCTTCCCCTTGTTCACTAAACTCTGGGGCAAATTCCCCTCTGAAGTGCAACTATCCTTGCAAAGTGAACAGCTTATTTGAATTTAGTAAATGAACCTCGGTGTGTGTGTGTAAAAGATAGCTTGTACTGGATATATACCAGTGAATGCATCCCTTAATTAAAACAAAGTCATAAGGAACAATTAGACAAAAAAGTAGCAAAGATTATTCAACAATAAGATGCAACAAAATATTTTCAAATGTATACATTTAGCAAACCAATAAATGAAAGAGAAGTTCATTGTAAAGTGGTTGCAACCTTACAAAAAATGATCCTGTTCCATACTTGTGCTGTGCAATTTGCCCCCCCCCGTATAACCTAAAAATCCTGGCTGATCCTGCCTGGTTATGCCCTCCCCCTGTAAACTGACCATTGTTTTCATGGCTGCTGAGCACTGACACCATGGTCAGTTTCCGTGCTTCCATCATCCACTGTCTCTCTTCTGTCCTCTCCCCCCACCCTGCCTGTCAGCTTGTGCCAGTGCCCTCTATCAAACCACAATAGCATTCCTACAGTCAGCTCTGCTATGTTGCTGTGTACCTCATTTCATAGCGCCGATCAGCGCTTAAGTGACTGGCCGCCTCTCTCCTCCTCTCCTTTTCCCATCCTGGCTGACCTTTGCAGGGGTATCTCAGCCTCCCCCACTTTGCTGTCTGATCAAGAAACAAGAGAGGTGCCCGCCATGAAATGAGGTAAACAGCGGCATTTTTAAAATAAAATACATACACTGGGGATATTATTTAATATAGCAGATCTGATTGTAGGAATGTCATTGAGTACCTTAACAACTTCTTTAGGGTTTATATACCCTTTAGGGTGACTACACCTGTTAGAAATATAGGACAAATTTTGATAACTGTGCTTTTAGTGTAGTTCCTTGGCTCAAAAAAGTCACTGTGGGGCTCTGATGTAGAGATCAGAGTAAAATGAGAGTATTTCTCTGGTTATTTGACAGATGTAGAAATTGGCATCCGAAAAAGCCTTAGAGGGACTGATCCCTGAGCAATCCCTGGAGCAATCTGTGTGTGTGTGACAGGCAAGGTCAGTTCTCATTCAAAACTGAACCCTAGTATACTGATACTTTGCCAACTAATAGCATAATGATCAGAGTTACATTCACCCATAATAAAATATAACATGCTTTATTCTCATGGCATACTTTTAAATGAAATCAAGGTCTCAGTTATGGAAAGTGGAACAACGTATGTGTTTCTGATGTATATAAAGAAATTAAAGAAAGGAAATGATAAAACTGACTGTGTTACCAGCTTTCTTTTTTCTTTTACAAGTGTATATTTCTTTTAGATAAGGCTAACAGTACACACAATGACACTGCCAGTGCAATCATATTTCTTGTAGGGAATAAAACAGGTGTGCATTATAAAACTCTTCACTACATTATAGAATGTAAACTACTTTTGTTATTTTCTTAAATACAATACATTACCTTTAGTGGCCAAGTACATTTTGAATCTTTTTCTTAGTTTTGGGCATAGTGGGGAAAGTTTAGAACCCTTTCAGGTTTTTTTCTGCTATCCAAGGGTTTACTTGGGAGCGTTTACTTCTCTTCCTGTCCTCCTGGCAATGTTTTACTAAGCAGAAAGTATCCAAGGCCTTCAGATTTTGTAGATTGCCTCTAAATTTTCTGAATTACTATTTTAGAGCCTATTTTTCTTTAAATAACATTCTCATTGTATTTCATCTGTTGGCAAATGACCATGATATGCAAATCTTGCTGCTGAAAGTCTAAATTCTTTAACTTCAGTTACCGAGTGTCCAACAACTATCTTATCTTTCATATCTCTTCATTTTCTCCACTTCCCTACCGGCCTATAGACAAATGATGTCCTCGTCTTTGTCTGGTCTTTGTCTGGTGATATCTCAATGATGGCTGCAGCTGCAGGCATTAATGAGGTATCATTCTTTTCAGCTGGTGATTCCCTACACCATAAGAATGATCATAGCGGCTGTCCAGCAGCTTGATCATTCTTGCAGGCAGTGAGAGGGGGCGTCCCTCCTCATCCTGCCATCCGGTGCCTTTACTGACTCACCTGAGCGATCAGTGAGCCTGAGAACAGAACCACCATGGCCAGAAGGTCCCCCATCATCTCTATGACTCTTGGAGGCCTGGGCATGATGTCATGATGTCACGTCTGGTCAGGCAAAAATAAACAAAGCCCCACATCTTTCCATAAATAGTACCTATCATGCAGTATTCCTATTACAAGTGAATTTTTTTTTTAATTAAAGCGCCCCTGTCCCTGCAAGCTCTCATGCAGAAGCGAACACATATGTAAGTCGTTTCCGCATATGTAAACAATGTTCAAAGCACACATGTGAGGTATCACCCTGAATGTTAGGGAAAGAACAATAATTCTAGAACTAGACCTCCACTGTAACTCTAAACATATACCCTGTAAAAACACTTAAAGCGTCACTTATGGGGATTTTTAAGTACTGAAGTTTGGCACCATTCCAAGAGTGTGCGCAATTTCAAAGCATGACATGATAGGTATCTATTTACTTTGTCTAACATCCTCTTTCACATTCTGCAAAAAAATTGGGCTAACTTTACTATTTTTTTAATGCATGAAACTGTTTTTTCCCCCCAAAAAAGTGTTTAAAAATGATTGTGCAAATACTGTGCAAAATAAAAAGTTGCAATGACCACCATTTTATTCCCTAGGGTTTCTGTTAAAAAAAAACATGTATAATATTGGGGGTTCTGAGTATTTTTCTAGCAAAAAAATGATGATTTTTACATATAGCAGTGAAGTGCCAGAATAGACCTGGTATGGAAAAATCAACCTTTTGCATTTTATGCAGTTTTTGCCTATTGCATGTTCCAAAATAATCCCCTGAAATGAACACATATGTTAACCTGTACCACAATGCACTTTAAATTGCAAATCAGTGCATTAAAGGCATGTGTTAGTATCTGTTTTGATGAGTGTCCATTGATTTCTATTAGCAAATTGTGAAGTTTAAGTGAAACCATTTTTTGGGTAATGTAAGTTATTAAAGATGTTTTTTGGATGCAATTCTGAAAAAAAGTTATTTAACCAACATATTTTTATCCAGTTTTACAAAGAAAAGCAATCAAACAGAACTATTGATATGCAATATAATATAAAATTGTGTATTGCCTAGCTGCACTACTGAACTATTTCATTCCTTGAGTTGCTAATCTGAAGCAAGCATGAAAAACAATTGTTCTGACTTCACTCTTTGTTCATTTGCTGCATTCTTGTTCTTGCTTAATGGTTCAGAATATGTTGAAATTAAAAGATCAGTAATATTGGTAACCACCTTGCTAAGCACAAATTGAGCATTAAAGTTATGGTATGCAATCAAATCAAAAAGTCAGTGTACATATATATATATATATATATATATATATATATATATATACTAGAATCTATATTTCTAGAACCAGTGGATAGCTGTAATCTGACCAGTGCTTGAACTTCTTTGCAGGTACACAAAAATCTATGCAGAACATATATTGGACCGCCTCTATGATCATTCTTATGACCATTCTTACAGTGTAGGGAATCGCTGGCTGAAAAGAATGATACCTCATTGATACCTGCAGCTACAGCCATCACTGAGATATCACCAGACAAAGACAAGGACGTAATTTGTCTATAGGCTGGTAGGGAAGTGGAGAAAATGAAGAGACATGAAAGATAATATAGTTGTTGGTGGTTCACTATTCCATTATTGTTATTGTTTTATTCCCAAATGGTATGAACGTTTGGTTATTGTGAGTTAATAAACTTTACACATTACATATTGTTATACTACATAATTCTAATCTGTAATTTCTGTTTGCCATTACTGTAAGAGGCGCCTATCTTTCAAGCAAACTTTAGCATTTGTGTCACTTCAATTTCAGTCTTCACCTAAATCTCCTCTTTGAGGGAGCCTATAATCAGACAGATTAGATTAGATTATAACATAGAGGTTGGCAGTGTTGAGCTACTTCTGAAAATGCTAGTAGCTTGGCCGTAATGCTGATCTAATGATTTAAATACTTGCTCAGTCACTAACCAAGCATAGAACATCAGGGTGAAATCAGAACTTCTAATAAGCATTGGTAATCTAAGGCAGATCATACACAGATACAAACTGTGTATGGGTAGGCTGAATGTGCCAAGTTGATCAATCAAGCAACTTGGGTACAATCATTATGGCAATTATCACTTGCGATTATCACTAGCAGCTGCTATAGCTGCTAGCAAAAATCACTTTCCCCCACCACCAAGCCAGGAGAAGACAATGGCCTGGCAGGAGGGATTTCCACATCAACACTGTCTGTGTTGATGAGGGAATCAAGCAAATTTCTTTCCTGCAACCTGTGGTTACAGGAAAGAAATGTGCTCCGTGTAAGGATTGCCTAAATCAGTGACTCAGGAATTATTGAAAGCACTGGATGAAAAGACAACCTGGGGACAGCGTGTCAAAACAGTATTAAATCCAAAATTAAACATTAATTACATGGCATCTTACCAATTCTTAGATATGATGGCTGAATTGGTTTCCTTTGTTAGGCTTTCTTTCTTCTATATTCATCTGGTAATCCAACCAGCTAGTCGGTTGTTTCTCACAGCACACAATCTCCAGCAGAATGTATCAGTTTAAATTATTTAGACAAACCATTTATCACTAGCAGATGTGACTCTTTTTTAATTCATGCAAAACCTTTATCTCAAAAGGAAAAAAGAAATGTTGGCTGCAACTGATTATAAAGTGTGAGCTGGTGTTTGGCTTCAGTTTGTTAGTGTAATTAAATCTGCTAATTTATTTAACACTACCCCCCCCCCCCCCGACTGACAATGCTGCTTTCTCCTGTGCCTCCAATGCTCATTCCATCAGAGTTGTGTTAATATAGGAGGTGTGTTACTGGCCAGATCACTAGGTGAAAACAGGGAAAAAAGCCAAAGAAAATAAAATGAAAATACAATTTTTGGTTTTGGGTTTAACACCACTAGGAGTTATATTATCTTCTATAGTTTTGTAGGTGCGGTTTTCTTTCTGGTTCTCTGTGTGACTACATATTTAACTCTCTCAAGCTTACTTGCCAGAGCTGCCATGATAACATAAGATGCACATATGTTTGGGACAGGCTTCAGGCTATTAAGGACATGACAGGGGGTTGTGGCCGGCTGCGGACTGAGATGGATGCATAGCTCTCAGCTCTACTCAGCTAGTGTGGAAATCCCCCATCTCAAGCCGCCTCACAACCTTAACCTACCCATCCACAACCTCCGAAGGGGCACAGGACATCAAACCACCCCACCAGAGCACCAAACGGGGGTATACCTGCAGATAAGGCAAGAAACAGCAGACAGCAGCGAATGGAGAGGACCAGAGAGCGCCAACTCCCACAGCCCAATCGTTCTCCATCCGCCTATCTACTGCAGGGTGAGCGAACTTACACCCCCCTACCAAGTCCCCCACCACCCGGCCTGTGTATCTAGCCATATATTGGCTAAATCTGTGGCATACCACATCTTGCGTAGATCTGTATCCTCGTGGCAGCCGCCGCCATCTAGGGGCCTAAACCGGCAAGCCTCCAGTGATGTCCCCCACACGGATGAATGGCCGGAACTGCCACGGTGCACCATCCAGCTCCATGAACCCCCCATCCAGTACCCCCAAGCTCCGGAATGAGCACAGGGAGTCCAGGGCACCAGGGGAACCATCATCAACCTCCCCTTCCCCTCTCACTATAGGCGTGTCCGCCATCTTGCAGCCTGCTCCAATGGCCCAGGTCCTACAACTCCTGTCCCCAGGACAAGCTAGACTACCAGTCTAATCCACGCAGCCCAGGAGCAGGAAAGCAACACAATAACCAAGCGGCCCTCTACAAGCCAAGCAACAACTGCCAAATTCAGTCTGTATCTCAACCTGGTAACTGGTACATCCATAGCTGCGAACAATCAAATGTACAATTGCTTTCCAGCCACTTCAGCCACCATAACGCCTGCATGCCTCAGACCTGAAGACACCCAGCGCTACAACGGCTGCATGGTCCTTTCTCAGCGATCAAACAACAAACCCCATGACGGCCGTATGATTTGAGGGCTCCCTATGGTCGCAGATTAATCAATTGTATCCAAGCTTCTACAAGTCTCCTCAACTACCTCCACAGATATACAACCATATAACAAAATTACCAAAAATAAGAAAAATCAACAACAGCCCTGCAAAGTGCATGGGCTATTTCACCTCAGCAGCACAAGGGTTACAACAGGACGGCAACTGTGCTCAAAACTCCCAGCCAATATCACCAACTGAATACCACTGTATGAATGGTGGAGACAAGCAAAAAAATTCCCAGAAGGCAGCAAGCAGAAGTGTGCCCTCTTCGGGAGCCTCCACTCCTTCTACCAGGATTCTCCAGAAACAAAAACATTGTTTGGATTCCCAAGATTATTCACACCACAATGGGGAAATGGAGGTAAGACAACCAATATCATGCACCATGCTCAAAGAAATGTTATTATCTTTAAGGGCATCCCTACAATCTGATATTATGTCCCGACTTAACCAATGCCAAGCTAAAGTACAAATCATAGGGAACACAGTTGACCAAGTTGAAAGGAAAATGGATGAAAATTCTGCTTCCTACAACATCATGGTGGGCGCCCATAAAGCCCAAAACGACGAGATAGCCTGGTTGAAAGACAAAATCTCAGATCTGGAGGACAGATCCAGGAGAAACAAAAATCAGCAGAGTGTCGGAAACGGTACAACCCAACCAGCTACAACAATACGCCCAAGCCCTTTTTTCCACCTTACTACCGACGTTATAAGCACAAGATATTCTGATCGATCGGATTTACAGGCTGCCAAGACCCTCCTTCATATCAGCAGACTCCCCAAGAGATATTCCGCTCAGAGTCCACTTTTATCACATAAAAGAGCAGATTATGATAGCAGCAAAAAGAGCAGACAATGCATCCTCCATTCAGCTTCTCCCGCACCTGTCCAGGCACACCCTGCAACACTGCAGAAACTTATCAACTATCACAAAAGCCCCGAGGAACCACAAGATACTACACAAGTGGAAATATTCAGTGACCCTACTGATAACCCACAATGGGACGACCATCCAAATCTCCTTGAAGAGGGAATTGCAGCCTTACGCAAATGGGCAATTATACCTGAATCCTCCCTAACTGCACTAACAGCCTCTACTCAGTACCCACAACTGAGAACCATTCCAGAAGAGTGGCAGGTAGTTTCCCATAAAAGGCAACACAAAAAACCAACCAGCGGAACCACCTAGTCAAACCATCCTCTCATAATATTCTCCGACCAAGGAGGAACAAAGAGTCACTCCTTCTACCACCCCAATGTTTTTCCAGCAGTACTCCCTGCTCACCAGCCTGCCAAAAGGCCCCAACCTTTTCTACATTTTAACCTTACATTCTAGTTATTGCTTCTCTTTTCCTTTGTTAAGCGCAGAAGCACCTTTCTCTCGCCTACGGTATCCAGAGACCAACTCTGTGTCAGGAACTCTGTGTCTTTCCACCTCAAGGAAACAAATATAGATGGCGGAGGCAGATATGTTATCCTTCATGCAGACATAAATGAGCGTCCTTACACGGTAGTGTCGGCTTATGCCCCTAATACCCATCAGCTAAGTTTCATGTACAAACTATTGAAAAGAATACAAGACACGAAATATGGAAACCTAATCCTATGTGGAGATCTAAACCTCATAGTAGATCCGAAACTGGACACAACTGCACACAAACCACAAAGAACAGCTACCCTAAACCGTCTCCTGCACTCGGAGGAGACATTCGATGTCTGGAGGTGTCTCCATGCAAACAAAAGGGACTACACCTTTTTCTCCCACAGACACCAATCATATTCTCGCATCTACATGTTCTTAACAGATAAATGGCTGCTACAAAAAATTACCAAGGCTACAATACACAACATTACATGGTCCGACCATGCTGCTATAACTATGTCTATCAATGTAGGGGATGCCCCCCCTCTTCTCCCCCATCTGGCGCTGCAACAATAAAATTATACAGGACCTCCAGTATAGTCAGACCATATCTCAACATCTACAAAGCTTCTTCACTACTAACGAACAATCTGTAGAGAATCCATACTCACTATGGAATGCCCACAAATCATACATAAGGGGGATACTCGTCCAACAAGGGGCAAGGATTAAAAGACAAAACATGACGCTCAATTCAACTCCCTTTTATCAGACATTAAATCCCTGGAAGTGGCCAATAAAACCTCCCCCGTATCACACCACAACACAAAAGCTATCCCAACTCAGGGGAAAACTAAATTGATGACACAACAATACGACTACCTCCTAAGACACTTGAAACTAGCACACTACGTCAATTCCAACAAAGCTGGCAAGTATCTTACTAACAGACTCAAAACAGGCCGCACAAAAACAAGAATTGCGTACCTCTTACACCCGACCTCCCAACATAAAATATTCAACCACCAAGATATAGCTGACCAATGTGCTGACTTTTATAGATCACTGTACAATTTAAGTAAAGACCAAAAGACCCCTCAACTCTCAGAGGAGGACATACAAAACTTCCTACAAACAATAAACCTCCCCTCGCTCTCTGACTTACAACTAACTGAACCTAATGCCCCATTCACATGCCGAGAAATTAAAGCCATCATTAAAACACTCCCTAATGGGAAATCTCCCAGTCCAGATGGCCATCCTAATGAGTACTTCAAAATATTTAACAAAATTCTATCTCCATATCTACCACCTGTCTTTGCCAAGGTGGCACAGTCATCTATGTTCCCACCTGAAATGCTCAAAGCACACATTGTGACACTACCCAAACCAGGCAAAGACCCCACGACACCGGCTAATTTCAGGCCAATATCGTTATTGAACTCAGACATCAAGATATATGCAAAACTATTAGCCAAACGCCTAACTAAGTTTCTACCATTACTTGTTAGCAGCGACCAGTTGGGATTTTTGAGAGGGCAGCAGACCTCAGACACTACTAGGAGGCTTGTAAATGTTATACACTATGCAGAAAAAACTTGAACGCATTCTCTGCTATTGTCAATTGATGCAGAGAAGGCATTTGACAGAGTACATTGGAGATAGATGTATCATGTGCTTTCCAAATTTGGCTTCCGGAGACCATGTCTGAATGCAATTCTAGCATTGTACTCCTGCCCCACGGCACATGTACATACCTCTGGCCTCCTGTCCAAAATTTTTCCAATCACAAATGGGACTCGACAGGGTTGTCCTCTTTCACCCTCCATATTGAACTTGATGATAGAACCTCTTGCAGAAAAAATACGCACACACCCTTTGATTACTGGATTTAAAACTGCCCCACGCTCCCATACCATCAATCTATTTGTGGACAACATAATACTATTATTAACAAATCCAGTAACCTCCCTTCCCAACGCCCATAAAGTCATAGAGGACTTCAGTAGAATCTCATACTACAAAGTCAACTACACAAAATCCATTATCTTGGACTTAGGAGTCCCCAAACACACTGAAAGGAAACTTGAACAACATCTCCCCTATCAATGGACAGACCAACGCATGCAATACCTGGGAATCAAGCTAACACCCAAAATAGCCACTCTAGCCATCACTAATTACAAACCACTTGTGATTAAAATAGAAGGCCAACTAAAAACAATGTCCAAGAGGGAGCTCTCATGGCTGGGTAGGCTAGCAGCCTTCAAGATATCAGTCTTACCCCAGATTGTACATTCTGTACATCTTCCCAGGTTCTCCCCATCCAAACCCCCTCTCTCTTCTTACAAACCCTGTCGAGTCTCCTATGGAAATATATTTGCACAGTGCTACTTCCCTCACAAAGTGAACAACCTTTTGCCCTTAGAAAATTCACCCCATGGCGTGGGGGGGGGCAATTAAAAAGTAAAACAAATATTTTAACTGCAAAAGTTATAACGATCAATTGTTATAAATATGCTGCACAAACATTAGTTGCTTTTATTGATTATATGGGGTTGATGTACTAAAGGCAAATAGGCTGTTCGCTTTACATGGCAATTTGCACTTTGCCAGGGAATTTTAATGAATGAGGTGAAGCTTTTCGGACTCCAATTGTCTAATCATGTGTAAGCAAGGAACTGAATTGTTTTTTTTTTCCCTGAATGTTATTGGGTATTCTTTGCAAAGTGAAAATCACATTTAGTAATCTCTGTGGAAAATATCCTTGCAAAGTGCAACTTCCCTTGCAAAATGAACAGTCTATTTGCCTTTAGTAAATCAACCCCTATGGGTAACTACAATTACAACTATACAGTGAAGTTTTATGCACTTTTATTAGTATTAGTACTGTTCTATAAACATGTGTTGCGCTTAACTATAGCGTACAATGTTTGTACTTTCAGTATTGTTCTTTTCTCATAACGTACAACTCAGCTACTTTTTATCTGAGTATTCAGATAAAAAGTAAAAATCACTGAAAAACAGAAGACTACCAATCATCACTGCAGCTGAATAACATTCATAATACTGTAAATAAAGGGCTAAAGGTCTGTCCTTACTATACTTTGTGTTTATGAGATTGTTTTTATG
>BLSH010490055.1:464045-477962 GCA_018402905.1 Glandirana rugosa
CCGGATCGAACGTCAGATACGAGATTAAGTCGTTTTTCCACAAAATAACACAAATACTTGGAACGAAACACGAGACCACAGACTACAACCTTATCCTTGTCCGGTAGGGGTTTGACCAGGATGTTTGAAGTCTAGTCCTTTAACAGGTGGAGGGGGTATTCTGATGTGATTTATTATTTCAGCAGTTGTTTTTGGCCTCCTAGTTCTAGTGAAGGGAAGTGATCAGCATACCAACACATTTGGACAATTTCCTGATCTGAAGTTTGTAGGACCAGTTTGGGGATGGCCTGTTCCTATTCCAACATCAGACACCAGAGCACAAAGCAAGGTTCATAAACACAATAAAACACCTTTTTGCTGAATTAGAGCATAGACTGCAAGCTAGGCCTTCTCATCCAGCATCAGTTCCTGACCTCACAAATGCTCTTCTGTAAGAATGGTCAAACATTCCCATAGACACACTCCTAAACCTTGTGGACAGCCTTCCCAGAAGAGTTGTGGCTGTTGTAGCTGCAAAGGGGGTGGCAAATCCTATTTTCACACAATGGACTAAGACTGGGCTGCCATTAATGTTCATGTGTGTGTAAAGGCAGCCGCCCCACTACTTTGGCCTAGATAGTGTATCTGGGAAGATTTGCAATGGTGGTGTAACCCTCCTACCCAAAAATACAATATTTTGACCGAAAGAGAAGTTAGGCCAGAATTCCCAAGTTATTTTTAACAACATAGGGAAATTAGAGTATTTCTCGACATTAACTAGCATGTTCACAATTTTAACCCAGAAACACGGTGCTGCCATGGTGAAAAACTTGGGTGAACAACACAAGTAGAAATTACAACAGGACGTGGTTTGCATGGGATTCAAACCTAAGAAACAAACAAACAATGCTAATCAGCTGAGCATCCTTTGGAGCCACTGCAAAGCTACAGATCTTACTTATCTACACACATCCTGCATTTCTGTGGACATATAAGTAATGGAATGACAGGAGTTAGAATTTCTGCTTCTGGCTTTCTATTTAAATTTTTCATCATTGAATTAAATTAATAAATTACTCTAATTTGTAATTTGCATAAGCAATGGTATTGTTTGTGTTTGAACAACATAACGAGTTTGGATGTATTCTTATGGATTTCTTTAGTGCTATTTGAAGTTTTTCTAAAAAAAAAAAAAAAAAAATTAAATTTCCATAAGCAATGGTATTGTTTGTGGTTTGTAAAGACATCTGTGTGAGTTTGGGGAAATATTTTTGTGACATGGACAGCAGCATGTGAAATTGAAAAAAAATATTTACAAAACATGAAGAGATTTTACATTCTAGCATTCTTAAAAACAAAATAGATGATCAAATGTGCAACATTGTTGCCAGGACAATTTCTTTGAGAGAAAGATACATTTATTTTCAACATGAAATGGATTTATTTGATAAAGTAACAATTGTACCATTAAAATGAATGTCAGAAGCTTGCACTTGGCAAAATAACTCTCATCTTCACGCCCAAAAAAAGTGTGTAAAATAACTCTCATTTTGGTATTTACTAACTACTCAAGGAATTACTCCATGAGAGTTATTTTGAGAGTTGTTTTGTGTCCGAGCATGCTCAGTTGTGCTCAGCTGTGCTCTGTGCCTAGGAGTAAGGCGACAGGGAATTTATTTCTTCTCAGACTTTTTAAGATATTTCAGTGTAGAAATCACTTTTTCACACAGTTTAAAAGCAGATTATCTTTAACCACTTCCTTACTGGGCACTTAAACCCCCCTCCTGCCCGGACCAATTTTCAGTTTTCAGCGCTGTCGGTCTTTGAATGACAATTGCACTGTCGTGCGACCTTGTACCCAATTTTTCCCACAAATAGAGCTTTCTTTTGGTGGTATTTGATCCCCTCTGCGTCATTTCTGATCGCCGCTATAAACAAAAAAAGAGCGACAATTTTGAAAAAAAACCAATATTTTTTACTTTTTGCTACAATAAATATCCAAAAATAAAAAATAAAAAAACTAATTTATTCATCATTTTTGGCCGATATATATTCTTGTACATATTTTTGGTAAAAAAAATCACAATCGGCGTTTATTGATTGGGTTGCGCAAAAGTTATAGCGCCTACAAACTATGGACATTGATTTATGGCGTTTTTATTTTATTTTATTTTTTTACTAGTAATGGCGGCGATCTGCGATTTTTATCAGTACTGCGATATCGGGGCGGACATGTCATACGTTTTTGACACTTTTTTGGGACCAATGACATTTATACAGCGATCAGAAATTTAAATGTCCACTGATTACTGTATAAATGTCATTGGCAGTGAAGGGGTTAACCAGCAGGGGGCAGTGAAGGGGTTAACAAATGTTCCCTGGGTGTGTTCTGTGGGGGGGCTGGTCTGGTCGGGACATAACAGATCTAACTGATCCCAGTGACAGGGATCAGTAGATCTGCCATGTCCCATTCACAGAACGGGGTGTTTACAACGGCGTGTTTACAACGGCTGTTCCCCGTTCCTCCTCTCTGAAAGGAGATCGCGGGTCTCCGGCGGACATCGGGTCCGCCCGACCCGCGGGCACGCTCAGGCTGTGTGCGGCGGAGCGTGCACGCGCCACTCGCGCCCGCGGGAGCGCGCCCAGCACGAGCCAAATGGGAGGACGTCTATTGACGTCCTCCCGGCATTTTAGAGCCGCACTGTAGCCGTCATTCGGCTATGGCGCGGGTGGGAGGAGGTTAAACAATATACCACATATTTTAGCACAATTTAGGGGATCATATCATGCTCCAAACATTATTTCTATTTGCACAACTCCATGTCTGGGCTGGAGTAAGGAGTTGGGCGTTATCTGTGACCTGGCCACTATAGTAAATTCAAGTTTGGCCGTTATTTAGCGCCAGCCGGTATAGTGATCTCCATATGTGCGCTATTTACCGCTATTTGCGCATATCTGCCATTAAATAGCGCACAGTAGCACAAATGTGCGCCTGAGCAGTATAGTAAATAAACCCCAATGTGTTGAATAGTTTTGTATGTATTTTTTCATTTCTGAGCATGCGCAGTCTTTCTCTTATGATTTTTCTCAGAAGAAAACCGTAGTAATTA
Source organism: Glandirana rugosa (assembly GCA_018402905.1). Taxonomy (NCBI): domain Eukaryota; kingdom Metazoa; phylum Chordata; class Amphibia; order Anura; family Ranidae; genus Glandirana; species Glandirana rugosa. Next base: position 467,135 of record BLSH010490055.1, read on the forward strand.
AATGAAAATCGGACGTTGAGTTCACGTACGACAAAAATTGTATTATCTGCATATCCAGCTTTTGTTGGACAAAAACGGAATCTGCTGTAGAAAGCACCATACTAACGATCCAAAAATTGGTAGATCGTTTGTCGGACAATTTTACTTCTGATTTTCAGATCTTGTGTACAGTTCTTTAGACAGTATATGGCTACACCCATAGTGTATTCTAAGCACATTGCTTATCCTATGCAATGTGCATAGCCTGATACATCTTTATTCCTCCTCCAACGGGTTGCCTAAGCTAGTAGTCTACTGTCCCTCTCTGAACACTGGCATCCTCTACTGAACTCTATTGAGCACCACAAGAGGTGACACTCTGCAGCGGCGTGTTACTCGAGCAGAGTAAGTTCCTGCACGTGCCACAGTCCCTCCCTGGAGGCCCACACCAGACCCAATAAAGAAGTATAAAACAGAAGCTGGCTACACACATCGTGTAACAGATTCTGTTATGTAATTGTAGAGGTGGAACAGCAACTCGTCCCTGATACTTTCACACCAATCAGCGCAAAAACGGACTCCTGGTGATCAAGGGGAACAACTCAATATTGGATAGAAATACTGAACAGACTTCTCAAGCTGCCGTTTTAAAAACATAAACAAAATACAACATGTACATCCAGCTGTGTGGCTCCGATAGCCACCACCAAAGTATGTAACAGCGCTAGTTCAAGTCCATAAACTACTTCATAAATACAGGGTGGAAATAGTCCCAGAAAAGCACAAATCTTGTAGTGGAGATAGCGTGTGGAAAAGCAGGATCTGATCACCAAATGAAGGCTGTATATCACCACGTGCAGCACCCAAATCCACAATCTGCTTACCAGAAGTGAGAATAACAAGAGCCGATCTTAATCATCTGATGCGCATCCTTATAATATAGCCTCCAACTTTCCACCTACATCTGTGCCTTACGAAAACTCCCAGATCATGCCACATGATCATAAGAGAGAAAACACACTCCATAGTGTAATCCTGTAAACACTTTATTGCCAACCCCCTTATAAAATCACACTTACAGAACATGCAATAAAATTTGCGTATCCATCAGAGATAACAATAGCCTGTATTGACGTCTCACCGCTCCAAGATGTGCTTCGGCGTGTGTAGCAACCGCTCTCACCATGCGTCCTGGAATGCAGACGTCACTTCCTGTCATGGGGTCACGCCCTGACGCGTTTCGTCATCACGACTTCTACGGAGGGCGTGACCCCACGATCAGCACCTCTCAATATAAACAATACCAGCACAGGGGAGGTGACGCTGACTCCGCCTCTCAAAAAGTAATTGGATGTAATTTATTATTGTCTCTTTGATACATTAAAGATATGTGCTGCAAGTTGGTGTATCCATTACCACCATACTAAGTGCTTCAAGTTTCACATATTATGCGGAATTAATAGCAAATGATGGAAAGTCACCAATGTTAATGATTATGACGGTCAGCTGGTCCTCTCCCAGTACTTAATATGCTCTCGTTTTAACTACACTCCCTTGCAGAAACCGGTCCAGGTTTTGCCCAACCCTAGCTGCAACAGAGCCAATACTATTCACCATAGGTCTGGCAGGGGGGTTAACCTGGTCCTTGTGTATTTTTGGCAAAGTATAGATGGTTGGTATTCTGCTGACACTAGCTACCAGGTATTTCTTCTCTTTTTTAGTTAATACATGAGATCTATACCCTGCTTCATGGGACTTCCTCGGATTATTTCTTCCCTTTTAGGTGGTCTCAAATCCATATTATTTTACTAGATGTAGATGGATATGGGCCTCAATTTATTTATACTAAGAAGTAGTACGCAGGGCTTAGTTGGAGGTATTATATTTATTGCCTTGAGGTATAGTTAATTATCAGGCCACAATTGAACTAGTCAGTGACCTTTAACACCAGTGTCACAGTTTAAGATATGGAGGTCCTTATAGTACCCTTTTGTCACATTGGTGAACCTATAAGGAGATAGATTCACACTCCATTCAAATAGGTATCTGAAAGAGCTCTTTGGGGGACTGTCTACTTGCTGAGGGTTATTACTGTGGGATATGTTTAGGGGCTCTCTAATTATTAAATAGTCACTTCACTTAGACATATTTATATCAGTCATTTGATTGTGATTTGAAATTATTTGATTAGGTTTACAAAATAGTGAATTTATGAGTCTTCTTTTTTTATTGACCCATCATCCTGTAATGTACAGGGTGCATGAGCATTGATTGCACAAATGGCTGTAAAGTTTCTCTTTCCTATCTTTTTAATCATCTCAGCGGGCTAATAATAGCAAGCCCATATAAGTTTTAAAAGTGTTTTAAATAAGCTTAAAATTACTTTTGCCTTAAGTTGTAAATATAGGCTTAAGTGGGTATCATATATTGAGTTCTGAACGCTGATGTTCTCTTCCTTTTATATGTATTTACTTATAGCAAAACGATGTGCGAACCCCAAACCACAAATAAGGGGAAGTATATAGCCGATAGTTCGGCTAGAAATATATTGAGGTAAAAACACTGTCATTTTAAGATGTCATTTTTAAGTACTGGGAGAGGACCAGCTGACCGTCACAATCATTAACATTGGTGACTTTCCATCATTTGCTATTAATGCCGCATAATGTGTGAAACTTGAAGCACTTAGTATGGTGGTAATGGATACACCAACTTGCAGCACATATCTTTAATGTATCAAAGAGACGATAATAAATTACATCCAATTACGTTTTGAGAGGCGGAGTCAGCGTCACCTCCCCTGTGCTGGTATTGTTTATATTGAGAGGTGTTAATCGTGGGGTCATGCCCTCCGTAGAAGTCGTGATGATGAAACTCGTCGGGGCATGACCCCACGACAGGAAGTGACGTCTGCATTCCAGGACGCATGGTGAGAGCGGTTGCTACACACGCCGAAGCACATCTTGGAGCGGTGAGACGTCAATACAGGCTATTGTTATCTCTGAATGGATACGCAAATTTTATTGCATGTTCTGTAAGTGTGATTTTATAAGGGGGTTGGCAATAAAGTGTTTACAGGATTACACTATGGAGTGTGTTTTCTCTCTTATGATCGTTTGACGTGATCTGGGAGTTTTCGTAAGGCACAGATGTAGATGGAGAGTTGGAGGCTATATTATAAGGATGCGCATCAGATGATTAAGATCGGCTCTTGTTATTCTCACTTCTGGTAAGCAGATTGTGGATTTGGGTGCTGCACGTGGTGATATACAGCCTTCATTTGGTGATCAGATCCTGCTTTTCCACACGCTATCTCCACTACAAGATTTGTGCTTTTCTGGGACTATTTCCACCCTGTACTTATGAAGTAGTTTATGGACTTGAACTAGCGCTGTTACATACTTTGGTGGTGGCTATTGGAGCCACACAGCTGGATGCACATGTTAGATTCTGTTATGTGTCTTCCTCCACCGGGTTTTTACAGACAGCTACCACTAAGCAGCATCTAAAATGGTCTGGGAGGTCGGTGTCATTCCCTAGAGGCCCGCATGGTTTCTGCAGACAGAGACCCGCAGGTGAGGGCCAGGTGCATGATTGATATATACAATATAATTGCATATTTTATGCCATGGTTCTCACTCTCTGGAGCCCTCTGTCACATTCAGGGCTGTCTTTAATATTGATTGGATCCTGGACAAAAATTTTACCAGCCCTCCCCGCCATGCAATTTTGCTTTCCACTTGCTCTGAGACATACAATATATAGCAGCTAGACTAAAAAATAGTTGTCAGCAGCAGATCAGGCAGTGATTACAATTGGTTGCCATAGGTTACAGCATGTCATTACCGTACACTGACTGGTTGCTGGAGGTTACAGCACATCATTTCTGCTTGCTGATTGGTTGCTATAGACTACTGCACACCATTACCACTCACCGATTGGTTGCTAGAGGTTACTGCATAGTATTACCGCTCACTGACTGGTTGCTAGAGGAGGTGGGTGGCATCGGTGTCAGTACTGGGGGGGGAGGCAAATGCCTGCCGTGCCCTATGGCTGATCCAGGCCTGAGCATAGGTATGTCAGTTGAATCATGTTTCCCTGAAAAACTATAGGAAATACCTGCCACCATAATCATTTGAGTTTTATTCCTTTGCACTGGGTATTATAAAAAGCAGGTAGTATGTGTTTTATTTGGTTATGTATGCTCTTACTACTTGTGAACTTCTATTATATTTTGAGGTTTATCAACTATGCATGTAAACATACCACTTTCATCCAATCAGATTTTATTCAAAGTTTAAGCTGAACTCCAGATGAACTACATATAAATGACCTGACTTATGTTGCAAAGGATTTGAATTTCTATCCATGCACTCGTGTGATTTACACAGCCCTACCATGTAGCAAGGTCAGCCTGACCTTTCTTTGCTGCCGTTAAGCGACACAGCATGGTCACCTCAATTCTCCCAGCTTATGACTGGACAGGGGGATTTGATTTAAATCACAATTTAAATCATAATTTACATCACTATTAAAGAGGCTTGATTTAAATCATAATTTTAAAAGAGCAACTGTCATCTCTGTCCCTCGACATCTCTTCCCCTGTTCCTGAGGTGACTCACCGACAGTCCCATTCACTTAAATGGGACGGCTGATAATGCGGCAGTGATACAACAAGGTGAGGGACATGGCGGCAGCAGGTGAGTGGATGCCCACTAACAGACGCTGCCATGATGGATCTGAAATGACAGGTGCTCTTTAAATGTTAGGACTTATTCTTGCTGGTAGTTAGAATCTTTAATATTTGAAAACAAAATGAAGGTTTCCTATTTAGAGCCTGTTCACAAACAGGCGATCTGACTTGTGGGGCGCCTTTGAGTCGCCCCGCACAGTGCGACTTTATTGTGAATTGCATTGACTTGAGTCGTTCCAATTTAGAACCGTCCCATTGCAATGCACGGAGGTGACTTGTCAGGTGACTCAAGTCATCTGACAGGTCGCCTAAGGTGTGCTCTTAAAATAATAAGCTGTCAGGTTAGTAAAATAGCGATATCAGAACCAATCTAATGATGCAGTTTGTAGTGTACATAAATTTGCAAAACAATGGGATAAAGAAATATTCCTGAACTCATGGTTACTGTGCAATTGTGTGAATGCATCAATGCAGGGCATGTTATCTCAGCTTGCAGAGCTTGGATTCATTGAATGAGTTTACCAAAAATGTAAACATTGTAGAATATACAGCCATATTCTACTTAATTAAGCTCCATTGCATGCTGAATAAACTAAATTATTAATGTATCTTAAATTGAAAACTATGTTTATACAGCTTTTTACTTCAAAAGCACTTCAATAAAAATCAATTTAAATAAAAAAAAACATTTTATTTTCAATTTTTTAATCATCAATTATGTGACTGGACAATTTAAGGCCAGGAACAGCCTGGTCAGGTAAACACTCTCCTAATACCAAATTGTCAATTTCCAGTCCAGTCCAGGCCAAGTCTGGCATTCCTCTCCTAAAAAAAATTTTTGCTAGAAAATGAACCACCAAATATTATATTTATATATTTTTGTAGAGACCCTAGAGAATAAAATAGTCGGTATTGCATATATTTATGTCAGACAATATTTGTGCAGCGGTTTTTCAAATGCAAATTTTCTGGTAAAAAATAAAATGTAATGTTTTTTAATGCAGAAAGACACAATATAATACCCAGTTGTTGGGTAAATTATAAAAGATGATGTTATGCTGAGTAAATAGATACCTAACATGTCACACTTTAAAATTGAGTCCGCCCATGGAACGGTGCCAAATTACGTTACATAAAAATCTCCATAGGCAAGGCTATTAAAGTCATCACAGGTTACCATTTTAGAGTTACACAGGAGGTCTGGTGCTAGAATTATTGCTCTCACTATGATATTTGCAGTGATATACATGCAGGACCTATGTGTGCGTTTGCGCGTGAGCATGGGGAAACTAATTTTTTTTTTTGTTTTCATCTTATCATTTTTTTTCAATGCTGCAACTTCCACTGGATTGCTTCCTTCGTCCCTTAGGTGCCACATCTGGCACCTTTCAAGGGGGAGCATGGACCCGTTTTTGACAGGACCCCCTCTATTGGAAGTTTGGCCCCCTCCTTCTTCCTTCGCCATCGGGCCAATCAAAACAGCGCAGCACGCTTCACGCATGCGCAATAGGGAACCAGCAGTGAAGCCGAAATACTTCACTTCTGTGTTCCCCTATTAGGAAAGGCTGCAGCAGCACCCGAGATGCGATCCCCCGTGCGTGCAGTGGCAGTGTGCACGCAGGTCGGGTGGACTTGATGTCCACCGGTGACCTGCGATCGCTTTTAACAGAGGCAGAATGGGGATCTGCTTTTGTAAACAAGGTGAATCTCCGTTCTGACAGGGAACATGGCACAGATCTTCTGTTCCCTGTCATCGGGGACAGCAATCTGTATCATGTCTGTGGCAGCCCATCCCCCCCCTACAATTAGAACACACTGAGGGAACAGTTAACCCCTTGATCACCCCTAGTGTGAGCCCCTTCCCTGTCAGTGTCATTTATACATTGATTAGTGTATTTTTATAGCACTGATCAATGTAATAATGTCACTGGTCACCAAAAAGTGTAATTTGGGGTCAGATTTGTCCGCCGCAACCCAGCTAAAAATCGCAGATCGCTGCCATTACTAGTAAAAAATGAATAAATAAATGTCCCTAAATCTATTCCCTATTTTGTAGATGTGATAACTTTTGTGCAAACTAATCAATATACGCCTATTGCAATTTTTTTACCAAAAATATGTAGAATACATATCCGCCTAAACTGATGAAGAAATTCGTTTTTTTCATATTTTTTTGGATATCTATTATAAGAGAAAGTGAAAAAATATATATATTTTTTCAAAATTGTCGCACTTGTGTTGTTTATAGGGCAAATACTGCAGAGGTGATCTAATACCACTAAAGGAAAGCTTTATTTGTGGGGAAAAAGACTGTAATTTTTGTATGGGTACGTCGCACAACTGTGCAATTGTCAGTTAAAGCAACACAGTGCCATATCGCAAAAAATGGCCTGGTCAGGAAGGGAGTAAATCATTCTGGGGATGAAGTGGTTAAAGTGTATATATCATTTTTCTTTAAGACTGCAATTACCCAGCCAGTACTAAATATACCGCAATTACAAACACAAAAAAAAATATATATATAATATAAACTTTAGACCCCTTTCACACTGGGGCATTTTTTAGGCACTTTAGCGATAAAATAGCACCTGAAAAATGCCTTCCCAATCCACCTCAGTGTGAAAGTCTGAGTGCTGTCACACTGGGGTGGTGCCCTTGCAGGACATTAGTAAAAAAGTCCTGCAAGCAGCATTTTTGGAGCGGTGCGGGAGCGATGTATACACTGCTCCCAAACCGCCCCTATCCATTGGAAAGAATGGGCGCCGCTTCCGAAGCACCTGTACACCTCTTTGGAAGCACCACATGCAGGCGCTTTTAACCCCATCTTGGGAGTTAAAAATGCCCCCGCTGTCACCCAAATAATGGTGCCAAAGTGCCACTATAACTGTGGTATATTGCTGCCTTCCCACTGTGAAAGTGGCATTAAATGAGGACACCTTTTGTGCCCAAGAAGAACTGTCCTGAGTCTCTCACACTGGCTGATGGCTGTCATCTCTTTACCATTCAGCATAATAAGCCCAGCTGCTTTGGCTGTTGCCGCTGGCTGCTGGGGACTGGGAAGGGAACCTGGCAGGTGGCAAGAAAGAATGGATGCGTGGAGCCAACCGGCTACCAGGGCCAGCCTAAGCAGGCTTTCTAGCAATAGTCAGGGGGGCGACCAAAATTACATGCAGATCGGCGGCCCCCAGCCAACCAGGTATATGCCCGGTGTGCCCTATGGCCAGTCTGGCCCTGATTGCTAGTGAAACCTTGCATGCCTTAATAATGCATGGCACTTTACCAACTTTGATGAATCAAAAAATACTGTTATCTTGAGAATGACAATAGATGAGACATATGCTGTCATTAAACCTTCTGCAAAGTCAAATAGAATCAATTTATACATGGAAAACACAGGCATTGGTGATATTCGAACAGGTATGATACTTTCTGCTCTGTGTATGAAAATGAGTGCTTCAAGCGGACAAAAGAGTTCATTATTGCCTTATCCTGAAGCTGTATGCAGTCCAGTCTTCACCCTGTTGTAACAGACATTTCTAAAATTAGCCTGTAATTAGGTTACCCTTACACCTAAGGATTCCATAGATTTTACAGTTAACACATTCTTTTTTGCAGCATCCAGGGGCAGCACAAAATGTATGCCAGACAAAATATATGTTGGAGTCTTTGCAGCTCTGAGGGAAGTTATTATCGTTAAGTAAGCTGCCTCGTATTCCTGTTTATGGGCATGCCCCTCACTGAACACGAGCTGTAAAAGTTAAAATTAAATAAATGGAAGTGGTTTAAAGAGGAAGTTTAGGTGAATTTGAATTGTGAAGTACAGATGCAGGTTTACACGACCGAACACTTCCTGGATTCTGAGCATGTGTGTTTGTACATAAAACTTTTGTTTGGCCAACTTCTGTACACATGAGCCGAAAATTGGACAACCACGCCTTTTTGGCAGAGAAAAGTTTTCTAGTCTTCACACACAACTTTTGATAATTGAAAATTGGCTGTCGAATGGTGCATACTAACGGTCGGAGTATCAGACAACAGGCTGTCGTACGACTTTTTTCCGCCGATAATTGTACCGTGTGTATGGGCCTTTAGCATTATGGCACTTTCCTGCTGGAACTTTGTTTTGCATGCCTGGCCTTGGTGCAATTTTAGATCTCCAGACCTCTGTAGCCTGACATAATCTGTTGGCCTCCATTGTTAACCAGGCCTGTACCCTGATCTTGTACTCCCTGGTTATACTGCTGTTACCACTGAGATGTACCTGAGTTATGCATGTGGAGAGTGTCATGCAATAAATACACACTTACCTTTATATTGGCATTAGAGAATTTGGGGAATAAAGGGTTTTCATCCTTGAAAACCTCATTATTTAAATGCTTTGTTTCTTGGGTGCAGTGTGCACCACATCCTTAGTGATAAACATATACCTTCATGTAGGATTACAAAAAGCAGTGCTGAATTACTGATCCGCCTTACTCATGGACACTGGGAATCTTCAAGGTGAAATTTCATCACATGGGAATTTGCCTATGTGATTGAATTGTTCAATAGGAGGATGTTCAGTCTAGGTAAAATCTCTCATGATAACTATTTTATACTCTATTATTATTATTATTATTATTATTTTGGATGTGACTTGCACAACATGTAAAATGTCGGTTTAAGCAAAAAGCTCACAATGAGAAAGATGCAAACCGAAAAGTTTTACTGATAAAGTGCAACATTTACAAATGTGACCTACATTTTTCCCTTTTTATTACCATTTCTGTGGAGGAAAAATGTACTTTAACAATTCAGTTCAGAGCAGAAAATATTCATTTTTTAAAATAAGATTCAGAAATAAACTATATTAATAAAAATATACTATATGTTGCCTCGCACAGATCATGGAGAAATTATTTACCTAGAAAACTGTGCACATGTCTAACTGTACTTACCTCTGTCATAACACAAAAACGAATACTGATAAACAAGATGAACAGTATACAGTATCAGCTTAAATCCAATGCTAAATTCCAATTGACATTTTTCTTAACAGTAAACAGGGAGATTATAGTAAATAATTGAATAATCCAGCTGGATTTCATGGCAATGAAATCTGTCTATTTACAAGAAACTAGAGAGTAATCTTCTGAGTTTATGGTTTCAAAAACACACACAGGATAACCAAAAAACTATTCATGATCTCCTAACAATGCATGCACTTCTAACAGTTTCACTACTAACAAATAGACATTATGGGGGTCATTTACTATAGCGCGATTCTGCCTTTGCACAAATTTTAACACGCAGAATCACAAATTCGCACTAATTAGCACAAAAATGGAATCCACTGAAGCCCTGGGGAGAAAATAGTCCCAGAATCAAATTCACTATAGTGCCCAGACAACAGTGACTGACTAAAAAACTAGTCGTGGTAGAAGCAAGGGAATTGCACATGGAAATAATGTTTAGAGCATGATATGATCACCTAAATGGTTATTAAAAATGTAGTATCTTGTTTAATGATGATCTGCTTTTAAATTGTTTAAAAAAGTGATGTATAACCTGAAATATCATTGAAAGTCTGAAAAGAGCCAAATTCCCACTTTTTTTCCTGGCTATTCATCAGAACAACTGAGCATGCTCAGACAAGAAAACTCCCTCATTTTAACTCCCATACCTTTTTTAGAGGGCACTATAGTAAATTTGCAAATTCGCGTTGGCTAATATGCCTTCTCGGGAAGGCAAATTTGCGCCATGTAGCCCAATGCCTATTTTAGCCATTGATTCTAATGGTACAATTGTAACTTCCCTAAAGAAATCCTTTTCATGTTGAGATGAAATGTATCTTTCTCTCAAACAAATTGTCCCCTTTTCTAAAAACACTCTACCTGTCGTTGTTCACTTTCTGTCTCTTTTTACATAAATTTTTTTTGTACTTTCGTACTTTATGTACTTCTTTGTAACAACGTCCCTGTTAAACAAACTCTCTTTCTATGTAAAGTAGAGTTGTACTTTTCCTAAAGAAATCCCTTCAATGTTAACATGGTAATCTTAGTTACCGATTTTATCCGTAACCCGATGTACCGCGTTTAAACGGAAGGGCTCTTCCGTATAATCGGTTGCGCTTAAACGTTTAAATGATATCACGGGAGATTTTTTCCATACCCTCAA
>BLSH010490055.1:479080-494444 GCA_018402905.1 Glandirana rugosa
GCGGGTTACCTTCATGTGCGGGTGGTCACAGTAAGTTAGAGAGAGAAGGACAGACGGAATTCGGGGTATGTGTGATATGTTAAAAGACATCTGAAAAAAGAAGTGTAAATGGTTTTGGTACATCACGTTCCCGGACGCATGGACACACACTCCTAAACCTTGTGGACAGCCTTCCCAGAAGAGTTGAAGCTGTTATAGCTGCAAAGGGTGGGCCAACTCAATATTGAACCCTACGGACTAAGACTGGGATGCCATTAAAGTTCATGTGTGTAAAGTTCATGTGTGTGTTTATCAGGTGCAATCACTATAGCGTTAAGCCCCATACACACTATACAATTTTCTGTAGACTTTTGTCTTCAGATTTACCAAAACCATATAATATGAGGTCAAACCATTAGAGTTTCAATTTGCATGCAATCAGGCAGGCCCTTGCACTACATGGTTTTGGTAAATGTGAAGAAAAAAGTCTACAGAAAATTGTATAGTGTGTATGGGGCTTAAGGCAGACAGGAAGAGAGAGATTGAATGACACTGGTGGGCGTGTACTTCCATTGGGCGTGTCGGTGTGCTAACAATACAACCTATGTTATATAATTGACTGCAGTAGGGGAGGCTGCTTAGAGGTTGTGTTATTTGCTGTGGTTTTTGGGGAAGTAGGGCTGATATTGTGCATTATGACAAATGCCCCACTTGGGCTGTTAGTTGAAATTCTTGTGCATTTTGTCCATCAAAAGTGTGGCTTTGCTGTCAATGTTGTGTATTGTTGCTGTCTGACCACACATTCATGGTCTGGGAGCATCTGCTGACCTTCTACTCTTTGATCTCATTGCTTAATCATGTACACAGAAATGCATCTTCCAGCAGAACCATCACCAATGTATGTGTGTGGAATGTGGGGTGGTGGGTATTCATGTTAGAATGTATTTTTAATGTTTTTTTTTTTTTTTTTAGAATGACTTTTTGTATTTTTGTATAATCTTGCAGCTAAACATTTGTTGGCGGTTGGTGTCTGTTGAGAGAAGTTGTACTATGAAATGTGTAGCCTGCTATACACTGTGAAATTAAAGCTATGTCCACTATAAGGCTTGGAAAAATTTTAGATTGTAAGCTTCTATGAGCAGGGCCATTAGATCCCAATTGCTAAATGTTTGTCTAAATGTACCACCTAATATACTAATGCCACTAAATGAATGTACATAATTGTGTTGCTGCCTTGCAAATAAATGTAAATTCTTGAACTATTTTTTTTTTAAATTTGTTTTGGGGGGAGCTGGGTTTGGAGAAGTGAACTGTCTTGCTAATTACAAATTATGAGAACTTGTAATTGTGGATTAAAAAAAACCTAATCTCTTCAACACACCTGCAAGTAAGGCTACTCTCACACTGAGGCGTTTGAAAAACGCGCTCAAAACATCAAGAGTTATTACCGCTTTTTTGCCGTGTTTTTCCCGCGTTAGCACTATAATTAGAGCTGACGCCCAGGCATTTTTCAAGCGCTTTTGAAGCGCTAGCATTAAATAAATAGCACATTCTCCTACATTACATCTTGTTTACTTCCTGGTATTTTGACCTTTCCATAGCCTCTGGGCGTTTTGCTGGCGCTTTTAACGTGCTTTTAACGCACTTTAAAGCGCTTTACCTTCATTTCAATGTATATGGGCATTTTTAATGCGCTATTTTTAGCACTCAGAATAAGCACAAAAATCATGCTTGCAGGACTTTTTTAAACGTGGCACCAGAGTGACGCCCCAGTGTGAATAGGTACATTGGAATTAATGGGCAGCATTTTAGAAGCGTTTTGGAAGCGCTATTTTTAGCACAAAAACGCCAGGAAAGCGCCTCAGTGTGAAAGGGGCCTTAATGATAAATGTTGTTTAAGTGGAGTCTTTCCATTTAACAGGTCTGGAGAATTGCAGGTAAGTGGCGGTTCACACTGCTGCAATGTGCAAGATTGCGTCTGATTCACACCGCACTACAAGTCACATCCATGCGATGTGATTTTAGCCATTCAGATAGTATGGCTGAATTTGCATCGCATCCAGACCAAACTCGCACAGGACCTTTTTTTTTTTTTGGTCCGCACCAGCATTGGATTGCATGGGTGTTCACACCCATGCGATCCGATTAATGTCCGAACTGTTTGCACTGTGATATGTGAGCTGAAATTGGGGTGTCATTAACAATGTATTGACACTCCCAGCAGGTCACACATGGCAGTGTGAAATGCGATGTGGGATCCTGCAGTGGATTTGCAGGGTTCCCGCATTGCACAAGTGTGAACCGGCACTCATAATGAATTTAGCTGGTGGATAGGCAGTGTTGCATGTCTCAAACTGGGCCTTTGTCATTCACCTGCCTATTACTAAAAAAAAATTGATAGTGATCAAATATTTGCAAGCAAGTGTGGCTTTGTCCTCTGACTCGGGAATGCCATTGTTTTCTCCCAGAAGTGCCTTTTCTGGTCAGGATCTCTATATAGGTGGATATAGCGAGGTCCCATTTTAGCAAAGAGGAGGGACTACTTATTTGACAGGTAAGTGTAGGAAATATACTTGTGCTTACACTGTGTGGGGAAGGATGTGGTAGCTATAGTTGTGGGGATGGGGTTAATTTGTTTGTTCATGTGAGATCACCACACATTCACTTCCTGCCAGGGCAGCCATCAGAAATTTTGGGGCCCCTTAAACAGCTTTAGGCCTGGGCCCCCCCTTCTGACCACCAACATTCCCCAGGACCTTCCCAGTGGGCCATTCCACCACATCCACCCACTGGCCAGGGGTGTACACATGTTACAGCCGCAGTAGGAATTATACACCCTGTCACACTTACTGAGTGTAGCCTGCCAAGCATGACTCATTCAAGTGAAGTGTGCAATGCATGCTAGTGTGGGATCCAAGGGGTTAAAAAAACAGTACACAGGCAGCACAGCCTCACCCAATGCTTGTAATAAGACCTTGTGCCAAACCATAGGTGCTGGAGATCCCAAACTTGGACCAGTTATGATCCAATGGGCCCTCTCCATGTGACCCACGTTTGGTATTTTTATTGCCTATGGTTCAGGAGAAAGGTGTCCCCAAACTGGGTGCCCCCCATAGACTTTAATGTTAAGTCCGAAGTTCACCCGACAATTGCTGGTCAATGACTGGTCACTTTGAGGGGCTGGTACGACTGAACCATAGATGCCGGAGGTCCCAAACCAGGCCCAATTGTTGCCCAGGGGGCGCTCTCTAGGTGGAAATCACGGGGTCCAACTTGACAGGCGAATTTGCAGTCCCAAGTCCCAGGACAAGTTGCACAAGTGTGAAAGGGGCCTTAGATATCCACCCAAAAGTGGAAGCTCTGCTTATCTCTCTCCTCCCCCTTCTGATGCCACGTTTGGCTCCTTTTCGGGGGGGGGTTTGGGTACCTGTTTTGGACATTTACCTGTCCCCACTTCCGATAGACCTCACTGCAGTGAGTTTGACGAATTTGTCACTCCTCCTCTTTCCTTGCTGCCAGGCCATTCAGAAAGTGCAGTGCCCTTTGTGCATGCTCAGTAGGGAATCGGCAATGGAGGCGACAGAACCTGAGAGCCAATGGAAACATGGGCTGGGGTGCCAACATCACTAGCTTCCAGGACAGTGAAAGCCTTAGGAAAGCCTAAGTGCTGGGGTGCTCGCACCCAGTTCTTTATGCCCAGTTGGCACCGATGTATTTTCAGCTGCGCAGTTGTGCATTCAAATTCTACTACTGGACTGTTACCAATATTCAGTACAACTATTCCTTCGCCCTACTCAAAATACTTGCTGCCTCTACTGCTTGCAAGGACCCCTCCCCCAGCTCCGACTTGTACAAATTGAATATTCACAAGACGCCCTATGGGGTCAAATTCATTCCACCCCTCTGGTATGCCTCCCATTCCGCTGCTCTCCTGGAATGTTAGGGGAGTGCATGACCCACTGAAGCGGACCATGATCTCTGGCTGCCTGCGGAAGTTCCACCCGGCCATAATTGGACTACAAGAGACCCACCTCACTCCAGAAACTGTGTCATGTATGCACTAATCATGGGTTGGTAAGAGCTACCATTCAACTCACACCTCCTTTTCCAGGGGAGTGAGTGTTTTCATCCATAAGGCACTAGCATACCAAGAACTGGACTCACTGGTAGATATATCAGGGAGATTTCTTCATTGTAAACTGTTTAATGTCACAATGGTCATAGCATATATATACATACCGCTACCGTTTTCAAGGGAAGTGCTTCAACTACTATTGTGTTACTTGACACTGAGGCCTGACCTTCCGGTGCTAATTTTAGGAGACTATAACGGGTATCTGGATCCACGAATGGACCATCACCCGCCGGCCTCTCCCCCGGCCGGAGCTAGGGGTATGGCCCTGGGACGCCTGCTGGTGGAGATGGGGTGGGTAGATATATGGCTACTGCGCCACCCATGTGTAAAGCAATTTTCATGTTTTTCCAAGACACATGGATCCCTGTCTAGAATTGATCTTTGTGTAGGCTCCATACAAGCCATTCCACTGGTTCAAAAAATAGAGTATTTTCCTCGAGGGGTATCAGACCACTCACCTATGGTGGCGTGGCTAAATGTCCAACCTGTTACTAATTTGCCTAGAGCCCCATGGAAACTAAACGCCTTCTGGCTTAAATTATTCCCATCCCGGGATCGGGATTTCCGATCAAATTCAACAATTTTTTTCTTGCCATAGGCAACACCCCAACTTGATACAAAGCTGGGAGGCCTTTAAGGCATACCTTAGGGGGGTATTCATATCGGAAATTCAAATAGTAAAGTCCAATACGACCGCCCTACTCTCACAATTGGAAGACCGGGTTGGACAGTTGGAACTGGCTTATATATCTGACTCGAAAGATTCCACGAGGGAGGCATGGATGGCGGCCCAGGATGCTCTGGATCGCTTGAGAGCCTCCGCCGTGGAACGCAAGCGTTTCTTCTCAAAACAGGCCTTTTATGAGGAAGGGGAGGAAACGGGTCCCCTGTTGGCTAAAATAGCTAGGGCACAGCAGCAGTCCCCAGTGATAGGTGCCATACGCTCACAAGCCGGGTGAGTTGTTAACGAACCAGAACAAATTGTTACAGAACTAGCCTCCTTCTATGCTAACCTATATAAGGCAAAAGATGAATACTGAAATTATGACCTTGAAAACTATCTGGCCAGTATTGCCCTCCCATCACTGTCTTCCACTGATTATAAAAATTTAGAAGCCCCTCTGACACTTGAGGAGCTGCAGGAGGCCGCCCTTTATTTCCCGACCTGTAAGGCACCTGGGGATGATGGTATTCCGATAGAGGTTTATACGATGTACGAAGAAGAGATATTGCCTAGACTCTTAGCGGTACTTAATGCCTCCAAGGAGGTTGGCAGCTTGCCGGAGTCAATGACACGAGCAAGCGTAGTTCTCCTACTCAAGCCCGGTAAAGACCCGTTGGACCCTAACTCGTATAGACCAATTTCACTGCTTCAATGTGATGTGAAACTTCTTGCTAAAACACTGGCTAATAGGGTGAATAAATGCATAGCCTCCATCATCCATCCAGACCAAGCGGGCTTTATGCCTCAAAAATCTACAGTCACGAACCTCAGAGGGATTTTCTTGAATATGCAATCCCAGGCATACAATATGGGACACTGTGCCTTGTTGTCGCTTGACGCCAACAAGGCATTTGACAGTGTCAACTGGAGATACCTATTGGTCGTACTTTCAAAATTCAGCTTCGGCCCCCGCTTCATAGCACGGGTCAAGCTTTTATACTGCTCCCCGAAAGCAGCCATTAGGGTGTCAGATAGGGTGTTGAGGATGTTTGCGTTGGGCAGGGGAACCAGACAGGGCTGCCCCCTGTCTCCCCTGCTCTTCGCGATTGAACCACTGGCGGCCTTGATACGCGAAAACCCGCAGGTAGTGGGATTTAAGTATGGAGAATGGCATGAGAAAATCATGCTCTATGCCGATGACATGTTGCTGCTACTGGGAGATACGGCCTCTTCCCTAACCGAGGTGATGTTGGTCATCTCGGAATTCGGAAAATATTCAGGGCTTACCATAAATTGGACAAAATCAGCTTTGATGACGCTGGAAGGCAGCCCAGACGAATCAGTGACTGCCCTGTGCCCGGTCCCCGTCGTCTCCTCTTTCAAATACTTAGACATTATGATTACCCCTAAGCTTACAGAGTATAGCAAATTTAACATTAACCCCTTCCTGTCGAGGTTCAGAGATAAAATAAATACGTGAAACAAACTTAAGCTGTCATTAGAGGGTAAAACTAACTTGATCAAGATGATTCTGATGCCGCAGCTGCTATATATGTTGCGCAACTCCTCGACTGTGATCCCATTGAAAACGTTTCGGGTGGTTAACACCCTTTTCCGTCTATTACTATGGGGCACAAAGGCCCCGAGGATCAAACTGGAGTTGTTACAACGCCCCAAGGATGGGGGAGGCTTAGCACTCCCCAATCCCTGGTTATATTACATAGCGGCGCAGGTGCAGCAGCTGGTGGGGTCCACGGGCCCACACCCACTAGGATCGGCAACTCGTCTCTTGCTGAGGGGGGCCGGAACAAATGACGTTATAGAGGGCCTGGAAGCCCAATGCTTCTACAAGCCCAACAAGCTAATGCCCACTTTTGGTCTTATTCAGAAGGTATGGAATAAATGCAGGCAGCTACAACAAGTACAGGGATTCACCTCTTACAGCCCAATTTGGTGTAATAAAACTTACCCAGAACTGGCCAAATTAGACCAGGGCCCCAGGTGGCGACAATATGGGGTGACCCACTTGAGCCACATATTTGAACTAGGAAAACTACTCTCATTTGTGACACTACAGGCCAAATACTCAATCCCAGATTCGATGCAGTTCCAATATGCACAGCTGTTGCATGCGGTGCGGGCCCAGGGGAATGAGGGTGGCTGGGTACAGTCCCCGACCCCTGTGTTCCACCTGCTATGTAGCAGCGGTGATACTAAGGGATTTATTTCCCAATGCTACTCCTTATTACTCGGAGAACATTCAAAGCCCCACCCCATTGGGGGACTTGCTCACTGGGAGACGGACATTGGTCCACTGACCGAAGAGCAGTGGGAGGAAGCACTCCTATCCATCTCCATGAGTTCTTTGAACATAGCTCAGAGGATATCCCAACTGTATATTTTACTAAGGGCTCATTAGACCCCGGTCAAATTATACAAGATGGGCAAATTAACAGACCCAATATGTGGAAAATGCATCTGCTATGGAGATGCCCGAAACTCCATAGATATTGGAGAGAGGTCTTAATGATAATAAACAGAGTTTTCCAGACTAATATTACGCTCGCCCCGGCTGGATGCCTCCTGGGCATCCTGGAAGAGGAGGTTACAGAAAGGGGGACAAGGGAGGCAATTTCCAGGGCACTGTTTCAGGCTAGGAAGGTGATTTTGCTGGGATGGAAGACCTCCAATCCTCCCAGCATTTCCACCTGGGTGACACACATGGGTAACACTCTAATAATGGAAAAATACATCTACCAACACAGAGGCAATGAGAGGAAATTTGAAAAACTGTGGGCGCCATGGTTGGACACCCCGGGTTTGAGTCCTGAAGAACTAGTGAGGGCAAGACTGCTGCAGGGCCTTGCATAACGCGCTTGGATTGAGCCCATTGCATGACTCCAATACTGGCAAAGAGGGGAGCCCAGAGCTGGGATATCAGCCTGAGCTCCCAAGCAGTGAGGGCTGTTTGGGTGGGAAAGCACTTCTCCTGGCAGGAACAGAAACGAAATGGGAAAAGATGCAGACTGTAAATAGGTGGGGAAGTCCGTGGTCTATTGTAAGTCAAATGTATGTGATTGCTACAATGACTGTATTATTATCTTCTACTAAACTGGAATAATGGAATGGTTATATCTATGTCCTTCTCCTTTTTATGTACTGAATCTGCTTACATTTTTCAATAAAACCTTTCTGATTTAAAAAAAAAAATAATATTATAGTGTGGAACTGGAACAATCACACACTAGTTAACGTGTCGGCAGTTTGTTTATAGAGAATTAACAGAATCCAAGATTAGTAAATGTATTTTCTATGGCTGGTTGTGGTCAAGTGTTTAGTGTAGTGGTTCCTTCTGATACCTTCAAAGCTTACAGCTACAGGTTTGGATCCTACCGGTGTTCATATTCGCCAACAGTTTCCATTTTGCTGCGGTAGTTCCCATACAGTTTTTCAAGCAAATCATGTCCATACAAACCTTCAATGGATTCTATGGATATGCGAACGCATGTTCGGCAATTAGCCAATGCACATCAGTTTGAATGCTTCCATACTATGAACTCTTTCACTGCATGCAATGTTATGTACATGTTCAATAATATTACGGTGTGGAATCTGAATAATCACACACTAGTTAACGTGCCAGCGGTTAGTTTGTAGAGAATTAGCAGAATACAAGATTAGTAAATGTATATTCCATGGCTGGTTGTGGCCAATCCAATAGTGTAGTGGTTTATTCCAATATGTTTAAAGCTTACAGCTCTGGGTTCGAATCCTACAGATGTCATCAGCACGCCTTGCATTGTACACAGCATTATATTTTGAAAATATGTGAAGGCATATTCACCAATTAGCCAATGCCCATCATCAGTTTGATTGCTTCCACACTATGAACTTTGGCAGTGCATGCAATGGTATGTACATATTCATTAATATTATGGTGCGCAATTGGAATAATCACACACTAGTTAAAGTGGCAGCAGTTCGTTTGTAGAGAATGAAGAGAATACAAGATTAGTAAATGTATTTTTTCTGGCTGGTGGGAGTCGACTCTATAGCGTAGTGGTTTATTCCAATACGTTCAAAGCTTACAGCTCCAAGTTTGGATCCTATAAATGTCATCAGCACACCTTGCATTGTACGCTGCATTATGCTTTCCATTTTGCTGTGGTAGTTCCCATACACTGTTTTAAGCAAATCATGTTCATACACGCCTTCAATGGATTCTGCAGGTTCAAGCCCAATTGACATCAGCTATTCCCATATTTGCCGATTAAGAAGGCATATTTGCGGTAATAACGCGATCCTGCATCCGCAGGATCGCCTATTTGATATGCTAATTGGCTTAAAAGGGCGTTATTTTTAAGCGTTGTGCAATTGCATATTCACGATATAGTGAATTAGCCCCTATCTGACATTAATCAATTTCAATGTCTATGTGTAGCAGAACTCCCATAAGAGCTGCTGAGTATTGTGGTTCACCTGTCACCCTGCCCAGCCCAGGGATGCAATTTCTCAAGCATCCAGAGTCATTGAACAGTCCGTTAGCTTTGTTTGTATTTTTATTGGGGGAATTGAACTTGGATGGGGTATGGGAAATATGGGATGCCCAGTAGAATGAATAGCAATTAGCTTGGGACAACTATGTACAGACACTAGAGTGATATGAATATAATATACACTAGTAATATACTGTGGTGCTTACAATACTCAGCTTAAATCAGTATAAAACAATTCCTAAAACCAAGGTGCAGAAAAAAAAATCCTTTTAAAAATGGTGCTTACAATGCTCAGCTTAAAACCAAACTGCAGAAAAAATCTTTCATACATTCAATGATGGTGATAAAGGTGACTTGTGCTCCTCCTTAAATATACATGGTCATGAGATAATCAACATAAATCCTGTGTATCCAAAGTTATGCAGATCAAAAAGTTCATAAAGTGCAATGTTCAATATTGGTGATAAGGTGACTTGTGCTCTTCCTTGATTGCTCCAACTGGTGGTGCAGGGCAATCCTTGGAAAACGCTTGATGCTCCTAGTGCTTGGGTGATAATAAAGGGTAGATGTGCTTACCAGATAGTTTCACCCCTCTGTGGGGTACAGCGCATTCACAGTCCTACGCCACTGTGAAGCGAGTCCAGCCTGAACCTTGTAGTCCGTCTTGGTGGTGTCCTTTCCCGTGGTCACGTGCGTGTGTGAAAAATAAAGAGGGTTCCCATAGAGTAGTACCATTTAAAATGACATTTTATTTAAATGGTAACAATTTCCAAAACAATAAAAGTATAATAAAACATGCTCAAAAAAACAGCTTGAACTACTTGGGGAGAGCCGTTTATAACCAAACAGTATGTGGTGCTGACACCCGGAAATGACGCACATAAGCAACGCTCAACCGGTTTCGCCATACTGACATCATCTGGAGCGTTGCTGTAATGCTATACCTCCTTATCTTATATACTGTCTAATGATCCCTGACCTTGGTCATGTACTCGGTTACCATTTTTGGTGGGACCAATTTGGACATTCTCAACCTAAGGGGATAAAGAGATCTTGTCCCTGAGTATTGTATATTTGTATATTTACATGGGGTGATGTAACTTTACATGTCAGTGAAATAAAGGATAGAACATGTGGGTGATTCCAACCGTGTATATCTCATCTCATGTCGGGAATGGCTCAAATGTATTATTAAAGGGGTCATTTGGGTGAGTGAACATCGGCCTCTATAGGTTGAAAAAAATAAATAAAAATGAACTAATACAAAGAGTGTTCTGAATCGACCTGTTTTCAACAAGACTACTACAACTACTTACAATTAGCTTGGGACAACTATGTACAGACACACTACTCCTTCAGTCTCCTCCAGCACAACACTTGCTTTGCAGACTGTTACACTTCCACTTTCTCCAGCACAACACTTACTCTTCAGGCATAGCTAGCACATGTGATTAGGCCTGACACTGCCTTCAGCCAGGCCTTAGCAAAATGCCTTATTACAGGCAGGGGCCGCGGGCCCCTCAGGAGTAGCAATTGGAAAGTTCTGGTGCTAGCTGTCCTAGGTGGACTACTGATCCCAGTCAACCCTCTTCAGGCACTGCCAGCCCTCCTGGCTGCAGCTGCCTGACTCCACTGCCCATGACACTGAAATCCACACCACTGGCTCTGCACCCATCTCAGACTGAATTCTCCCAGTCCTCTCAGGCGTGCCTCCCTGTGTCCTCCTGACTGCACATGTCACTCACCAGCCCTCCTGGCTGCATTTGGTGGTTCCCTCCTTCCCGGCAGTACTAGCTCCTGCTGTCCTCTCACTTGCTCCTCCAGTGCCTCCTGTCTGGATCCTTCATGAGTTCTAGAAGAGCACCATCCTGCACCCAAGCCCCAGGCCCAAGGTCACCCCCCCCAGACTCGGGGGGTTCCCTCAAAAGCCCCAGAAGCCTAGTACTCCATCTACTCCAAACTACTCCTCCCCAGTTTTGCGGACCCTAGGCATTTAAGGAGGCCTGCCCCCTGCAAATCCAGATTGGGGATTGATCAGTGCTCCCTAAAACACCCCAGACAGCTCCCCCTCTCCTCACTTCCTCTCTTTCCAGAGCTTTCCAGGAGTGTGGAGTAAGCTTTATCAGCAGAGGGCCCCGAATCACACCAGGCCGCACCACAGGCAGTTCAATTAAAGGAGATAAATTGAGTCTGCAGGGGAGGATTCTGCTTTATATGTAAATACAGGGTCCGCACACTGTGACTATGCCTCCCGATCAACTAGGGAAGTCCCGTAATGTAAACCGGAATGGCCGTTCCGACTAGGCCGCAAAAGCCGCGGCCTAAATTTTTTGGCTCCGGACTGCCGATCGTGGCGGAATTCAACGATCTTGCTCTCAAAAGGATGGAGAAGGTATATTACCTTAACTGTGGGCTCTTAGCTGTCTCAGGGCCACGGATGTAGGTAGATTTTTGGCTGATGATCCGGAGCTCTGTCTCCGCACGTCTTGCCTCATCCGCAGTTAGCCACGCCCCCGACCTTCTCCATTTTTGATGCAGAACATAAGTTCAAATTGAGTCTGGGTTTAAGGTTGTCCAGAAAAGAGGGAAAATCAGGAGTGTCTTCTTGTTTCCATTTGTAAGAGATGACTCTTCTGGCTGCAATCATGCAGTGTATGATGAAGGGGAGGTGATATTTGGCCAATGCTCATAGTTCAGAAGGAGGAGGGCTGATGGTGGATTTGGGTCCAGTTTCACACCACTTATTGAGGAGATGAAGAGGGACTATTTAAGACAGAGCCACCACATGTGGAAAAGGGATCCTAGATCGCCACACTGTCTCCAACAAAGTGAAGAGTATGATGGAGAGAACTTGAAAAGACATGTTGGGGTATAATACCAGCAATGGATGAGTTTTAGTTGGGATTCCCAGTGTGTAGTGCATCTTGAATGTTTCAGTATATTGTTAGTGGCATTATGCCATTGTAAAATGTGGAAGGTTTGGGATAAATATTTTTCCCACAACATCGTTGAGAGTAATTTTTCCTTTGAGGAGGCTAGCTAGGCCTGTTTGTTTTTGTTTTATCTGGGCTGGGAATGGTTCAGAGTAGCAGCTTGTGACTCACAGGCAGCATCATTGAGAACTCCCTCTTAGAAACATAGAAACATAGAAACATAGAAAAGTGACGGCAGAAAAAGACTGAGTAGTCCATCGAGTCTGTCCCTTTTTATTTTTATTTTTTTTATTTTTTTTATTTTTTTACATTAACCTTGTTGTCTGACTATGGATTTATGTTTATCCCAAGTATGTTTGAAGCCATTTACTGTTGACTGTCTCACAACCTCTGTTGGTAGTTTATTCCAATCATCAACCACCATTTCAGTAAAATAATACTTTCTAAGATTAGTTTTGAACTTCCCCCCAGTTAGTTTGAGGTCATGTCCCCGTGTTCTTGATTTTGGTTTCATATTGAAAAGACTGCCCTCCTGAACCTTATTCACCCCCTTGAGGTATTTAAAGGTTTCAATCATGTCTCCCCTCTCCCTTCTTTCCTCCAGAGTGTACATATTAAGTTCCTGAAGTCGCTCTTGATATGTTTTATCCCCCAGACCTTTCACCATTTTTGTTACCCGTCTCTGAACTCGTTCTATTTTATCAATATCTTTTTGTAAGTGAGGTCTCCAGAACTGGACACCCCATGAGAACGGGACAATCTAAAAATAGTTCCAACATACAGCTTTCATATTTAAAAGTGGAAGAGAAGTTCCAGGGGTGTCAGTTTGATCCATTTCACTATTCCCAATATATATCTTGGATCTGACTCACAGTCTTACAGCGGCCATCTTGGTACACCTGAGCTTGCAATATTGTCTCTCCTACCCGCACCATACAATACAATAACTGTCTTCTATGCATAAACTTTCTCCTTGCTACCTGATCAATTGGAGATATCTGACATAAATCAACATGTAGTGTATTCATAATCTCCATCAAGGCTGCCAGACTTCTCACTAATACTAGAGACTGGTGTATCCAGCACAATTTTAACATTGCAACACCATATATAAATACTCAAGCCGTCCAAAAAGAAGAGAGAGGGATCTAAACCAGGAAAAATGACAGACTTTTTTTCTCACACAATAAACACCTGCTATTTAACAATGGCGACAACCTTCATACACTGCAGCAACCAACAGATCAGACCAGGTATGGTCTTAAACATAAACCTACGGATCTATCTAAACATGTACATGAGCTCCACACCTCTCCCTCAGCCAGCCCAGCAAAATCCAAACAAAAAATGAATGACCCCTCTCCTAATACCTCCCTTACCAATGACTTCAACATTTCGCTGGACGACACTAGAGAATTACAGGATTCTATTTCTAACTTTCCTACTGCTGATATACCGGTCCTAGATACGACACTGAAAGACATGATAATGTCCCTGAGATCTACTATCCATACAGATATTATGTCTTTAGCAACACAGTTTAAATCGGAGGTAAAGGAGGTCAGCAATAGAGTCTCCCACATTGAATCTAAAATGAGCTCCTTTGCGTCCACATTTAATGAGCTAGTGGATGCCCATAACGAGAGGGAAGATAAACTCTGGCAAGGCGCAATAATGTTAAGATTCGGGGGATCCCGGAATCGATCAAACCCACAGACCTGAACAAATTCTTCAAAAACGTGCTTCGTGAGGCCTTACCAGAGGCTCCACTTGAGGATCTCATTATTGACCGTATTCACAGACTCCCCAGGCCTAAACATATCCCAGAGCATCTCCCAAGGGATACACTAGCAAGAATTCACTTTTTCCACACCAAAGATCGTTTCATGAGGGCTATAAGATACCGAGATAACCTTCCAGATAACCTACAAGAGCTGTCTTTCTTTAATGACTTTTCAGCCTTTACCTTACAGCAAATAAGACAACTAGCCATGATCACAAAACCGTTGAACAACCACAGTATCAATTACAGATGGCTATACCCAGCCAAGCTGCTAATTACAAAAGAGGAAAAAACATATGTGATCACAACAGTGAAGGAAGGGCTCTCTCTTTTGCAGAAGTGGAACATTTTGCAGAATCATGAGATCTCTAACAACTTACCTCCGGACATTGCTACTTCCCAGAATGAAGACATAGACAACGACGCTGAATGATCTTGGAGAGTCCTTGACATCACCTCAACACTGGATCTGGCAGCCTACTGGAGGTAACCAGTCTTTTCTACTCTCTCTAACCCCCCAAGTTGAGTGGTCAATTGACCACACAGATTCATACAGAATCGCCTATTTTTACTGGATATTCTCCTTTCTCATCTGTCTACACCACCTATTTACCTATTGTTGCACTGATTGCACTCACAGCATTGAAAATATACCCTCCTACGTCTCTAAGTGTGAGCTCGGGGACCACATTGTAAATCACATTTGAATTCCACTCTACCCATCATCGTTGATTAGTCCCAGGCAACATAGAACTAGAGGACCTCCTCGTTCAACACACCAGCTCTTACCTCTCACTGTTACCCTAACTCTGTTTTAACATCCCACAGCAGACGACACAATGTCATTCCGCATATCCTCACTAAATGTTAAAGGACTAAACAGCCCTTTTAAAAGACAGCTGGCTTGGAAAGAAGCGAGCACTTTAAAGTGCGATATTATCTGTTTTCAAGAAACTCACTTCAACTCTCGCAACCCTCCCACATTCAAACACAAACGATTCCCTCATGCCCTAATGTCAAATGCCCCATGCAAAAAACTTCAGAGGTGTCTACTAACATATCGGAACAACATATGCCTATTAAAAAAAGGTCTCGAACAAGTCCTTCCTCTAAACAAATCATAACCCATCTATATGCAATTGATTTCACATAAATCAAACCAAGTGAAGTGTCTATTGTTAATTCTTAGAGGGAACTCCTAGAAGATGAAATAGGTCATACCTCTCAACATCTCTCAGAAATTTACGTTACCGGTGAGGAGAAAAAAACGTACCCCGTAAACTGTAATCCCGTACTCCCTTAGCAAACACAAACTTACACCCTCCCAACGCTCTCAACTTCACTCAAAGAACTTTTGTCTATTATAGCGTGAAA
>BLSH010490055.1:495752-507286 GCA_018402905.1 Glandirana rugosa
AAACCAAGTGAAGTGTCTATTGTTAATTCTTAGAGGGAACTCCTTAAAGTGCGATATTATCTGTTTTCAAGAAACTCACTTCAACTCTCGCAACCCTCCCACATTCAAACACAAACGATTCCCTCATGCCCTAATGTCAAATGCCCCATGCAAAAAAAGAGGAGTGGCCATTGCATTTAAAGACTCTCTACAACTCTCCATACTGGATAAAGTAGAAGATCCTCAAGGGAGATTCTTAATTGTTATCTGTGAAGTGAACCAAACTAAATACACTTTAGTTAACGTATATCTACCCAATACTAAACAAATCTCCTTCCTGAACAAGCTCTGGAAAAAAATTATCCGTATACAACAAGGCTATACAATCATCTGTGGAGACTTCAACGCCATTCCAAACAAAGACCTTGACTTCTCCGGCCATGCAGGGCCCAAAAGCATAGAGTCTCTGTGGACAAATTTCTTATTACAGCGAACCTATATGATGTCTGGAGATGTCAACATTCCAACGAGCGAGATTTCACCTTTTTCTCAAATGTTCACCGAACATACTCTAGAATAGATTTATTATTGGTGGATAAGTTCCTATTGCAGAATGTAACTATGTCTGAAATTCATAACATAACCTGGTCTGACCACGCGCCAGTTTCCGTGGTGGTGGGGGATCTTCGAACCGAGACTAGGGCAAATAGATGGCGAAATGACACCCTCATTTTTTCTCAACCTGAATATAGAAAACTGTTATCGGACACTTTGAAAGAATACTTTAAAATTAATGCCCCCTCGGTCGAGGATCCCTTTACCTTATGGAATGCGCACAAAGTTTATGTTAGAGGCATACTTATTCAATTGTCTACCAAAATTAAAAGGCGAAGGGAGCGGCAGCTGAGAGACCTTCTATCCTCTATTGCACAATTAGAAAGAGACAATAAATCCGCCACCTCACAAACACTTAGAGAACAACTATTCCACAAAAGACAAGAACTCAGATCCCTGTTGTTATGCCAACATGAACGAGCCGTCAGAAAATTGAGGGCTACTTCGTATGGGTATGGCAACAGAGCAGGGAAGCACTTAGTGACTCAATTGAAGGACACAATAATCAAACAAAAAATCAGTTACATTTATAACCCTATCACGAAAACTAAGGTTTATAACCCAGCTGATATCGCCAACGCCTTTTGCGATTACTACGAATCTCTATACAACCTGAATAAAGATCCAGGTACTCTCCCTGCTGTTAACTCTGAGGATCTTGAAAAATTGAACCAACCCTTTTCGGATCACGAATTGGCAGCAATAATTAAATGCTTACCAAAAAATAAATCCCCAGGTCCTGATGGGTACTCATCTGAGTACTACCAAACTTTTTCAGAAATTCTATCTCCTTATTTGTTGAGGGTCTTTCAGACTGCGGCTTTCACTGCCAAATTTCCTCTGGAAATGTTGACTGCAACAATTTTCACTCTTCCCAAGCCAGGGAAAGAGCCAAATGATCCAAAAAATTTTAGACCTATTTCTTTATTGAATGTGGATGTAAAGATATATGCCAAGTTACTGGCGAACCGAATAAGCAGACTTCTTCCAAACCTGATAAACCCAGATCAGGTGGGCTTTGTGTCGGGCAGGCAGGCCTCTGATGCCACGAGAAGGATGATAAATCTTTTACATTCCAGGGAGGGTTCGGGAAGGCCTTCTCTGCTTCTTGCTTTGGATGCAGAGAAGGCCTTCGATAGGGTCCACTGGGGCTATCTTAAAGAGGTTCTCCATACATTTGGTATGCACGGTCGGATCTTGTCAGCGATCTCGGCTCTCTACTCCTCACCCTCAGCATTTGTATTTACAGAAGGACTATTTTCTAGGAATTTTAAAATTACTAATGGCACCAGGCAGGGGTGCCCCCTATCTCCAATAATTTTTGTTCTGCTTATGGAACCTCTGGCGGAGAAAATCAGATCCAACCCAAATATAAAAGGCATACCCTCTCAGGGTCATAAGCATACTATTTCGCTATTTGCAGATGATGTTATACTATCAGTCACAGACCCGACTACTTCTCTGCGGGAGGTTCACGAGACTCTAAGACAATTTAGTGAGATAGCATATTACAAAATCAATGCATCCAAATCACAAATATTGAGTATAGCTATCAGCCCCAAGACGAAACTAGAGCTCTCCCGGAAATTTCCCTACTGTTGGCTGGACTCCCCATTGCCCTACCTCGGTGTCAAATTAACGTTCCCAGTTAAGAACTTATATAAAGTAAACTTTGAACCTTTCATTCCAGAGCTGCAGAAAGAAATGAACAGAATAAAAACTCATTACCTTTCGTGGTCCAGAAGACTAGCTGCCTATAAAATGTGTCTCCTACCAAAACTACTGTACAAATTCAGAACCCTTCCCATCCCAATACCTAATACCTTTTTTTCCACTATGCAAAAACTTTTATCTCAATTCATTTGGGATGGTAAAAAAGCAAGGTACCCACCGGGTATGCAGAGAAAGCATACCTCCGTGGGAGGCCTAGGTCTCCCAGACCTTAAAGACTACTACATGGCCACGATCTTGGACCAACTTAAATCCTGGCTCAACAATCTCCCTCCCAAGCCTTGGTTCCAACTTGAAAGGGCGTGGATGAAAAACAAATCTCCACTGTCCTTTCTAATGTCTGGAACACATAATCCCAGGGGCGTGCCTCCAGACCATCCCACAATATTAGCCACCGTTCAGGCTTGGATATATCTTATACACAATCTTAGACAAGCTGACCTACCCGATTTATCCATAAAAATTCCAAATCCCCTAGAGATCATTGAATGGTGTATACCTGACATAGACCTGTCACTGTGGAAAAACAAAGGCATAACTAACCTCCAAGAACTATATGTAGGTGACATTCTTAGATCCTTCCTGAATCTATCATCTACCTATGGCTTACCCAACTCTGAAAACTTTTCCTATTTACGGATAGTCTCGCTACTGCGCCTACAAGCATTTCAGGATTACAGAATCACTGAGTCTATTTGGAAATTCCTAAACTCCATAGATCCCAAAACCAAAGGCATCTCATTGATCTACAACACTTTAAACTCCAAATCCAAGTTTTGCAAACCTTCACCCTTACAGAAATGGGAAGAAGAAACGGGCAGGAGCTATTCAGACGCACAATGGTTAGGTGCAATTAAACATAACTACAAATACTCTCGGTGCATCAACTACAGGGAACTCTCCATAAAAATACTATTAAGATGGCACTACACGCCCTACATATTAGCTAAATTTTCCAAAAATAATTCAAACCTTTGTTGGAGAGGGTGTGGACAAGTCGGTACATTACATACACTCTGGTCCTGTAAACATCTTCGCAGTTTTTGGAATGAAATTTTTAAATTAATCTCTAAAGTTACAGGCAACTTTGTTAAACCCAATATAGAACAAGCAATTTTAGGCATCAATATCTCCCATATTCACGTCTCTCTAAGATCGCTATCCATGCACGTCTTTATGGCGGCTCGATCGGTTTTAGTGAGAAAGTGGAGAACCAATGATATACCCAATGTTAGTGAGGTTATAAGAATCGTTAATGACATCTCTCAGCTAGAAAAAATCTTAGCTTACAGAGAAGGTAGAGCTGAAAGATACCACTCAGATGTGGCCCCGAAAAGCTTAACTCTTTATTCTCTTGATCTTCTTTCTATCTCCCTCCCTCCTTCCTCCTCTATTTTTTTATTCAATAATTTCCATAATAATGCAAGTCCAGGATCAGACTTATGTTCATACTCATGTTGATGTTTTATTTTCACCAGGTTCAAATTCTCATCTATTTGATGTAGGTTTTGAGGGTAGAGGATGTGGCGCCTAGTCACCTCCTGTGTGGAGGCACTGGGGCCGTGTCCGCCCCGGGCCCGCAGTTTGTTCCCTGCTGGGGCGGGCCTGGGGTGGCGCTGGGCCCAGGGTCGACGTCACATATAGGTTTTTCAGAAGGCCTGAAATGGCCGCACTCTCTGCCATCTAAGTTACGAAATGTTACTGTCATTGTTTCCCCTATGGGGTATCTGGTTGCCATTTTATGGTTTTATAATTTTCTGAAATAGTATCTCAAGACTTGCTGTACACTCACACCCTGGTATTCAGTACGTGTAAATCTTTCTGCTGTAACTAACTACATGTTAAAAGTGTTTTGTTTCCTGCTCGGTATATTGTTTTACTGTACCTATATACCCAATAAAAACGTATTATACTAAAAAATGGAGAAGGTCAAACCTTCTGCTCCCACTGGTCCCCCTGGCTTCAACATCCCTCATGTACTGTGCATTTGATGTGCATAATGATGGCACAATACCACCCTTTGTCTCATTGGGAAGCCATCCTACATGTCTCATTAACCTCTCAGATAAATTCTCCCCTCCTCTAGATGATCACACTCAAACTCTTTCTCTAGTCACGTCTAAATATCTCAAACCATCCCAGGATTGGATAACATCTCTTGGAAAATGAATTTCCTGTAACCTTTGTTTCTCTGCTTATCAGTAATATAACAGTTATTTTCTGCTTGTGTTCCCTTTCTTTTTGTGTGTGCCATTAAAATTAACAAATGCCATCAGATCCAATGCATTCAGGGATGTCTCCGCCCTGCACACAGTTTTATACCCAAGGGGGTGTCCAGGATGGTAAACAACACCCTTTATCTAATTTTTCTCTAAGCAACCGGTATATCATTTCTTATAATTCTTATAATCAATACTGTCACACGCCTGTTTTATCTTGTTGTTGATTTCTCAAATAAGTTGATGCTTATTTTAACTCACAATATCCATCTGATATTGTTTGATTGCTCATTTACTTATGTACTATGTGAAATTCTCAATAAAGAACCATTGAAATAAAAATTTGGTGTTATCGCTCTAACTCTCTCATACTGGTCACTGGAAGTTCAACATGGCACCTTGTTACATACCTGGGTTGTGAGCCTGACAGTAAAGGGAGACCTCTCATACAACTCCAGCTCCCGGACCACTGGTAGTGAAAACAGCAGTCACAGGAGCACGGTGGGGTAAGAGTGTCTGTTAGTCCAGTAGCAGTAGTCAGCCAATGGGCTTCCGATGAGTTGGTAGAGATGTGCAGAGCTGGGTGCTGTGGCAGACTGGATGGACAGCAGAGCTGGATGCTATAGCAGACTGGATGGACAGCAGAGCTGGAAGCTGTGGCAGACTGGATGACAGCAGACCTGGAAGCTGTGGCAGACCAGATGGATAGTCAGACGGCGTGGTTCGGCAACAGACAGGTGGATCCAGGTGTAAGCACCAGGCAAAGGAAGGTCAGGTCACAAGCTGAAGTCAAACTGTGGATCAAACAGATAATCAGGAAGCAGAAGCAGGGTGAGGCAAGTCGGGCTCAGGACAGGCAGCAGACAATAGTAAGGTAGGAGGCAGGCCGGATCAAGGTCACACAGTATCACAGATTTCAGGGAATCACACAGAGCTGCAGACTAAACAGCAATGAGACTCAGCAGCAGCCTGGTTTAAATAGGCCACCCAGAGTGCTCATCAGTGACAGGTGTGCGTGCCATGATTGCGCTCCTGCTGTACGGGCTTCCTGACATTGCCCCCCTCCTACGGGAAACCTCTGGGTGCCCAATCTGTGCTTCTTTTTAGGGTTCCTGTGGAAAAAGGGACGGATTAAGCTAGTGGCATGTACATTTTGTGCTGGTTCCCAGGAATTTTGTTCTGGGCCATAACCTTTCCATTTAACCAGATATTGTATCTGACCTCCTCTTCTTCTACCATCAAGAATTGCCTCTACTTCAAATTCTTCATTCCCACTAATCATCACAGGTTCCGGGGGACCTGAGCTATGGTCAGGGAAAGGATCTGACACTGCAGGTTTTAATAAAGACACATGAAACACTGGGTGTATTCTAAATGACTCAGGTAAGGCTAATTCAAAAGAAACATCATTCATTTTTCTCCTTACCGGAAATGGTCCTACAAACCTTGGTGCCAGTTTCCTTGGACACAACATCTCCAAATTGGCTGTAGAAAGCCAAGCTTGGTCCAGGTTGCAAGATCAGCTCACCACTGCTTCTTTTGTCGAATGACCACTTACTATCTTCCTGTGCTTTTGTGATGGTTTCCTGCAACAAAAGGTTATTACGGGAGAAGTCCACCGTGCTCTGGACTGCTGGAACTGGAGATTCAGTGATCAAATTAGGTAGGAAGGAGGGATGGAATCTGTAGTTGGAAAAATGGAGATTGCTGAGTGGAGGAGTGGTTGGCATTGTTGTAGGCGAATTCCACAAGGGGTAATAATGATACCCAGTTGTCTTGGACAAAAGAGGTGAAACAGCTGATGTATTGTTCTAGTGTTTGGTTAGTTTGCTCTGTTTGTTCATTGGTCTGTGGGTGGTAGGCAGTAGAAAAGGAAAGTTCAATCTGTAAAGTTCTGCATAAGGCTCTCCAAAATCTGGATGTAAATTGAACACCACGGTCAGACACTATGTTGCAGGGACTCCATGGAGTCTAACAATTTCTTTTACAAAGACTTGAGCAGTCTCTCTGGCTGATGGTGTACCTTTTAGAGTAACAAAATGGGCCATTTTTAAAAAGTGATCTACTACCACGAAGATTGGGGTACATTCTTCAGAAGGAGGGAGTTTGACTATAAAGTCCATGGAAATCATTTTCCAGGCCCTGTCAGGTATGGACAGGGGTCTCAGCAATCTCCAGGCTTTGTTGCGAGAACTCTTACTCCGGATGCATGTAGTACATGTGTTTACATAGGCTTTACAGTCCTTTTCAAATCCGGGCCACCAGAAAGAGCGTTGTACTAATTCTATAGTTTTGTGGATACCGAAATGGCCCGCTAAGGGATGGTCATGGCAGACCTCTAAGACTAGGGTTCGAAATTGCTCTGGAACAAAAACCTGCCCTTCTATCCACCACAGTCCATTCTTTACTTGCAGGATAGTCCCTGGGGGACTAATTACTCCTGTGGAGGCTTGCTGTAGTTGGGAGAGAAGGTCAGTGTGTAGCAGTAAAAAGTTTCCCACAGGCAGAATAGTGTGTGGAATTGGAATGTCCTTTGGA
This sequence comes from Glandirana rugosa, assembly GCA_018402905.1. NCBI lineage: Eukaryota > Metazoa > Chordata > Amphibia > Anura > Ranidae > Glandirana > Glandirana rugosa. The sequence continues at coordinate 502,835 of BLSH010490055.1, forward strand.
TCTTCAAACATGCAAGACAAGGCATCAGGTTTGGTGTTTCTGGATCCAGGCCAGTAGGTTGTGTGAAATTAAAACCTTGAAAAGAAAAGTGCCCAATGGGCCTGATGTGGTTTGAGGCATTTCACAGATCGTAGATAGTTCTTATGATCTGGGTAGATCAGTATTGAATGGGATGTCCCCTCCAGTAGGTACCTCCATTCCTCTAGGGCTACCTTGATTGACAGGAGCTCCCGATCTTCCACGTTGTAGTTTCTTTCGGCTGGTGAGAGTTTACGTGAAAAGAATGCCACTGGATGGGTCACCTCTTTGAGACCTTGTCGCTGTGAAAGAATAGCTCCAACTGCACTGAAGCATCCACCTTCACAATGTAGGATAGTGTGGAATCTGGATGACTCAGGACAGGAGCAATAGTAAAACGTACTTTTAGTGTGTCAAAGGCCCTTTGTGCCTCTGGATTCCAATGGAAATGGACACCCTGCTTGGTAAGCTGCATGATGGGGTGGATGAAAAGTTTTTAATTCATTTGCGATAAAAATTAACAAAACTCACAAAGCTTTGTATTCCCTTTTTGTCAGTGGGAACTGGCCATTCCAGTATTGCTGCGACCTTTTGTGGGTCTATCTTGACCCCATCAGTGGAGATAATTAAAGCCAAGAACCGGATGCTCTGTTGTTCAAAGTGACATTTTTCGGCTTTAGCATATAAGCCATGCTGGCGGAGCCGTCTCAAAACACTTTTGACATGCCCCTGGTGTACCTCCAATGACACTGAGAATATCAGGATGTCGTCCAGTTAAACAACAACAAAATGTCCAAAAAGTCTTTGAAAATGTCATTAATGAAATATTGAAAGGTGGCTGGGGCATTGCAGAACCCAAATGGCATGACCAGATATTCAAAGTGCCCGAATCAGGTACGGAAGGCAGTCTTCCACTCATCACCCTCCCGTATTTTGACAAAGTTGTAGGCTCCCCTAAGATCTAGTTTTGTGAAGATGTTGGCAGTTTAAGTCTCTGAAACAGCTCAGGAACCAAAGGAAGGGGATAGCATTTCTTTACCGTTATTTTATTTAAGTCACGATAGTCAATGCATGATCTCAGGGTGTGATCCTTTTTCTCCACAAACAATATACCTGCACCAGCTGCTGAGGTAGACTGGAGGATAAATCCCTTCTCCAGATTTTCATCCATATAGCCTTTTAACACTTCCAGCTCTAGTTCTGACAGGGGAAAAATGCCGCCAAAAGGAATTTCAGCTCCAGGCAGGAGCTCAATGGGACAGCCATATGCTCTGTGCGGGGGTAAATTATCAGCTCCCCGTTTACTAAAAACATCCAGAAATTCATGATATGAATGGGGTACTATCTGACGTAACTCAGAATCTGTAATTATACATAGAAAGACTGTAGGTGACTGAGCTGGCATTTCTGTGCAGTGCTGTTGGCAGTAGGGTGAGGAAAAGTGGATGTTTCCGGATTCCCAGTGTGTCTGTGGATTGTGGGCCTATAACCAGGGTAGGCCCAAGATGACAGGGAATAAGAGTGATTGCGTCCAAACGTAGCAATTCCTGATGATTGGTGGAGGTGATAGTTAGTATAGGTGGGGTCTCCTTAGTGACCAGTCCTGATTTAATATGAGACCCATCAGCCAGAAAGACAGTTAGGCCTTGTTCTTTGGTTTGCAAAGGAATGCGCTGTTGGACTGCAAAGGGCAGGTCAATAAAGCAGCTGCAGGCTCCCGAGTCAATTGCAGCTAATGTCTACACTCCAGAGTCTAAAGTCTGTGACACAGTCCTCGACCACTCTGCAGCCTTGCTGGAGTGCATGTAGTGCTGCCTCAGCAGTGTTGGTACATTGTGGATCATCATAGAGCTGGGCCATGGTATCAAAGAATGTATCCATGGTGTTCAACTGTTCATGGTTTTCCTCCAGTAACCGGTGAGCCCAAGACTGTGGTTCTCCTTGAAGGAGGGAAATAATAAACCCCACTTTGGTACTTTCTACTGAAAAAGTCCTTGGCTGAAGAGCAAAGAAGAGCTGACAGGCATTGCGAAAAGCTCTGAATTTTCTCCGATCACCAGAGAACCGCTCTGGAATAGGTACCCTGGGCCCAGGGGGTACCATCACTACTGTGTGACTGGCAGACATCCCAACTTGGGCAGAGGAAGAAGTTGCCTCTGGTGCAGGGTCGGGAGCTGCTGCTGAGGGAGAGATGACTTGCACCTGCTCTTCCAAACGGGTATATCCATCCTGTAATGACTGTACTGCCTGAGTAAGAGCAGCAAGATGCTGGCTCCATCTGAGAGGTCCCTCTTGCAGGTTCAATCATGGCTGTTTGGTACTGTTACGTACCTGGGTTTTGAGCCTGACAGTAGAGGGAGACCTCTCATACAACTCCGGCTCCCGGACCGCTGGTATTGGAAACAGCAGTCACAGGAGCACAGCGGGGTAAGAGTGTCTGCTAGTCCAGTAGCAGTAGTCAGCCAATGGGCTTCCGATGAGTTGGTAGAGATGTGCAGAGCCGGGTACTGTGGCAGACTAGATGAACAGCAGAGCAGGATGCTGTAGCAGACTGGATGGACAGCAGAGCTGGAAGCTGTGGCAGACTGGATGGACAGCAGAACTGGATGCTGTAGCAGACTGGAAGGACAGCAGAGCTGGAAGGACAGCAGAGCTGGAGCTGTAGCAGACTGGATGGATAGTCAGACGGACGTGGCTCGGCAATAGACAGGTGGATCCAGGTGTAAACAGCAGGCAAAGGAAGGTCAGGTCATAAGCCAAAGTCAAACCGTGAATCAAACAGATAATCAGGAAGCAGAAGCAGGGCCGGGGTCAAGACAGGCATCGTAAGGTAAGAGTCAGGCCGGATCAAGGTCAGAGAGTATCACAGATTTCACAGGGGATCACACAGAGTTGCAGACCAAACAGCAATGAGACTCAGCAGCAGCCTTGTTTAACCACTTGCTTACTGGGCACTTAAACCCCCCTCCTGCCCAGACCAATTTTCAGCTTTCAGCGCTCTCACACTTTGAATGACAATTACTCAGTCATGCAACACTGTACCCATATGAAATTTGCGTCCTTTTTTTCACACTAATAGAGCTTTCTTTTGATGGTATTTAATCACTGCTGGGTTTTTTATTTTTTGCGCTATAATTAAAAAAAGACCGAAAATTTTGAAAAAAAACGCATTTTTCTTCGTTTTTGTTATAAAATTTTGCAAATTAGTAATTTATCTTCAGAAATTTTGGCCAAAATTATAATGTTACATATCTTTGGTAAAAATAACCCAAATTAGTGTATATTATTTGGTCTGTGTGAAAGTTAGAGGGTCTACAACCTATGCGGCAAATCACTGAAAATTGATCACACCTGATGTACTGACGGCCTATCTCATTTCTTGAGACCCTAACAAGCCAGCAAAGTACAAATACCCCCCAAATGACCCCTTTTTGGAAAGAAGACATTCCAAGGTATCTAGTAAGTGGCATAGTGAGTTTTATGAAGTTGTCATTTTTGGCCACAATTCTTTGCAAAATGAAGATTTTTTTTTTTTTTTTCTCAACAAAATTGTCATTGTAACAGGTTATTTCTCTCACATGGCATATGCATACCTCAAATTACCCCCCAAAACACATTCTACTACTCCTGAGTATGGCGATACCCCATGTCTGGGACATGTTTACAGTCTGGCCACATAGAGAGGCCCAACATTGAACTAGCACCTTCAGGCGTTTTTGAAGCATAAATTACACATCTCATTTCTCAACCACCTATTACACTTCTGGAGGCCCTGGAGCACCAGGACAATGGAAACTCCCACAAAATGACCCCATTTTGGAAAGCTAACACCCCAACGTATAATCTATGAGGCATAACGAGTTTTTTTGACGGTTCGTTTTTTTTCCAGAAGTTTTTGTAAAATGTGAGAAAAAAATGAAAACGCATTTTTTTTTTACACAAAGTTGTCCATTTATAAGATATTTCCAACACATAGCATTTAGAAAGGAAAAATGACACCCCAAAATACATTCTGCTACCCCTCCTGAGTATGGCGATACCACATGTGTGAGACTTTTACACAGCCTAGCCACATACAGAGGCCCAACATTGAACTAGCACCTTTAGGCGTTTTAGAAACATAAATTGCACATCTCATCTCTCGACCACCTATTTCAATTCTGAAGGCCCTAGAGCACCAGGAAAATGGAAACGCCCACAAAATGACCCCATTTTGGAAAGCTAACACCCCAACGTATAATCTATGAGGCATAGTGAGTTTTTTGAACGGTTCATTTTTTTCCAGAAGTTTTTGGAAAATGTGGGAAAAAAATGAAAACACTTTTTTTTACACAAAGTTGTCCATTTATAAGATATTTTTATCACATAGCATGTACATAGCAAAAATGGCACCCCAAAATACATTCTGCTACTCCTCCTGAGTATGGCAATACC
>BLSH010490055.1:593181-610242 GCA_018402905.1 Glandirana rugosa
GCATTAAAGACCCCAGCACAGGTGTCAGAGGACGCATTAAAGACCCCCACCATTTAAGTCAGAGGACGCATTAAAGACCCCAGCATTGATGTCAGAGGACACATCCCCAGCACAGGTGTCAGTAGTATTAACCCCCTTCCCCTTATTGGGGGCCAGGGGCATTGAAATGTAAACCCCTTCCATGAGTACCAAAGTGGGGGGAGGGGGTTAATACTACTGACATTAGCACAAATGCAGAAGGGGGGAGATGGGTTAAAATGTCACTGCCATTAAGACAATGCAAGGTGGGGGATGGGGAGGGGGTAACTTTCACTGACTCCCCCACCCCCATCTGCATCGATGGACAGAGCAATGTTAACCCCTTCCTCACTTCCAGCCTCCTGCTGTCCCATTCACCCAGTGCTCTGGCAATGTAATACCATCAGCTGAGCTTACCTCGGCACACACTCAGCTCCTGCTCAGCTAACTTCTCCCTCCAGGCAGGCATGGGCAGGGGGATCGCTCCAAACATGTGGGTGGGCGGGATCTCCACAGCAGGTCCCTTCCTCATAGCACACACAACAGGAGCCTGGCTGGTGGCCAGAAAAGTTCCAGTCCGCAGCTGGAGAGGGGAGGAGGGGGGAGCGCAAAATCCTCCATCCAGCCTGCACTATGCAGAATGACAGGAAGTCCCCTTACCTCTCAGACTGTGCTTCTAACTCGCACAGCCTCGGAGGCACCAGTGCAGCGCGCTCTAATAGAACACCGGCTATTGGCAGTGCCAGCCCTGAGGGAAAGGAACACTCTGGCGCCCCTCCTCTGCGGCGCCTGGGTGCGTTGCACCCCGCGCACCCGCCCAGGATCGGCCCTGCATCTGACCCTTTTACACATATTTTAATCAAAGTTTCTTCTGAGGAGTAGGACAGGGTAGGAGGTGGATATTGGCCCCGTTACAGATGAAGTTTGGGAAAACGCTTTGGGAATTCTTCAAAATATCTCTTTACCCCCCTTGCATAAACTGACTCAAATGTTTATTCTCCACAGAGTCTATCGTACCCCCTATATTTTTTACATAAGATTGGAGCAGACTCTTGTTTTGACAGATGTGGGCTTCTGAATGGATCTATTATACATTTATTATGTCGCTGCCTCAAATTAAAGAAAAACTGGGCTGAGGTAGTAGGGGGCACACTAAACAGTCTCTTTGTAGAAATGTGTCCATAGAACCTCTTACACATCTCTTGAGTTATTTTGATACTTATTCTATGGACACACCTCTGGCAGTTACTTTCTATAGCACTATTTGTTGCCTGTAAAACAATAGCTTTGAAGTGGACCTCACCTCACCCACCTTCTCATTCAGAATGGATTACTGGACTTAAATGCATTTATTTTGAAAAGCATACCTGTACAGTGCCATGTCTAAATTTGAAGCTATTTGGTCTGACTGGATTGCTTGTGTGATCTCAGTCGACACTTGAGAAAGGAGTCAATGGCATCTATTTTGTAAATTTTTATTTTATGTTGAAATTTACTGCACTCTTCTATAGATTTTTTTTTTTGGGCGGGGTCTTTTCTTTTTTTCCTGTTTTTGGGCCGGCATTCACATTTATTTGTTTCTTTATTGTGAAAATATGTAAAGACCTTCTTTAACATCCCCCTGGCGGTAATCCCAAGTGGGGCTCAGGGTTAATTTTCAATACCAAAAGCTGAACCCCAAGCCACACTTGGGATTACACTGTAGTATCCCTCTAATGTACTTACCTTGTCCCTACGATCCCGAAATGTCCTCCCGCGGTGTCCTCCGGCCGATGCCAGGCTCCGTTCCGAGCTCTGTTCCCTGCAAGCATCGCAATGCATTGGGGCGGAGCCCGGTGGCAAATTCAAAATTTCAAAAAGTACAATACATAAACACACACAATACATTGTAATCTGTAAGATTACATTACTGTATCAAACCATTTCACCTCAGTTTTGTCGCTAGTGCTTTGTCCAGTGCCCTGCCTGCACCTTTACTGTTCTTTCTGCCTGGAAACTTGAGAACATTCATGGCATCCAAAAAGTGTCCCTCTACGTAAAAAGTGATTTTAGACCAGCTAGAAGACAGTGATAGTGAATTAGAATCACTTGCAGGATTGAGTGATAATGATTTGTGGGGAAATTCATCATCAGACACTGAAAGTGATGACAGCTTAGTGATGTGCGAACTTGGTGCTCTATTGACTGCGGTACAGATCATGCAGCGCCCCCAAGATTCCCATTTACTGGGGCACCTGGTATGAAAGAAGATGTTGAACATGACAACCCCTTGGCATACTTACAATTATTTCTGACCGATGAGGTTATTGAAAAAATAGTTGCCAACACAAACCGGTACCAAGAGCAACAATTAGCTACTACACATTGGAAGTTTCCAAGAAGCAGAAAGTGGGAACCAGTGACCAAAGATGACATTTGGAAATTTCTGGGCCTAATAATAATTCAGGGAGTGGTGGGGATATCCCTGCAGAAGTGGTATTGGACAACTAATAAATTACATGCCACGCCATTCTTTGGCACGATCATGTCAGAGTACAGATTTTCCCCGATCATGAAATATTTACACTTCAAAAACAACAAAGAATTTGATGAAACTACTTATCCTGTAAACTAAAGAAAATTTGGGAAGTATATCAAATGATTCTAAAGAATTTCCAACGGAGCTATGTGCCAGAAAGAGATATCAGCATAGATGAAAGTCTAATGGCCTACAAGGGAAGGCTCAGCTGGATACAATACATTGTATCAAAGCGAGCATGATTTGGTGTAAAATCCTTCATGCTATGGGAATCGTCAACTGGCTACATTTGGAATTTAGTCCAAAATACAGCAACTATGGAATGGCAACATCGTATGTTCTTTCACTCATTGGAGTTGATTTACTATGGCAAATCCACTGTGCACTACAGCTGCACTGCAAGTGCACTTGGAAGTGCAGTCACTGTAGATCTGATTGGAAGATCTGAAATGAGGGGAATCTCTGCTGATTTTATCATCCAATCATGTGCAAGCAAAAATGCTGTTATTAATTTTCCTTTCATGCCCCCCTCAGATCTACAGCGACTGCACTTCCAAGTGCACTTGCAGTGCACTTGGAAGTACACGTGGATTTGACTTTAGTAGATAACCCCCCCTGAGCCAGTGCTATTGCGTAACAACCGGCAACTTTTATACATCTCCTGAACTTTATGAGTTTCTTCTTCAAAACAAAACAGACACCTATGGAACCATTAGGGCTAACTGACACGACATGCCACCAATGTTTGGCAATAAGAAGCTGAAGACTGGAGAAATGGTTGCCTGGCAGAAAGGCAATATGATGGCACTGCAATGGTGTCACAAGAAATATGCATGCCTAATGAGTACAGTTCATAATACCTCCACTGTTATGGTACGCACGAAAGGTGGGAAAGAAATCATGAAGTCACAAGTAGTGATTGACTACAATAACACCATGGGAGGTGTCGACAGAGCCGACCAAGCAATGACATTCTACCCAGCAATGAGGAAACAGCAAAATAAGTACTACAAGAAGATCTTCAGGCATCTTCTTGAGCAATGCTTGTGGAATGCCTTCATTCTGCTAAAAAAAAAAAAAGAGTGGCAAGCTGTGATTCATTCTGAATTAATTTGGAAATTTTCCAAATGAATCTTTGTGAACCACCAAACACCATCAATGGCTGTGAATAGAGCTGGATGTCGCGCTGTTGGAGTTGTCCACCTGGAACGCCTGACTGGTTGTCACTTCATGGACTACATCCCACCAACCGAGAAAAAGTCAGTACCTACAAGTGTGTGCTTGGTTTGTTGCTCAAAGCGAGATGACAATGGAAAGAAAATCTGAAAGGTAACCAGGTTCCATTGTCCTGATTGTGATGTCAGACTTTGTGCAGTCCCATGTTTCAAAATGTATCATACCCGGGATGTTTACTAAACTAATATGCAGTGTCTAGTATTACAGTGACAGGTAATATTGCACCCTTTTTTGGACAAATGTCAGTGTTTTTGGTTTGGTTACATTATTGAATTAAATGTATTATTATTATGTTATTAGTTTGTATAATTCGTTTTAATTTATTATATTATAATTTATGATTTTGTGTTTCAAACTTTATCATACCTGGGATGTCTACTAGACTCTTGTTTGGACAAATTTAAGTGAGTTATTCCAGGCCTACAATATAAAAAAACAAATTTCCATGCAAAACAATGTACAGCTTTTACATTCAAAGATACTGCCATAATCAAACCATCAGGTAGGTTAAATAAAATCTGATTTAAAAAAAAACAATAACAAGGATAAAAAATCCATTATGAATAAAAAGACATGCCACTTAATTACAGCAGAAAAAACAAGTCCACTGCCCTGCCAAATAGTTGCTGTGCTGTGAATTCCAGGATTGCATAAATAGAAATGCAAGCCTTGTAGCAGGAAATAAAGGTCCTATATATGAATTTCATTCATGTATTAATCTGTTTGCCTATAATTTTCACTTGAAACATGAATTACAAGTCAGAGCTCTAGAAACATATATAATAGAAAGTCAGGTTAACCTAGATGGTCAAATTCAATATGTAAAAGTAAGGTGACTTCGATCTAACCTCATTTTTATTTAGACATTTTTGAAATGTTAAGTTATGTATTTTTCTATCCGTTATTTTTGAAAAGTTGTACAAGTTAGTTACAAAGTGTAAAGAGACAGAACATGGAGGATTCAGGTAGTGGCTTAGAAATTCATTCTACTACTGTAATGAAAAATAAGGCATGCTTAAAGTGAACCTGTGATTTATCCATGAATAGTAACAGGTTAATTTTAATTCTGGTTTTGCCAACTGTATAATATACTTACATACTTCACTATATCACTGCTCTGTTTGGCCCTCAGAAGTGAACAGAGTTATGGCTTGGTACTTACACTGGTTGAAGGACTCTCTACCGGTCCCCATATGACAGAGCTGGGTGTCTAGCCAAGCAATAGAACTGTCACATAAGATGAAGGGGAGTGAAATATACTATTTGGAAATTATTGTTCCCAGTGGAAAAACAGAACAGAGGGAAACAATAAAGGCCCGTACGCACAATACAACGGTTGTACAACAACAGTCGTACAACAACTTGTTGTACGATCATTCGACCGCTAGTACACGTGGTTAGAACAGCTCCTGTGATGGTCATACAACAGAAGTTGGATGAGCAGACTAGAAAACCTTTGTTTTACAACAAGGCGTGGTACAACTGTTGCACCATGTGTACAGAGAAGTTGGGCCAACAAAGCTGTATGTGAAAAACACGCATGCTCAGAAGTCAGGAATGCCCGGAAGTGTCTGTTTGTGTAAACCTACATTCCTAATTCACAAATCACATGCACCTGAACTTCCTCTTTATACGCTCATAGCACGTCACCACGTTAGGCTTGGTCGCACGATCACTTAGTGCATGTCAGTATGCGAGACTCAACAACCAACATACAATTTTGGACGTCCCATCATGCAACCGTTGCACCGTGTGTACAAGGCTTTAGAAGGGGGAATAATGTGCTCTTTATTGTTTATCACGGTGCCACTTTCCTGTGAGTACAGGTCAGCGGCATTGAATGCCCCCAAGGGCTCACAGGAAATGGTTTGAATGCTACTGCTCATCATTAAATCTAAAACATTTGAGGCCTCTAGTGGTGGAGAAAAAATACTGCATGGAACAGCTCTGAATTAAAAGTTAATATTGTAGGGAACGCTGCTTTTATTTATTTTTTTAATTATTGTAGAGTTTTATTGAGAAATACAACATGTATCACAGGCAGTGAATAAACAATAAGTGCATTCATATATGTTGAATGATGAGAATAAAACCCATCTATTGGCTGACAGTTAGAAACAGTATTAGATGGAATCTTGATCTGGCCGGAATACAGCTAGGTGATACGGCTGCTTTTATTTTTTTTAAAACACTGGGATCTTGATTTTTATTTATTTTATTGACTAAGCTTCAGCTTTAAGCTTCTTGAGAATAGTTACACATTTCTTTTGAGGCCCATATAAGTTTCTAAATGTTAGGTATCAGCTTTCCATTGGCTAAAATAGTGTAAAGACTAAGGGGTTGGTTTACTAAAGGCAAACTGACTGTGCACTTTGCAAAGTGCAGTTGCACTCTACAAGAGAAGTTGCTCCAGAGCTTAGTAAATAGGCAGAAGCTCTGCTGACTTCCAATTATCCAGTCATGTGCAAGCAAAAATGCTGTTTTTTTTTAATTTCCCTTCCACGTGATTGGGTATTCTTTGCGAAGTGAAGCTTTACCTTTAATAAGCTCTGGAGCAACTGTACTGCACAGTATATTTGCCTGTAGTAAATCAATCCCTAAGTGTTCAGTTGCTGAAAATTAGTAGTGATAGCAATAACACAATTATGGTGTGTATGTAAACAAAAGCGAAGGTGGAAGCTGGCTGCTTTTGGTCACATAGCCACTTTGGCTTATATGGGGCTTCATAAATAAAGAAAATAATATTTTATCACTATGCGGTATATGAAACCTCCATGAGATTTATGAACCATAATGCCATGCAAGGTCTTACATAGCCAATCCACAAAATTGCTAATATATCAGGTAAACCCTTGCACTGTATAATTGATGATAAATCCAATGGAAATGTTACTGCATATTACATATGCATTTTGTATTCATTAATATTTTGTATTTACAGCCTTTGAGTAATGTTTTCATGTAAACACGAGGATGCTTAAACTGTATGATATTTTTTCTACTCTCTAGTTCATCTGTACCCCCTTCTGGATCACCTCCCTGCTATATGGAGAGAGGTGATGATACGGATTTGATTTTCAATTAACAGGTTTGAGGTGAAGAGCTAATATAAGAAAATACATTTCTGAGTATTACTCTCCTGGCCATGTATTATAATAGAGGTATTTTAATGACAAGATTGACTGAACAGAACTACAAATCCCGCAAACACAAACACATATGTTTTTAGCTGTGTTTTCACGCAGCTCCAGTCTAAAGCTGAATTTCATGTTGAATGCTAAATACATGATGAAATACATATGAACGCTGTTTACATGTCAAAGGAGTATGTAAACCCGAACAATGAGCTTCTCTTATTTGCTCCCTTTTGGTCAGTTAAATATACCATTGGAAGCATTTTGTTATATCTGTTTGAAAAGTGAAAAAAATCTGTTGATCTTGTGAGAAATTCAGAGCTTTCCTGGTATCTACAGAATTATTAGCATTTCTGTTGTGGAGATCTAAAAGTGGGAACAGTTGAGCACTGAGTACTTTTCTGGCATATCAACAGGTATTTTTCTATACTTGCAGGGTCTATATACAGTATATACTATATATAGTATACAGTATACACTATAGTACCAAAAGCATTGGGACACCTGCCTTTACACGCACATGAACTTTAATGGCATCCCAGTCTTAGTCCGTAGGGTTCAATATTGAGTTGGTCCACCCTTTGCAGCTATAACAGCTTCAACTCTTCTGGGAAGGCTGTCCACAAGATTTAGGAGTGTGTCTATGGCAGTGGTTCTCAACTCCTGTCCTTGGGACCCACTAACAGGCTAGATTTTAAGTATTACCTGGGGGAGATGCAGACTAGAATACTGCAATCACTGAGCAGCGAATGCTATCATCTGTGATTTATTTCAGTTATCTTGCAAACCTGGCCTGTTAGTGGGTCCTGAGGACAGGAGTTGAGAACCACTGGTCTATGGGAATGTGTAACCATTCTTCCAGAAGCACATTTGTAAGGTCAGGAACTGATGTGGACAAAAAAGCCTGGCTCTCAGTCTCCACTCTAATTCATCCCACAGGTGTTCTAACGGGTTGAGGTCAGGACTCTGTGCAGGCCAGTCCAGTTCCTCCACCCCAAACTCGCTCATCCATCCCCAAACTGCCCCGCAAAGTTGGGAGCATGAAATTGTTCAAAATGTCTTGGTATGCTGATGCCTAAAGTATTCCCTTCACTCCAACTAAGGGGACAAAACCCAACCCCTGAAAAACAACCCCCCCACCATAATCCCCCTCCACCAAATGATTTGGACCAGAGCACAAAGCAAAGTCAATAAAGACATGGATGAGCAAGTTTGCGGTGGAGGTACTTGACTGGCCTGCAGAGATTCCTGACCTCAACCTGATAGAACACCTTTGGGATGAATTAGAGCGGGGACTGCGAGCCAGACCTTCTCGTCCGCATCAGTGCCTGACCTCCCAAATGCGCTTCTGGAAGAATGGTCAAACATTCCCATAGAAACAGTCCTAAGCATTGTGGACAGCCTTCCCAGAAGAGCTGAAGCTATTATAGGTGGGCCAACTTATTATTGAACCCTACGTACTAAGACTGGGATGCCATTAAAGTTCATATGTGTGTAAAGGCAGGTGTCCCAATGCTTTTGGTAATATAGTGTGTGTATATATTGTGAAGAGGCGACCCCGTGTCACAGTGTATATGAGCAATCTATGCTTGATTTTGGCAGGCATGCTAATTACACACCTGTGGGCTGGCTTCAAGATCAAGTACACTCACTACTTTACATTGTAGCAAAGTATCATTTCTTCAGTGTTGTCACATAGAATATGTACAAAAATGTGAGGGGTGTACGCACTTATGTGAGATACTGTATATATACAGTATCTCACAAAAGTCAGTACACCCCTCACATTTTTATAAATATTCTATTATATCTTTTCATGTGACAACACTGAAGGAATGACCCTTTGCTACAATGTAAAGTAGTGAATGTACAGCTTGTATAACAGTGTAAAGTTGCTGTCCCCTCAAAATAACTCAACACACAGCCATTAATGTTTAAACCGCTGGCAACAAAAGTGAGTACACCCCTAAGTGAAAATGTCCAAATTGGGCCCAATTAGCCATTTTCCGTCCCCGGTGTCATGTGACTCGTTAGTGTTACAAGGTCTCATGTGTGAATGGGGAGCAGGTGTATTACATTTGGTGTTATCGCTCTCATACTCTCATACTGATCACTTGAAGTTCAACAGCACACCTCATGGCAAAGAACTCTCTGAGGATCTGAAAAAAAGAATTGTTGCTCTACATAAAGATGGCCTAGGCTATAAGAAGATTGCCAAGACCCTGAAATTGAGCTGCAGCATGGTGGCCAAGACCATACAGTAGTTTAACAGGACAGGTTCCACTCAGAACAGGCCTCGCCATGGTCGACCAAAGAAGTTGAGTGCACTTGCTCATCATCATATCCAGAAGTTGTCATTGGGAAATAGACGTATGAGTGCTGCCAGCATTGCTGCAGAGGTTGAAGGGGTGGGGGGTTATCCTGTCAGTTGTCAGACCACACGCCCCACACTGCATCAAATTGGTCTGCATGGCTGTTGTCCCAGAAGGAAGCCTCTTCTAAAGATGATGCACAAGAAAGCCCGCAAACAGTTTGCTGAAGACAAGCAGACTAAGTAATGGATTACTGGAACCATGTCCTGTGGTCTGATGAGACCAAGATAAACTTATTTGTTCAGATGGTGTCAAGAGTGTGTGGTGGCAACCAGGTGAGGAGTACAAAGACAAGTGTGTCTTGCCTACAGTCAAGCATGGTGGTGGGAGTGTCATGGTCTGGGGCAGCATTAGTGCTGCCGGCACTGGGGAGCTACAGTTCACTGAGGGAACCATGAATGGCAACATGTACTGTGACATACTGAAGCAGAGCATGATTCCCCTCCCATCAGAGACTGGGCCGCAGGGCAGTATTCCAACATGGAAACGACCCCAAACACACCTCCAAGATGACCACTGCCTTTCTAAAGAAGCTGAGGGTAAAGGTGATGAACTGGCCAAGCATGTCTCCAGACCTAAATCCTATGAAGCATCTGTAGGGCATCCTCAAAAAGAAGGTGGGGGAGCGCAAGGTCTCTAACATCCACCAGCTCCATGATGTCATCATGGAGGAGTGTAAGAGGACTCCAGTGGCAACATGTGAAGCTCTGGTGAACTCCATTTGCCAAAGAGGGTTAAGGCAGTGCTAGAAAATAATGGTGGCCACACAAAAAAATTTACACTTTGGGCCCAATTTGGACATTTAGGGGTGTACTCACTTTTGTTGCCAGCGGTTTAGACATTAATGGCTGTGTGTTGAGTTATTTTGAAGGGGCAGCAAATTTACACTGTTATACAAGCTGTACACTCACTACTTTACATTGTAGCACAGTGCCATTTCTTCAGTGTAGTCACATGAAAAGATATAATAAAATACTTACAAAACTGCGGGGGGTGTACTCGCCCACACTTTTGTGAGATACTGCGTGTGCATATATATATATATATATATATATATATATATATATATATATATATATATAGCCTTGACATACACTTTAAAGTGGTTGTAAACCTCTGACTTGAAATATGAACAAAGTAAATTCCTCTATGGTGTGTACTTGTCTCAACCCAGAGAACTAAGTTCCGTTTCTGTCTGCTGCCTTGTTCCTCTGCTATCTGCATGAGTCAATTCTGACAAGTTTTTCTATCACCAAGAGGTAAAATGGTGACTGGGGATCGATCTCCATCACACAGCCCATGATTAACAGTCTTGCATGGACTGATGTGTACTAGTGGAGAGATAGTGTATGCTGCCCTCCCCTAGGCTAACATATACAATGGGAGGGTCCCTTAATAAGCGTTTTATGGCAGCAGAGTTTAATAAAAGGTATAATTTAGTATAAACGTAAATATAGAATACCAATTTTAGGTTTCAAGATTTATTTAGCGTTTTTACAAATATGTACACAATATAAAATATGAGCTCTGGTTGAGCAAACAAGGGACCTATATATCGTCATACAATGTTACAGTGTTACAAAGTGAAGGATAGCATACGATACAGCCTTAGCTGCGTCAATTAACCAACGCGTTTCAGCCTTTAAATGTTTTGTAGGTCTTCCTCAGGGGGACGTGTCCTTTTCTACAGGAATATCAAAGGAAAAAAGACTTAAGTATTTCTGACATGTGCTCACATGTCGTCCCATGTGAGTGGGGAGCCTTGACACCTGCTCATTTGACAAAGCAACCCCTGAGAGAGACACAGGTGAGGGTTCCTAGAAACCCTAAAACCCCACTCCCCTCAAGGGGAGCCTTGAAACTTCCTAACCGCCACAGTCCCACAGGAAAGGGGAGCCTTAAGACTGGCGTCCCCTTTTTCCTTATAGGGACTGCAGGTGGTATTCTTAACCTTAAAGAATTAAACAACAAAACCTTTTGGATATAAATTGGCCGCGGCCATCTTTATTAATTGATTTAATATTTAATTCAATTTTCAATATTCCATTACTAAGGGGTCGAACCTTCCAAAATTCTTTAACTAAATGAACCAAGCAAATGCTAGACCCATGGAAAACCGATAAACTAATCCAATTGCCTTTCCCAAGGTGATCAGTCTTAGATCGTCTGATGAACAATCTGACTACACTATCAGAAATAACCATTTCCTGAACTAGCAGCCCTGTCCTCCCAGTTTTATTAGCCGCAAATAATTCTGAAATACGAAGGGCAGCAAAAAATGGCACTGAAAAAAACTGCTCTGAACAGAGTAGCCTCAAAAATGAAATAACAAACCTTACTGGTAATAAAGCATAAACGTTCAAGGATTTCCGGAGTTACCGCCTGTCTAGAATCAGCACAAAAAATATTCCTTTTATAACCTTTAAGAGTTTGTCACACTGAAAAAAGACTGGAACAAGAAGGGAGGTTATTCAAGTTTAAAAAGAATGAAACTCCTGCGATAATCTTACTAATTGTCACCCAGGAGTAACGCTTTTCCAAAATTGAATTTAGAAATAGTAAAACTAAGCTTTCAGAGAAAGCACCAAAAGGTTCCCCTAAGGCAGTTAAGAATGAATTGCCCATCAACCAGGTGGATTGATATCCCGCCAGTGTAGCAGGGGCCAAAGAATTCCGAATGTTCACTGATACCTGCATTAAACTAGATCCCTTAAATTTGAAGGACTGTGCCTATTTTGTCTGCATTCGGCATTAGTTGGAAAAGTCGCTGGACCTGAAACCGAGATAAAGAATCTGCCAAAATATTATCCTTACCAGCAATATGTTTGGCCTTAATCCAGATATTTAACTGAAGACATTTAAAAATGAAATATCTAATCAATATAATAACTGGAGGGGATTTGTAAGAGAGGCAATTTATTGCATATAACACCCCTTCGTTATCGGTGCTAAATAATATACGTCTATTGCGAAACTGCTCTCCCCATAATAATTCAATGGCTACTATTATCGGAAATAGCTCTAAAAGAAATATATATTTCTTAAATACCCTTTATACTTCCATGCTTCATGCCAAGATGATACACACCAAAGTGTATTCCATATAGCAGAAAACCCTTGGGACCCCGCTGCATCAGTAAACAAACAAAAATCACGATCCAAAATAAAATCCCGTTGCCAAACCGCTCGTCCATTGAAAGTATCCAAAAATTGATACCACACCAACAAATCTTGTCATATGTCCTGAGAAACTCTGACATGAGAGTATGGGGATTTTAAACTGGCAGTTGCTAAATACAACCTGCGTGAAAAAATTCTCCCAACCGGCATGACTCTGGAAGCAAATGCCAATAATCCCAATAAGGATTGAACTTCCTTTAAGGAGATTTTCTTTTTCCTGATAAAAACCCTTATATGTTCACTTAGCTTATGTACTTTTTCATCAGGTAGTCTGAATTCCATTAAGCAGGTATCAATAGTGATGGCTAGAAATTCTAACACACACGTAAGCCATATCGTCTTCCCAGCTGCTAAAGGGATCCTGAAAAGATTACATATTTCCATAAAGCAGTCCAACAGTTTCAAGCAATCACCTGAAACTGCTGGACCCATAAACAAAATATCATTGAGGTAATGAATGAGGAAGCATGAATCAGCTTCCTCAGAGATTACCCATTCCAAAAAGGATGAAAATGCCTCAAAATTGCGGCAAGAGAGAGAGCACCATAGGTAAACTTTTATCGAAGAAAAAGGAACCGTTAAAAAAGATGCCCATTATGAGCTCAGCAATTTGATATGCCCCCTCACGAAGGATGGCATTTCACCTTGCTCGAGATAAGAACCTTTAGGACCACAGCTCAGATACACCTTAGCCCTATCAGCTTCTCCGCAGGTCTATGGTTTACTGACTGGTCTTATGGAGACTAATGTCCTACGCTTTAGTATGATATTGGTATACCTGGTGATAGCCCGCTGATATGTTCACCCAATTTGAGTATGTCACTGATCGTTTTTGACCGCAATTGAAAATTAACATTTAATTCCTCACGTTAAAATTGAGACTACATACTCAGATAAACTAGGTTGGCTTTCATTCTATGACACATTCCGTTTCCAGCTCGGGTGTCAGGATGGAAGGAACAACGTCTCTGCCAGAAAGTTAGCAGTTCTATAGCTTCTAGTTTCCATGTTCAAAAGATAATATTGTCCTGTGTTGTACTCCTGTAAACTCCTCTCAGCTATGTGTTCATCGGAAGGACTGAAAATGTCATGGTTATGTTATCTTTTGTATCTTTTTATTTTGAGAAAATTCAATAAAAATATTGAAAATAAAAAAGATGCCCAAGGAATTGAAGCAGCTAGGATGAATTGGCAAAAGGCGAAATGCAGATTTGATGTCTTCTATAGCCAGTAATGCCCCTACCCCAACAACCTAAGCTTTACTAAAGCATCCTCGAAGGATGCATAATAAACCGCAGACATCTCATTATTTATTTGATCATTAAGTGAAGTCCCAACTGGAAAGGAGAGATGATTAATCAACCTGGCTCTTTTTTAGGCACAATACCCAATGGGGAGATTCTGAAATTAGCGAAAGGTGGGGAACTAAAGGGCCAGCAAGCCTGCCTAGCTGCAATTCCTTTTCTGATTTTAGTTGAACTATTTTATGTAAGAAATCCACAGACCTTCACCATTAAAGGAAGGCAACAAAAAACCTTGACTAAAACCATTAAATATTAGAAGTGACCTCTTGGGATCGGGGTGCATTTGCAACCAGGGGAGCATTTCTGACAGCTTCACTGGGGATGCTGCTTTTAAAAAACACTTCTCCGTTTGACTGATTGGGAACCAATGGCATTTTTTTTAAACATTTAGAGATGGGGTGCGATCCTGCACAGAAGGCACATTTGTGCCTATATTTACAGGTTGCAGGCCATCTACGCTGTGCATCTATAAAGGAAAAACAGATTCCTTTACGGTAAGAATTGTACGGGACATTGGTGCTAACATTTGGTTGTCTGACATAAGAAGGTCTCTGAGGCAGAAAAAGATTAAGCCAGAGCCCTACGTCTTTTGTACCCCATTCTAAAGAAGGGTGGACTGCAAGCTTCTGCCTAAAAGCCTCGTCATATGTCAGCCAACCAAATCCAGTAAAATTTTTAAAAGCCTCTAAAATTATGTCAATATGATGAAACAAACCACCACTTTTTTCAGGGAATTTCTCACATAATACGCTTGAAAAAATACAAAACGCCTGTAACCAGTGATTGAAAGATCGTGGAACTGGTCTTCTGCGTTCTTCCTCTGCCTTTTCATCTCTCTTGTCATTACAGGAAAGGAATTCTCTATTACTTGGCAAAAGAGACAAAATGTCAATATATTTGCCCCACCAAATGTTTTCCTTTACTGCAGTAGAGAGGTGAAAACCCAGAGGTGATAACAGACATGGTAAAGATTCCTTTAAACAACTGTCAGGAACATCCTTCAAAACCATTGCAGGCACTGCTGGGATGTTGACCAAAGTATTGGTGGAATTCTCTAAACCGACACTAGGTGGCGACCATACAGCAGCAGCAGTATCAGCAATAGTCTTAGATTGATCAACAGCAATTGAACTATGAATCTTAGACAAATCCTGCACTACCTTAAGTAAATTAGCTGTCACTGAAGAAAGTACAGACATAGATGACAAACCTATACAAATAGAAAAAGGTTGAGAAATTCCCGCGCTGGTAAGTCCTCTAGTATGGCAGACTACCGACTGGACAGAGGTAAATGAATTGATGCGTGCAGCCCTCCACGGACGGGGAGATCCGAAAATAACTAGAAAACAAGAGGAAAGAAAGGCGCACGCACCTAGTGCATTACCAAAAACAATTTTATTAAAATTGATAACAAGAGAGGGTACTCACAAAACGGTGGGTGCACAACCTGTGCAAACTGAGACAGAATAAAAGCTGACGCGTTTCGGGGGCGCACCCCCTTCCTCAGAGCTTCATTACCCTGGACTGTCAGATCCAAGGCTATAAATGTTGTGAATATTGAAGCACAAATGCTGCTGGTTGCGTTGATTGGGCATTGATTGTGATTGAATAATTGGAAACAATCAATTGTCAATCATAAGCCAATCGTTGCATGATTAACTCTTTTGTGCGTATACTTTAAATATGATTGAAAATGTGTTTGGAATGGTTGATGCATCTTTTGTAAAAGACTTCAAACATGGAATATATAAACAGATATAAATAGATAAATTAAATTAAATTATATAGAAACACATGTAGAAAAAGCTTATTTAAAAAGCATTTAAAAAGCATTTAAAAAACATTTACAAAAGCATTTGAAAAAGCTTGCTGACTTGGGCTCATAGACTACTCCCTAGATGATAGTACTGGCAGACCGTGAGCATTGGAAGCAATTAGCAGCAGTGAGTATCAGCTGCAATGGTTAATCACTTTTACCTCTGTGTATGAAAAACGCTGTCCGGGGCCGCCAAAAAACGCCCAGTGCCGAGCCGCTGTGTCCCCGACCATGTCTGTACCCAGAGAAGGGTTGCGGGGGACAACAGGAAAGGGAGGGGGAGATGGGAGGATACAGTGGTGGCGCATGGGGACGCTGAGCGGAAGGCGATGGAAGAAGGGCGGAAGAGAGTGGAGCCGCTGCTTCCGGGTATTACCTGACGTCACGTCCGACCGGAAGTGACGTATGGGTGTACCCGAAGCCACATAATACAGAAGGCAAGTCCTAGGGACAGCGATCTCAAAGCCCAAGGCAACAGTTGCGCTTTAAATTGGAAGCATTTGTGCTACTGGTACACCAATTAGTTCACAGCATAAAAATTGAGAGAAGAAATGTAAAAACAATAAATAATAATTGAATTCATGATGATTAAAAGAAAGTAATTATGCAGATACGCAAATACTTGGATGTAAGGTTATTAGTAGATGTTAATACTAGGAAGCACCTAAATGTAACAAATATACGTTACATCAGTATATACATATAGCATATATATATATATACACATAATAGAGGAATAAAAATATTGAATAAAAATAAAAATGAAAATGAAAATGAAAATAAAAATAAAAATAAAAATAAAAATAAAAATAAAAATGAAAATGAAAAAATAAATAAATAAATAAAAATAAAATAAAAAAACCCTCACATACATATATACACATATATATATACATACATACATTTCAATATTGAGAACGATATGAGGCAGGACCAAAAAAGGCTAGTTGGCTTGATAGAATAAAACTGGACCGGACGAGGCAGGAGGAAATCGAAAAAGAGGGGGGGAAGCAAAAGGCAAAGTGTGGGACATGGAGTCTCTCCACAAGGAGGTAATTGGTTGCTCGAAGGGCTCAGGGGGAGTGGGGTACGGATGTCGCCAGAGGGTTGTCACATAAGAGTCTGGACTGAGGGGGACTCGGGAAGCTCGTTGGTTAATGGAGGAACACCTCTCTGAGGTACAGGGTGTGAAACGGAAAACGAAGGGGGGGAGAAAAAGCTAAAGGAGGACGGAGCAGGCCAGGTCAAAATAAGATAGTTCGGTTGATCGGAAAAAACCAGGACGGAGTATAGCAAGAGTTATAACTTTACATACATACATATATATATACACATATATACATACACTCCCAAAAAAATAAAATAAAAATAAATAAATAAATAAAAAAGTAAAAGTAAAAATAAAAATAAAAATAAAAATAAAAATAAAAATAAAAGTAAAAGTAAAAGTAAAAATAAAAATAAGTTATAAAAATAAGGAGAT
>BLSH010490055.1:610619-649640 GCA_018402905.1 Glandirana rugosa
TCTTATTAGGCAAACCGTAACTTAAGTGGGTACAGAACCTATTTGTGTTCAACCAAAAAGATCTAGAACTTAATTACCACCTGTTACTTACAGTCTATATCAAGATCTAGAAAAACCAACTTGTGTTTATCCAAGACATGGGTGAATTCAATGCCAAACGGATTATTCTGACAGTGTGTTAAGAAGGAAGCTAACTGAGCATCACTTCCATCCCATATGATGAGGATATCGTCTATGTATCGGGCATAGAGGACCAGGTTCGCCCCAAAGGGGTTATTGGACCAAATATGGAATTGCTCCCAATAACCCATGAAGAGATTGGCATAACTAGGGGCGAACCTGGCCCCCATAGCCGTGCCCTTGATTTGTCTGTAGTATTCATCTTGGAAGGTAAAGTAGTTGTGAGTAAGTGTATACTCAATGCTCCGTATAATAAAGGCAGCCTGCTCTGGGTGCAGATGGTTCTCACGTGCCAAAAAGTACTGCACAGCCTGTAACCCAAATTGATGCTGAATGGACGTGTACAAAGAAGGCTACGTCCAAAGACAGCCACCGATAACCTTCCTGCCAGCGGTAATGTGCTAATATGTCTAGCATATGACTAGAGTCTCGTACAAACGAGGGAAGCTGGACCACTAGGTCCTGAAGGAAGTGGTCGATGTAACTTCCCAAAGGGCTGGTGAGGCTGTCGATACCCAAAATGATCGGTCTCCCTGGTGGATTGGTAGCATTCTTATGGATCTTCGGAATATGGTATAGAAAGGGCGTCAAAGGATACGGGCGAAAGAGAAATTGCCACTCTTGTTTGGACAAGATCCCCATCTCATAGGAAAGATCCAACAAGGCCTTGAGCTCCTGTTTGTATTCGTTCACCGGATCCCCTTTTAGTTTTTCATAGGTGCTGGCATCATCTAGCAACCTTCTGGCTTCCTGTAGGTAGTCCAGTCTGTCTTGGATGACCAAACTTCCTCCTTTGTCCGACTGTCTGATGATAATGTTTTCATTCTTTTTGATGGAATCCAGTACCTTCTTTTCATCTGGGGTCATCCTAGAAGAGCCATCAGATATGGTACTGGTACAAAGTTTGGTGATTTCCGAGTATACCATGTCATAGAACGTGGAAATGTACTTGCCTTTGGCCCAATGCGGATGGAAAACAGATCTAGGTTTAAAATGAGTGTGGATAACAGGGGCCATGCTGGCACTACAGGAGGGGGGTTCCGCTTCTAGTATGTCGGAGTCGTAGCCTCCTTCCGACCAGAGCTCTTCCAGTATCCGTAGGGCATCATCAGTAGAATCCAAGTCCGTATGTTTTGGGTCTTCAGCATTGGTCTTATTCCCTTCCTTCATATAAAAAAAGCGCTTGAGAGTAAGATTGCGCACAAACCTATTCAGGTCAATGAAAAGTTCAAAAAGATCTGGAGGGTGTGTGGGAGCAAAATTGAGACCCTTACGTAATAGTCCTAATTGGACCTCATTGAAGGTTGTGGAGGAAAGGTTGAAAATTTTAATAGTTTCGTAGTCGCCTATTGCTATTTCTTTCCCCTTTTTGGCCTTCTTTCCTCCCCGCCTGCCTCGTCTGGTTTTTCCACTGTTGACCTTTTTCTCCGATTGACCCCCCCCGTTGGCGTGGCCGTGGGAAAAAAAGAAGAAGAGGGGCAAGTGGATGATGTAGATGGATCGCAGTGGCCATCCTGGGGTGCCAGACCAGAGGAAGGAGCAGCAGTGCAATTACTGAGTGAATCACTGTTGCTCAAAGGGGCCAAGGTGGATGGCTCACCATTGGTGGAGGAATCGTCTGTGGGGGACTGGTGTACCTGATATACATAAGGCTTGTTAGGGTGGCTAGAACCTATTGGAGAATTGGGGCCTATATTCTGGCTGGAATTGTGCGGGGCCCTATCTCCTACTTTGGTGGAGCCTAAACCTCTGGGAGGGCCAGAGTCTTTGGGTGGAGGTTTGAATTCCCTGTTGTATTTGCTGTTCTTAAACTGTTTGCCTTTTGTCCACCTGGGTCTCCGGAGGTCTCCAGGTGGGACCGGGCCTCGGGGCCGAGTACTGGATGATGATGGAGGTCTGCGGGATGGGGGAGACTTGGGCCCCCCCCTATCAGGTATATGTGAATGGTGATGATTTTTGTTCCTTGAAGATCCCTTAGTCCTCCCAGGGTGGGTGGGTCCGTCTGGCATGGCAAGGTGGGTGGAAGCCTTGGGGAACCGTGCCTTTTTCCACCCGTGTTCTCTACCCTGGAGGTAATCCTCCCTATCCCTCTCAAACTTGCCAGATTTCCTGCTAATGACAAACCTATACTTACTGAACCGTCCACAGCAGCTTCCTCATGAGACAGCTGTGCTTGAGTGCATATTACTGGTATGCTATTGCCAGCCACAGCTGAAGGGACCATGGAGCTGTGTTGTGCAGCAGCCAAGCAGCTGGAACCAGATGTCCCAGGTGACTCCTCTTCAGGGGGTCCAGCAGATGCTCCAACTGACCCTCTTTGATCTTCCTTTCTTTAAGTAAAAGTTGGGCATTCTTGAAAACGCCGCCTACCAATCACGGAGCTCCCGCCGGTCCCGCCCATAGCCATGCCTCCCAGTCTTCGGTGTCTGCTTGGAGATTCACTCCCCCTTCTCAGATGAGACGCAGCTCTGGGAGGAGAAGGGGAGTATCGTTCTCTCTCCTGGGGCTGCCTCTTTGCTGTGCCCACAGCTCCAGCTCCACCTCTTCGGCTGATTTGCTGGCCACGACCTGGGAAGAGATCCACCGCTTCTTCTTCCTCTTCCTGTGGCCTGAGTATGTAGTCTTCTCTCATAGACGCCGCTTCTTCCATCTGGACAGTCGATGGCGCTTCGCTGGCTTAACACGGCGACTCCTCAGGAACCAGTATGTTCAGGCATATTCTGAGCCAATCTTCTCTGCCGTCACTGCCAGCTCTTTCAGTCACTTGCCACAGAAGGGATGCCATCTTCTGCCCCAGGAGGATTCTGCTTGCCGTGTGTAGGTCGAGCACCACAGAGATTCCTCCTGAGGCAAGTGAAAAACAGGGGTCTGGAACCCCTTTATAAAGCCCTCAAAAACCTTCCAGGACCTATACAGGTCATGTGACCTTTCAAATATTTGAAACAGCCAATCAGCTGATTTCTTAAAGAGACCACTCACATATTCTGACATGTGCTCACATGTCGTCCCATGTGAGTGGGGAGCCTTGACACCTGCTCATGGACAAAGCAACCCCTGAGAGAGACACAGGTGAGGGTTCCTAGAAACCCTAAAACCCCACTCCCCTCAAGGGGAGCCTTGAAACTTCCTAACCACCACAGTCCCATAGGTAAGGAGAGCCTTAAGACTGGCGTCCCCTTTTTCCTCATTCTGCTGTCAACATAGCACACAAGCACTGAAGCACAACTGATTAACACTTTATGCTGCTTTTCCCTCTCCCAGTCTGAGTACTGCTTTTTAGTTGATAGCAAAATACCAGTACCAAGTCAGATAAAGTTGCTTACACTGCTTGTGTCTGCCTGAAGTTCAGCTTTAAACTGTATGGAATTATATCTTTTTACATATCCTTAAAACACATACCCGTGAACATATTCGAGCACACACACAAATTTTATTGCTAATAACAATAACCTGTTTCCATGCATAATAGATTAAAAGGGTTGATATATTCATAATTTTTCTCGCTGCATTCTAAAGCATCTAATATAATGGAAATGAGAGATTTCAATTCAGAAAAAGAATAATGACTTCAGTGTTGTAAGATAATATTGTAATACATTTCATCTTGATAAGCCGATGAAATTCCATCATTCTAGAGGATAAAATTGTACTCTTTCAAGGAATCATATAATTTTACCTTTTAAATTATGTAATCCATTACTCTATTCATGTCAAGCCCATCACAGGCCTCCTCTGATCAGCACAATTGGATAAAATGTCTGTGCAATCCCTAAGGAAACTGCCGAGTTGTTAAAATTTTGATTGGTACAAGTAGCTAACACTGACTTAATAGGTTATCAAAAGGTATACTAAATAAGGTGAATTTTGTCATTCAAGCTGGACTGGAACCAGAAAGCTCTAATTAGCAGGAACCAATTTCCCCTGTAGGTTGCAAAATTTGCCTTGAGGTCAAAATAAATGGTAATTAAGTCAGTATCACCGTTCCCCGAGTGTGCATTCAAAAGGTCATCAAGAAGAGAATATTATCAGAGATGCTTTTGAGCTTGCAGATTTTGGATTCATTAAAAGAAGCTTCAGAGTGTTTAAGAATTTTATATCTTTTGTACTTTTCTCATCTCTACTGAATCATTAAATGAGAAAATCTGTGCAACCGGAACATTTTATTACAAAGGTTGAATTTAAAATGATCATTTTGTCCTCTTTTTAAAATAAAGAATTTCATTTTTTTCATACATCTATACCCCATCAATTTGAAAAAAAAAAGTTCTTTTTGAGTAAGCAATAATTATGAGTTCAAATAACTTCTGATTCCTGGCAAATATTTGAAGTCTATGCTAAGGAGGAGTAGAAGGTACCACAGATGACATGCAACAATTCACAATTTATTATTTGCTGTATCCATAGCTCAAAATTAATGTCACTGCAATTAACACCATAACAGATGGAATCTCTGTACAATGCTAAAAAGTGCAGTAAGTAAAATAGATAGCATTTGCTAATTTAAACATTTGGAGACCCTTTCTATAATAAAACATTAATCATGCTTTCGTCCTTAATTAATTAGTGAAAATATAGCCAAATATGGTTCTTGCCAACCTTTCAGAAACATAGTTGAGTTACTTTATCTGAGCGAAAGCTAAATCCACAGATGTTCTTCTTGCAAAAACAGGGGGTCTAATAGTCATTGCATTGGGTTGGTATGATTTATTGTTACCCAACCAGTCATATTTTCAGGTGACAAGAAGCCAAATAATATACTTTGGCATTTGGGGCAGCTGTTCTTGAAGATATTAGACAGACTCTAGCTTAACGCATGTTTGATTTTTTTTTTCCATAATAACGTCCTAAAAAATAAGTCGACTTGTTTTATTCAGTGGCACCCATACCAGGCATTATGTAAGATACACAATTACGGGGAGCCCAAATCATTTTGACCAGGTCAGGTGTGCTGTGCCCAGTATTTCGAGTGGACTCTTCAGCCACCTGCTGCAATTTGTTTCAAGGAGTATATTTTCATGGCCTTGCCAGACAAACTCTAATGATATGGGTTTCGGGGGGGGGGTAAAGTAGATTTGACATAGAGGCACTAGTTTTACTCCACTGTGCAATTGCCCCTTTGGAGTAATTTTGTTTACACCTATCATTCAACTTCTATACAACTGCCCTGTCAGAGTTTTGCCACTTGATTAGCATCACCATCTGTCTCCCCCACTGTCAGAATACAATCATGCAGCGGGAGGATTGTCTATCCACCTTGAAGTCAACCTGCTGGTTGAATGAAAAAAAAATGAGTCATCTATTGCTTGATTTGTTGAAAAATCTATTTGATGTGCTTGATTTTCTCATTACCAACAACACCAAAATCAATGTTATCAATGTTTTTCATATCTTACCCAGATTTTACATTCATAGAATGTGGCAAAAACATACTATAGCCATGACAGTTCTGATTTCTGTACTTATAGACACATCTGTACCAATGAAGATATTTTCTAGATCTTTTATCCTTGTTTTTTTTCAAGTATGTACCAGTCTGCAGCATCTATCCTAACTGCTGGATTCTTTGTTGTTAACTTACTGATCCAAGAGGGCAGAAGCTACAGTATCTATTACTTATATGTCTTCAACATCAACTCTAAAGTTAGCTGCATTACTTGCCATCACCAAGTCCAATATGTTCACACTGTTTTTAACTTAGTCTATTAGGATCTTGTACATTTTCAGCTATGAGTGTAGTGTCAGCAGCATATCTATGATTGCTGATTTCTTTTCCAGGAAATCTTAAAACCTTTATCATTTTCTCCAGCCTTGCTTCTCTATTATACATTAAGCATACAGACTGAATAAGTATGGTGAGAGCATTCTGCCTTGTCTATTTCAATTACAGATCTGAAACCAGCCTGTTTGTCCATTTTCTGTCATGACTGTGGCTTCTTGATCAGTGCAGAGATTCTTCATAAGAACACTGAGATGTTCAGGTACATCCAATTTCCTGAGGACGCTCCATCATTCTGCGCAGTCAACAAAATCAAAGGCTTTGCTGTATTAAACTAGCATATGCTAACTTCCTTCTTCTACTTCTAGGATTTTTCAGTTAATCAGTGTATATCTGCAATAATGTCTCTAATTCCTCTGCATTTTGAAACTGTTAGTGTGGTAAATATCGTTCAATATAAGGTTTCAGTCAGGATAAAATAAACATTAACAAAGTCTTGATGGTGTGTGATATCAAGGAAAATGTTCTTTTTTTTTAGTTTACAAACTTTTAGGCCTCATGCACACTGGACGTTCTAAAAATGGCAATAACTTTAGCTGCAGCATGCAAGCTTTTGTATTAGCATTTTTAAGCTTTTTTTTAGTAAAACTATACTCTCACAAAAGCTTATGGCTCAAAAGCACTCATAAATGCCGAATAGCCATATTTTTCAGAGTTTTTCTGATTTTTTTTCAGCGAGTTAAAGCATTCTTAGAGCTGAAAAACTCCTCTTTAAACCCACTAGTTCTAGTTTTTTTCCAGGCAGAAAACGCCCCTGCCAAAAACTGCTGATAAAAGCCCATGTGTGCATGGACACATAGGATAACATGCTGGGGAGTTCAGTGGCTGTAATAAAAGAAACGTCTGAAGCCAAAAACAGCAACTGTAAAAACGGAAGTGTTATATAACTTTAATTACACTTAAAGTTGCGTGCACCCATGATAGTAGCATTGCAGAGTTGCTGCCTGTGTGATTGTCTCTGCTTAAATGAAACATCTCTACTATCCAATATGAACAGAGTATGAAGTTGAAAACATCATTACTCACTGACTTATTTACCAGTGTTTTCTAATATAAACTTCAGCTATTCAGCTCTGAAATCCTGAGGCTTTTCCTCAACAATGCAGTTGAAGAGGAACCCAAGGTACCAAAAGAAAATGTAAGAGTCCATTTACGAAGCAACAGTATGGCCTTACTGTGGTCATACTGCTGCTAAAAAATCACCACATATTTAAAAATAAATGTGCATACGCTCTGTTTATTTCAAGACTTGGAAGCAATTGAAGCATAGTTAAAATGAAGGTGTTTTTCCTATATTGTTTTTTATTTTATTTTTATTTATCTGTGGATTTTTTGTTGATAGGAAAAAAAAATACTCAAAATAGCAACTTGAAAAATGTAAAGCGATAGTACACTTTTTTTATTTTAGCCTTTTTTGTTGGTTCATTTACTGCTGCATGCAAAAAAACAGCAATGGCAATAAAATACAGACAAAAAACCTTATAATGTACTGAATTTTCAAGTTTTTAGATGCTATTTTCCTTTTACTCTTTCCTGAAACACCCCCAGGTAACATAAAACAAAACAAAATAACAGTCAGTGGGGTTGGGGGCTTCTCATGCCATTTGAGTGACAATACCTTGTCTAGAAGTCTGGTAGTAGATAGAAGAACATAAGAAATTGTCTGCCATTGACTTTGATGCAATTCATATTAAACATTTGAGTTTGCCCAAGCTTAAACTGAGTTTTAACAGATTTGTTAACCTCTACAGATGGTGACCTATCAATGTTTTTTTTTTCAGAATGCAAAGTTAACCATTCCAAATCTGAGATGATATACTGTAGTAGTCATGTGATGATCTAACAAAGGTAATTAA
This sequence comes from Glandirana rugosa, assembly GCA_018402905.1. NCBI lineage: Eukaryota > Metazoa > Chordata > Amphibia > Anura > Ranidae > Glandirana > Glandirana rugosa. Next base: position 618,432 of record BLSH010490055.1, read on the forward strand.
AGTATCTGGGAGCTGAACTTCCCTCCTTTGCTCTCTTGTATTTGCAAACAACTAAATAATTGATTTGACTTGTCTTTATTTATTAAGCAAAATCACCTTGATTAAAAAGATTTTTGTATCCTATTCAAATAAATCCACTTATGCTTTAGAATATCTAAAGCATAAGTGGATGTATTTGAATAGGGGCTCCACAACCACAAGGCCAGGGTTGTGGAGAGGAGTCCCTGTCCAGATCAATTTAGGGTCAAGGTGCTTTGTCAGGAGATCCTCCTTGGCAAGGCACTCCCCCAGGTTGAGGACATGTGACCTAGTATGGTTCAGGAAGAAGGGCACATGCTTAGCCTCCCCCCCTTTCCTGGCTAACCAGGATGCATGCTCAGATTAAGAGTTTGGTATGAATTTCGATGATTTTTTTTGCACAAGAATCGCCTTTAATATCCATACCAGATAGAAAGGACTGGTATGAATTTTCTGAGGAATCTCTTTTTTTTTTTTTTGCATGCGGTACTCCCTAATATAGTATATCACACTCAGAGGGTGTTTTGGGGGAGAACCTATTTTTTTTTTCATTCTTGCTGTAGGATGTGCTACACTAAAAGGGACATTTGCATGACTTCCGTGCCCTTGATGATGCCATATGCAATGAAATGTGTTGGGCAGTGTCAGAAGCTATTACATTACCACACATGTATGTTTGCTGGTAATTCTTGGTATTGTAGTTTGGATGCCATTTACAAACCATAGCTGTGTGAGTGTTTTACTGATTTTTAATAAAGATACTCGTCAGATTCACACTATGTTGACATTTTTTATTTACATGCCAATTATTGCTATTACTGTGGGATTGGAGAGTGGATGCTGATACCATCAGAGGGGTATGTTTGGTGGCCATTACACCCTTTCATATGTGCATTTTGACTTTTCTTTATAGAGTCGCATTGTGTTCGTTAAGCTTTAATGTTTGTCGGTGGAGGACACATAGTGATTTGTCACATATATGATTATGAAGAGGATCACTGAGCACTTAACACTTTATTGTAACACATTTTAAGTGTAAATGGTAGTTTATTGTTTTACTAACTATATTATCACTATTTAGAATGCTTCACTTGTGTAGAAATGTAATTTGCCAGCCATTTAAAACCATTTTTCCTTTGTTAATGCTTTAAAAAATCACTGCTCCTGGACAAATTACATTTTTTTAATTATGTATTTTGTTATTGCACTGGTTTATGTCCCCCAGGGCAGTGCCCATCCCCATATTATTTCTTGACAACCCTTTGCCTATTAGCCAAGAAAAAGGGCATTTTTAATTTGGCAGATTTGGATCCCATTGACTTTAATGGGGTTTGGGTTCAGCATTTGAAATTTGAAGTTCACCAAACACAGCTCAAATTAAATCCAAGGCAGTTGAGATCATCTCTGCTTATTCATATGTTTTTTAGTCTAAGTTGCGACTTCAGTTAAATAAGCATAGGATGGCATAAAGGTATAGCAGCTAATGGGCACACTGGTCCACAGTTGTCACTGTCAAAATGCTGGTCCAGAGCAATGATGTGTAGCTGATGAAAGAGCAAGTGCACGTTAACAGAAAGTGGCAGAAAGTTGCTGGAGGAGATCAGCACCACTGAGATGCAGTAGGGAATTTAAAAAAAAATATGAAAATATTATGTTAAAAAACAAGCAAGCAAGCAAAACGACATTTAGTTATGGTTCATATATGCTTAAATCTACACAGCATTGTGTTTACTACTACTACTGCTACCAAATTCAAAGTGAACCTGGGAAAAAGTAGCAACTCCCAAAATATTTTGACAATCCTCATCTTCCTTTTTTTATAGGAAAGGGAAGAAAGATGAACTAATGAATGAATAATTCATTTGTTTTAGAGCAAAACAGCACATAATAGTTTTTCAACACTTTACTCTTCGCTCCTATACATCTGATCTCCAGCTTGCCTCTCTATGTGCATATTGATCCTTCACCTCCATTGTTCTGCATGTCTGCACATCAGCCGTCTCATCTCCATCCCCTATTGTTTGTGACCTGTACATTAGCTCTTTCATACCCTCCTCTCTCCATGTATGACCCATGTGCGCTGTATCTAGAGCACCATTACAAAGATCTATATTTTAGCCTCCTCCATACCAGCATGCTTTTACTTCCAAAACATTATGGAAGAAAGCAAGATTACCTTGGGGTGTCTACTTGCCAAAAAGCAGTCATTTGGGGGTGTTGGTATTGTCATGGGCTTTTTATTTTAACAGAAACTGTTTTTTCAAAGATTGCTTTTTTCCTTTTACATTGTAAAAAATGTGGTTATTGAACACCACCAAGAAAGTTATATCTGTCCAAAAAATATATATAAAATTCATTTAGGTACAGTTTTGCATGGCAAAGTAACTTCCAGACCAACTATTACAGCACTGTAAAATGAAACAATGCCTGGAAGTTAAGGAATAATACAGGTAGGTACTCAAGTGGTTAATGTAGGAGACAAAACCTGATTTTTGCTGTAGGTAAAAGTTCCATCTTAGCTCTGGTTTAAATAAACTCTACCCTATCTCTATTGCCTTATTAAGTATGGGCTAAAACAATTGATAGCATTTGTGTGATATGTATATGTTTGTGTCAGTAAAAAGTAGCGACATTTTTCCCCCGAAGCTCATTATTCTCAGAAGGCAGCATGCATTTATATAGATGTGTTTGCATCTCACAAATAAAATTAAATCCTCATAAACTGATTTCTCCAATATTCAAGATAAATTGTGACAGAAAAGTGAAAAACACATGCTCATGTTTTATGAGGGAGCTTTATGCTACAGCACAGAGGATAAAATCAAAGGAATGTGTAAAGACAGGACACATCTCAGGATACCATTCACCATTCAGAATATAGGTTTCTCCAAGAAATAAGCCTTCTTTCGGCAAAAAAGTGTGGACCAGCTTATTTTCATTCACTTTCAAAGTATGTGAATGGGATTAATCTCCCTTGAAGTATATTATGTGTCCATTGTACTAAGTGCGCAAAATGTTAATGCAGAAAGAGAATATTTCACAGGTGCATGCTCAGCAAGAATGTATTTCTACAGAACAGAGTCTTTGAACTTAGCTGAACTACAGGTATAATACAATGCTGCCCATTAATATAAAATAAATCAGATAAAATATTCACAGCAAGAGGAACTAGACCAGTGCTAAGTCAAATGTTAGCAGAGAACATTTCTGCAACCTAATGGAAATAGCAGATCAAAAAATATTATGGCATATTAAAGGTACACTCCGGTAAAATATGAACAATTTGCTTTTCAACTCTGTTGGGGACATGGACTCCTTGCTGAAATGTCCTTATTATTATTCTTGGGCAGCTGGATCTGATCAATATGTATGGCTGCTAGTTTTCTTATTTTCTTAGAAGCTCCAAATTCGTGTGAAAATATTGGTCAATTTGTTCCTTGGTTTCAAAAACTCTAAGCTCTCAGAAGTTAGACAGTACAGAATTATGTAACCATACTGTATGTAAGGTTATAGGCTTGTTTCAAAATATCTAGACAAGCCTGCTGGATCCTGTAGCACTAGATTTACCACATCAATGGCAGCATGTTACAGCCCCCCTTCCTATCTAGGCATTTTTTGCTGTGATAATATGACTGAAAATTACTTTCCCATGCAACACTGTACCCAAATGATTTTTATTTAATCTTTGAGACAGAGACTTATTTTGGTTGTATTTATTTATTTTTTACTATATAAAGTTAAAAAGACTAATATATATTTTTTTTAATACATTTTAATGATTTTCACTTAAAAACAGTACATTGACAAAAAAAGCCATGTTATGAAAACCGTAGTATTACAGGGTAACACATCAAGGTGAAGTGACCTCGGCAAACAATCATAGTAATCAAGATAGTCAAAATGTAAAGTACAGGCAACTTCCTGTAAAAAGTGATTGGGAGAAGTGGATGGGAAAGTCACACAAATCATCTCTACCCAGTGAGGTGGGTGAGCTCAGTGTGACCAAGGTAAAAACAACAAAGTATATAACAAACATAGAGCAATGTAACTCTATGGCAGATAATAGCTAAGACCATAGAACCTGGGGATTCAATACTGAAGAACTGTAGTATTGGGTTGATAAGAGATCCAACCTAGGCATCCACAGTAAAGGGAAAATTTGTGTCAGCAGCTGCAGTGGGAATATTGGATAGATAAGGTCTTTCAGGGAAATGGAATGAAGTAAACAAAGCAGTTGTGTGGTAGGACATGTTTCATAAGAGCTTGACATCTGGAAATGAAATATTTGGGTGACATTGTGCACAGTAAATCCAGTTCTAATTTTTCCCAATAGAGGAGGGTTTTTAGCTCCTTTTTAATGCCTGAAATGTTTGGCTCTGTTGAGGATGTCCATTTTTTGAGTCCTGTGGGCTACCAGTAGGCAGAGATGAATCCAGTCATGGTCACGAGTGGGACTCTCAGACTGGGTCTGAGGGGACTGACCAGCCACTGAGCCCTGAGCAAATAACATAAGGAATGGGTCATTAGGATTTTGGCATTGGGTGATCCCAAAGATAAAGATGCCACGTGGTCTCAGAATTTTGAGATGTGTAGGCAAGACCAGAAATGGTGCATTAGAGAGGGCCTAGATAATCTGCAAAGTGTGCAAGCATTTGTGAAAGGTCAGTCCTTAGATGGGGAAATAAAATATACAGTATGCTCTGAATTAGAGAAGGGCCAAACACCCCTGGTTTGGTTTGCACCAGAACTCTTGAACATTGCAAAAGTTTGGGGCGCAAACCCTATTAACGTCTATAGGACCCGAACTTGAAAAATCAAAAGTTCCCATTTTCAAGGCTTGTATGCAAATTTTTCACCATAAAAAGGGTATGGGGTCTCGGCTACTGCCCTGGGGTGGGACTTGTACCAATGCAAACATTTTTTTTTTTTAAAAGATCATTTTTTTGCTCAAAAGATTTTATTGATAGAAGAGCCAATATACAAAGTCATGCAAAAATGGCAAGAAAAGTGTCACACTGAGTTGTACATTTTTTCTTTAACCGAGTATCGCTTACAGCCAGAAAAGGCATTAAGTGAAAGATAACAATCAAAGTGCGAATAAGAGCATAAATAAGTCAAACAGGGTATTATCCCTATACAATTGGTAAAAAAACTGAGAATGGGTCTTTGTACCCTGATCACATAAAAGGGGATGCACAGCAGAGGTGTAAAATAAAGAAGCAAATGAAAACTGGATGGATCCTAAGTGCAGAAATATTGAGTAGGGAAAATAAAATGAAAGGGAGGGAGGGAGAGAGGGGGGGACAGGGGTTTCAGACCTACGTTATGTATCAAAAATATGTTTATATAAATGGTACGATTGACACTCAAAATAGTACTACTAATAAAGTGTGAAAAGGTAATGAATATTTCTCAAATTATTGTTTCTGAAGGCTTATGGCGGGGGGGGGGGTGAACTCTTAATGGATGTCCTCCTTATCATACAGTACTTGGAGACCTTGGAGATAAAAAAAGAGTTCCTCAAAAGTCTAGAGTACCTCGGAGGACATAGTCTTGTTCATGAAAGCCTGCCATCTCATATATAAGCTTTCCCTGGAGGAGGAATGGGTAAAGTCATTGTTGATTCTCTCCCTGTATAGTAATAGCTCTAATTCTAGTTTGGTCATAGAAATCGTTGGGCAGGAGGAAGTAGTCCAATTTTTTAGAATGGATCTCCGGGCCACTAAGTCACATTCAAATCCATGCTTTATGTTTGGAAATGTTGGTTGGAGATCCCAGAAAGAAGTGTTTATTTCAGTAGCCAAAGACTAGTAAAAGTGGATCCTTTGGGAGTTGAATGAGGGTAATTCCATGAATGAAGGAGAGAACTTGGTCCCAAAAGGTGGAGACTATAAACAGTATGTAAGAGAGGGCCTTGGTTGAGAGCAAAGAGGACACGAAGCGGATTGAGAGTTGGCTTTATCTGATAAGAAGGGTATGTAAGAACGATGGAGTATTTTCATATGCGTTTCTTTCCATGATTGGTTCGAAACCAGGTGAAGTATGCTGTTGTAGCCTTGGAGTATTTTGTCCAGAATCTCTATATCAGGGAAGTCCTTGCCCCAGTTTACCACTGATGATGCAGCAAATGGGGGGGGGGGGTGAATTGGTAGATCAGGGGTTTGTATAAATCTAAAATAGTGTACAAACCTTTTTCAAGTAGACGGTCTGGCGTCGATGATCTGATTCTTTTGCCACCATCTCTGCAATGGGTGCGAACAAAGCTGACAGATTGCCCATAGTAGAAAAGCTGAGACATGGGTAGGGAGATTTTTTTTGCTATGTCTATGAAGGCATATGGTGTACCAGAGTCTAAGTCAAATAAGGATAAAAATTTGGTCAGACCTTGCCGTTTCCATATGGAGAAGGCTTTATGTTCCATTCCTGAGGTGAACATGGGATTGCCATGTTTGGAGTTATAGGGGGAAAGATTTAACTTCTACCAAATTTTCTTCCAAGCAATCACAGTTTCCCGCAGTAAGAGGATATGTTACAGTTCTGGCCGAACTGATTTCCACCTAGTACATAATAGGGCCACCAGGGAATATGGGTGGGCCATCTCAGATTCAATAGGGTAGTTCGAGTAATGTGACGCCTTCGGTAACCAAGCTAAGCCTATGCGAAAAGACTGTTTTTAAAGGAGCAGTGATTTTATTGATGCTTTAAGTGAAACAATAAAAATGAACAAAGAGCCATCTGACACCGGAACTTAGAGACCCCATTCAAAAGCCCCGCATACGCTACACGCTGGATGGCTTACTCAGCACTTGGAAAACACCCTACCCTAATCTCCCACAACGTGAGGGGACTTAATAAACCAGAGAAAAGAACCCTCCTCCTAAACGAATTAAAAAAAACAAGTCATCTTTTGTGATGCTGCAAGAAACACATTTCAAGACCGGCTCCATCCCAACACTATACGATAAACACTACCCGAAGGTGTACCATGCCACAAGCCCCCTACATAAAGCCAAGGGAGTATCAATATTGATACATAAGCATGCAGAATTTGAACTCCAACAACAACACATTGACCCTCAAGGCAGATTCCTCTTCCTTATTGGGACATGGAGGAACAAACAATTGACATTAGCCAACGTCTACTTCCCCAACACCGTACACTTAACATTTTGTCACCACTTTATTGAAGAACTAAAGAGCTTTGCCAAAGGATGCATCTTGTTGGGTGGGGACTTTAGTGTCCCAATCAATCCATTGGCAAATCAAACCTAACCTACAGAATCCTAAAAGGAATCAAGGGTCAACTAGGTTCCCTCACATTGATGGACACGTGGCGGTTGGCACATCCGAAGGGCAGGGACTACACCTATTACTCCACCATTCACAAAAAAATATTCCTGAATTGACTACATCTTTATCACCCAAAAAGACCTCCCGACTATGCTATCCACGGAAATTGGAATCCATACATTCTCAGATAACTCCCCTATTTCGTTAACGCTGAATGTACTAAACAGGCCACCGAGCCTGTGCAACTGGAGGCTTAACCCCGCTCTTCTGACTGACCCAGATTCCACCAAACAAGTAGCCACCGCTAAAAAAATGTTCTTTGATCTAAATACCTCGGATGAGATATCAACGATTTCTTTATGGGAAGCACATAAATGCGTTCTGAAAGGGGAATTCATCTGCTTAGGCGCTCATAAAAAAGCAAACACAACAAAGCTCTCACAACACTCGCCCAGAAGATCGAGGCTTTAGAAACCCAACACAAACAATCCATGCAGAAGTAGTGGCCAAAGAACTCGCAGACACAAGAGAACAACTTAACACTCTACTCAACCTAAAGGCAAAAATAATTATTTTCCTTAAAAAAGGCTTTTATTATGAACATGGAAATAAAGGAGGCAGATTCCTGGCAAGGGCATTGAAAAAGTTGACACAAGCCAACACAATCTTATCAAACAAAAATGAGAAAGGCAACTTAGTATGCAGGACAGATCAAATTGCCACAGCCTTCCAAAAATATTACACAAATCTATATAACCTCCCACCCACCAGCAAACCACAAGGTGTCACTGAACACAGAACTCAGTCAATCCAAAAATATCTCACAGAAAGCGGTATGCCCACTTTAACACCAGAAGAAGTGAATCGCTAGAAAGCCCCATCAGTGCAAACAAACTATCTCTGGCAATTAAAAGTCTCAAACCAGGCAAAAACCCAGGCCCGGATTGCTTCACAGCTCATTATTACAAAGCATTCAGTGACCTACTACAGACGCCACTATTACAAACCCTCAATCACCTGAAAAAACCTCAAAACAGCCCTGAGTCCTTCACCCTAGCACATATCACCTTAATAATGAAACCGGGCAAATACCACACATGTTCTAATTTCAGGCCCATATCTCTACTCAACATCGACCTAAAGATCTTGGCTAAGATATTGGCAAATAGCCTAAGAGACTTTCTACATAAGCTCATAGGACCAGAGCAAGCCGGGTTCATGCCTAGGCACGAAGCCCGAGATAATGTTACAAATGCACTAAATTTAACCTACAGTGCCCAAAGAGGAGACTCCGAAGGCCTTCTCCTAACCACGGATGCGGAGAAGGCCTTCAACAGAGTTGCATGGGACTACCTACTAGAAACCTGCGCCCACATAGGTTTGCAACCCCATATGTTAATGTGGATTTCGACCCTCTATCAGAAGCCCCAAGCTAGACTTAAGATCAACGGAACACTATCAGACCCAGTGCATATTCACAATGGCACAAGGCAGGGATGCCTCCTTTCGCCACTACTTTTTATTTTAACATTAGAACCCTTCATCCGAATGGTGAACACAACAGGCTCCATGAAGCGACACAAGAATTCCTTAACGAGACATCTTTTAAATGCAGCCAACCTACTAATCCCCAGACATTGGAAATCATCCCACATGCCAACCACCAGAGTGGTTACACGAAGTGGAAAGCCTCTGTTACGTACCTGGAAGGTGAGCCAGATGGTAGAGGTAGACCTCTCCTATAACTCTGGCTCACGGACTGCTGGGAGTGATACAGTGGCCACGGGAGCATGGCGGGGTAAGAGTGCCTGATCAGTCCCAGCAACAGTAGAGCTAGATGCTGGTGCAGACTGTCTGGACAGCAGAGCAGGATGCAGATGCAGATTGGCTGGACAGCAGAGAAGGATGCTGATGAAGAATGGCTAGACAGCAGAGCAGGAAGCTGATGCAGACTGGCTGGACAGCAGAGCAGGATGCTGATGCAGACTGGCTGGACAGCAGAGCAGGATCAGGCAGGCCGGGTTGGCAACAATCGGGCAACAGCAAACAGAGGGAGCAGGCAAAGACAGGTCACAAGGCAAGCCGAGGTCAGGGCGGGCAGCAGTCAAGCAGAGTTGAAGGACGATCTGGGTCAAGGTCACAAGAAACGGGTACTGGAACACAGCTTACAGGAACTCAGAAGCTGCAGGCCAAACAGCAAAGTGACAGTGCAGAAGACCAGCGTAAATAGGGCTTCTGGCGCCAATGTTCGTATCAACCACACGTATTGATGCGAGTGTGCACATCGGCACGCGAGTGCGCATGCGCGTGCACCGGAGCGCACGGACTGTGCCGTGGGCTCCTTGACATTGCCCCCTCCTTACGGGCACCCTCCGGGTGCCCACTCGTCTCTTCTTTTGTGGGTTTCTGTGAAAAATGCATGGATCAGGTCCGTGGCATGTACATTTTGTGCAGGCTCCCAGGAATTTTCTTCTGGACCGTAACCCTTCCACCTAATTAGGTACTGTGTCTGGCCCCTTCTTCTTTTGCAGTCAATGATGGCCTCAACCTCAAATTCATCATCACCGTTAATGATAACCGGTGCTGGGGGTCTTGAGCAGTGGTCAGGGAATGGGTCGGGCACCGTAGGTTTCAGCAGGAAAACATGAAACACTGGATGAATCTTGAAGGATTCTGGCAAGGACAGTTCAAAAGATACGTTGTGAATTTTCCTCCTTAGGAAGACGAATCTTGGAGCCAACTTCTTTGAGGGACATGCCATTCTTAAATTGGTTGTAGATAACCAAACCTGGTCTCCTGGTTGCAGAATCGGTTCCCCTCTTCTTTTCCTATCAAAAGCTCTCTTACTGTCCTCCTGAGCTTTAGCAATGGTTTCTCGTAACAGTATATTATTGCGATAGAAGAAATCCAAGGTATCCTGAACTGCTGGAATGGATGATTCGGGTACAAGATCAGATAGGAAAGTGGGATGGAAACCATAGTTGGCGAGGAAGGGAGACTGTTGGGTAGCTGAGTGACTGGCGTTATTATATGCAAACTCCGCCAAGGGCAATAATGCTACCCAATTGTCCTGGACAAAGGAGGTGAAGTACCGGATGTATTGTTCCAGGGTCCGAATTGTGCACTCAGTCTGCCCGTTGGTCTGGGGATGATAGGCGGAAGAAAAGGCGAGATCAATCTGTAAAGTTCCACATAAGGCCTTCCAAAACTTGGAGGTGAACTGGACTGCTCGATCAGAAACAATATTCCTGAGCACGCCATGGAGCCTAACGACTTCCTTGATGAAGACTCTGGCTGTTTCACTGGCAGACGATGTATCTCTCAGAGGGACAAAGTGGAAAGCCTCTGTTACGTACCTGGAAGGTGAGCCAGATGGTAGAGGTAGACCTCTCCTATAACTCTTGGACAGGCGGTCCACAACTACAAAGATGGTGGTGCATTGATCAGAGGGTGGAAGTTCCACTATACAGTCCATTGAAATCATATTCAATGATCTGTCAGGTATAGGCAGGGGTCTGAGTAATCCCCATGCCCTGCTTCAAGAGCTCTTGTTCCGAATGCAGGTAGTACAAGAGTTCACATACGCTTGACAGTCCTTCTCCAGGACAGGCCACCAGAATGATCATTGTGCTACTTCAATGGTTTTATGGATACCAAAGTGACCTGCTCGGGGGTGATCGTGGCATACCTCCATCACTTTAGTCCGAGTTCCTTCAGGTACAAAGATTTGCTGGTCCTTCCATAGTCCTTCCATAGTAGTCCATTTCTTGACTGTAACATGATTCCTGAGGGACCATGTGAACCTGCGGAAGCTGCCTGCAGTTTTGTCAATAAACTGGTGTGTAGTATTAGAAAATTACCAGCGGGCAGGATGGTATCTGGGTTTGGAGTGTCCTTTGGATCTTCAAACATGCGCGATAAAGCGTCCGGCATGGTGTTCTTTGAACCGGGTCTGTACATTATATGGAACGTGTATCTTGAAAAGAAAAGTGCCCAACGGGCTTGACGGGGCTTTACATATTTCAAGTTCTTATGATCTGTCTAGATCAGGATTGGATGTGCAGCCTTGCTTGCCAGCAACTCTCGATCTCCTACGTCATAGTTTTTCTCGGCAGGTGAGATTTTTCGTGAGAAGAATGCCACTGGATGCGTTGCTTCCTTGAGGCCTTGATGTTGAGACAGAATAGCCCCAAAGGCGCTTTCAGAGGCGTCCACTTCAACAATGTAGGGTAAAGTGGGGTCAGAATTAGAGTTGAGCGGACACCTGGATGTTTGGGTTGATCTGGTTTGGGTACCAAACTTGACCCGAACTTGACCCCGAATCCTATTGAAGTCAATGGTGACCCTAACTTTTGGGCATTAAAATGTCTGTAAAAAAGTCCTGTAAAGGGCTAGAGGGCTGAAAAAGGAAGCAAAATTGGGTGTAAGAGTAGGACAAGTGCCCTGCAAACAAAAGTGGATGGGGAAATAACTTAAAATCACATAAAAAAATAAAAATGGGAGGAGGAGGTGGATGTGGAGTAGCAGCCTAGAGGTTGACTAGGCCGTGACCGTGGCGGTGTAGATGGAAGTGGCGGTGGAGGAGGAGGAGGTAGCCAACACTGTTTTTTGTTTGTTTTTTTATCTAATTGGGGTAGCCCCCAAAATATTGAGACATATTAAAACAAAACAAGTATACCAGTGGCTGTGTGAGGCCGGTCTAAATGTCTATTCTGCACAAGGTACAGACAAGTCTTGTGAGATCCATGCCTGGTTCATTTTAATAAATGTTAGCTTGTCCATGTTGGCTGTGCACAGGCCTCTGCGCTTGTCTGTGATAACGACCCCTGCTGTGCTAAACACAAGTTCAGACAATACACTGGCTGCAGGGCAGGCCAGCACCTTCAAGGCATAAAAGGCAAGCTTAGCCCATGTGCCCAATTTGGTTCCACCATGTTGCAGAAATGCTGCCTCCTGCTAAGACGTTGTCTATCAGCTGGTGGTGCTGTTTGTTGTGGCGTGCTGCTGACAAATATTTTCCACATTTCAGCCATGCTAACCTTGCCTTCTGAGGTGCTGGCGGTGCCACAGCTGTGTTGGTGACCTCTTCCTCCTCCTCCGCCTTCGCCTTGTGCTTTCACTGAGCCCTGTGTCATTTGGGAATGCCCTCAGCAGCGCGTCTACCAGCGTGTGCTGGTAGTCACGCATCTTCCGATCACGCTCCAGTGAGGCAATTAAGGACGGCACGTTGTCCTTGTAACGGGGATCCAGCAGGGTGGCCACCCAGTAATCAGCACAAGTTACAATGTGGGCAACTCAGCTGTTGTTGAACAGGCACTGCAGCATGTAGTCGCTCATGTGTGCCAGGCTGCCCAGAGGCAAAGACAAGCTGTCCTCTGTGGTAGGTGTATCATCTGTGTCCTCTGTATCCCCCCAGCCACGCTCCAGTGATGCCCACGAGTTGCGTTGGGTGCCACCCTTCTGGGAACACGGTTGCTCCTCCTCCTCCTCATCATCTTCCTCGTCCTCCTCATCCTCCAGAACTGTACCCTGGCTTGAAAATTTTTTACCTGGCCTATGCTGGTGCAGGAACCCACCCTCCGAGCCACTTGTGAATGACTGGCCTGATAACCGTGGAAATGACCCCTCTTCCTTCTCCTCTTCCTCCTGTGCCACATCCTCTTCCATCATCGCCAGAAGTGTTTTTTCAAGGAGACATAGAAGTGGGATAGTAACGCTGAGAACACCGTCATCGGCAATGGCCATGTTGGTCGAGTACTCGAAACAGCGCAATATGGTACACAGGTGGAGGCCCACTCGTTGGTGGTGGAGTGGTGCTGTTCCGCAGAGTGACTGACCCGTGCGTGCTGCAGCTGAAACTCCACTATTGCCTGCTGCTGCTCGCACAGTCTCTCCAGCATGTGCAAGGTGGAGTTCCACCTTGTGGGCATGTCGCATAGGAGGCGGTGAGCGGGAAGGCCGAAGTTCCGCTGCAGCGCAGACAGGCGAGCAGCAACAGGGTGAGAACACCGAAAGCGTGCACAGACGGCCCGCACATTCTGCAGCAGCTCTGACATATCCGGGTAGTTTTTTAGAAATTTCTGTACCACCAAATTCAGCACATGCGCCAGGCAAGGGATGTGTGTCAAACCGGCTAGGCCCAGAGCTGCTACGAGATTTCGCCCATTATCGCACACCACCAGGCCGCACACCACTCATCGGTCTGTTGTTCAATGCCCGTCCACAGCTCCTGCGAAGTGTGGGGTTTATCCCCCAAACATATCAGTTTTAAAACAGCCTGCTGTCGTTTCCCCCTGGATGTGCTGAAGTTGGTGGTGAAGGTGTTACGCTGAGCAGATGAGGAGGTTGTAGAGGAGGAGGAAGCGCAGTAGAAGGAGGAGGCAACAGGAGGCAAAGAGAATTGCCCTACAATCCTCAGTGGCAGAAAGGACATGCGACAAACGGCTAGCCGCCTCAGGCCCACCCGCCACTACATTTGCCCAGTGTGCAGTTAGCGAGATATAGCGTCCCTGCCCGTGCTTACTGGTCCACGTATCAGTGGTTATGTGGACCTTGCCACATATGGCATTGCGCAGTGCACACTTGCTCTCGTCCCCAACTTGTTTGTGCAGGGAAGGGATGGCTCGCCTGGAAAAGTAGTGGCGGCTGGGAACCACGTACCGTGGGACAGCCACCACCAATAGGTTTTTAAAACTGTCCGTGTCCACCAGACAGAATGACAGCATTTCAAAGGCCAGGAATTTTGAAATGCTGGCATTCAGGACCAGGGATTGCGGGTGGGTGGGGGGGGGTACTTCCTCTTTCTCTCCAGAGTTTTGGAGATGGAGAGCTGTAAGCTTCCATGGGACCGTGTGGAAATGCATTAGGGATGGTGGCGGACATGGTGGCGTTGCTGTCACATCATCTGTTTGCTGGGTGGCAGGTGACACTGGCACTGTATAGGTAGAGGAAGAGGCAGAGGCAGCAGCAGAAGAGGAAGCAGGAGGAGGCCGAGACCTTTCTTGGATTTTGATGTGCTTATTCCACTGCAGCTCGTGCTTTGCATGTAGATGCCTGGTCATGCAGGTTGTGCTCAGGTTTAGAACATTTATGCCTCGCTTCAGGCTCTCATTGCACAGCGTGCAAACCACTCGTGTCTTGTCGTCAGCACATTGTCTGAAGAACTGCCATGCCGGGGAACACCTTTGAGCTGCCTAGGTCCCTGGGTGTAGTGGGTAGTAGCAGGCATACTATTTAGGGGACGCTCGCTCCGCTTTTGCAACCTGCTTCCTCTTTTGCTGTGCTGGTGCCTCTGTGCGACCACCACCTCTTCCTCCAAACTGCACACGTCACTCGCATGACCTTCATTCCATGTGGGGTCTAGGACCTCATCATCCTCCTCCACATCATCTTCCACCCACCCTTCACCACTGCCCTTCTTGTCAGTCTGCACACTGTGGAAAGCCGCAGCAGTTGGCATCTGTGTTTCGTCATCATCAGAGACGTGCTGCGCTGGTGTTTCCATGTCCTCATCCTGCAACAGAAGTGGTTTGGCATCGGTGCACCCAATGTCTTCCACTTCTGGAGCAGGGCTATGTGGATGGCCCAAGGAAAGCACACCAGGAGAGTAATCAAAAAGCATAAGAGACTGTTGCATGACTTGGGGCTCAGACTACTTGGCTGATTTACAAGGGGCTGAGGTGAAAGACAGATGGCCATGGGGTTCATGTGCCAACTCTGAGTTTTCATCAAGGGACAATGTGAAGGAACTGGAGGTATTGTCAGCCACCCAATCTACTACCTGTACTTGTTCTGGCCTCACCATTCGTTGAGCGGCATTCGGGCCTACCATATAACGTTGAAGGTTCTGTCGGCTACTCGCACCTGAAGAAGGTGTTTCCCTTGTGCGTGCAGCTGGCAAAAATCGACCCCGTCCTCTCCTTGCAACAGGAACTTCACCAACACCACCAACACCAGCAGCACCACAACCACTTCCCTTATTTGGCGCTCTCCTCATTCTGGCCGCAAATGTACTATCTAGCACTATTTATTAATACAAAAAAAAAAGAATAAGAAATTCTTCTTTTTTTTCTTGAAAACAGCAACATAGACGCACTTTTTATTTTTGTGCAAGAAATGCACAAAAAAAAGCGGGCTTGGAGAACTGTGAAGGGGAGTGCCCTTCCAGAGGAGGGGTCAAACAGTTGGGACAGCTTAGTTAAACCAAGGGAGGCCCAAGTGGAAAAGGCTGCGAATCGCTGTGGGGAGGTAAATTGTGGGTGTCCCACTATGGGAAGGTAACTAGAGACGGTGGAGGGGAGATTTAGTTTGGATCTTACTTCCCTCCAGGTTATGTTAGTGTCTCTGTACAGTAAATTGTGTTTGAGTTCCACTGGGAGGGAGTGGAGTTTCATATGGAGCAGTGCAGCCAATCCCACTGGGCCTGCCAGTTGTGATTCGAGGTCACGGTTAGAGCAATTAGAAGTGCCCAAAAGCCAATCCATAGCCACTCTAAGGAGACAAGCCAGGTTGTAATTTTGTATATTTGGGAGGTTCATACCTCCTTCCTGTTTCAGGAGGGTGAGTTTTGTTACTCTGGGGCGATGGCCCTGCCAGAGAAAAATAGTTAGGGCTCTGTGGATGGCTTGTATATCCTTATGTTTCAACAGGAGGGGTATTGTCTGTAGGGGGTATAGGAGTTTCGGGAAGGTGACCATTTTGAGCAAATGGCATCTGCCTACCAAGGAGAGTGGGAGATTGGCCCAGTTTTCCATTTCGCCTATCATTTTGGTTATAACTTGAGGAAAATTTAAATGGTAGATGGAGGCTATTGTTTTGCCTATTTTGATGCCCAGATAAGTTATGTGGTGCTTGGCCAGTAAAAAGGTTGATTTGGCAGCCCAATCAGGTGTTCTAGTGTGGAGAAGGGGGAGTACCTCACTTGATTCTTAGGCCCGAGCAGATTTTGAAATTGCTGAAGATGTCCTGGATGTGGGGAAGATCGGTGCTTGGGTCTGATGAGAATATTAGTATATCGTCGGCGAATAGAGCCGTCCGGATTTCTTGCTTACCTATTTGGACACCATGGATCTGGGAGTGAAAGTTTAGAAATAGAGAGAGAGGTTCAATTGCCAAATTAAAAAGGAGGGGGGACAAGGGGCAGCCCTGGCGGGTACCTTTGTGTAAGGGGATGTTGTTTGAGATATGACCTGCCACCACCACATTAGCAAAAGGGGCAGAATACATTGCGTTGACGAGGTGGGAGAAAGATCCTCCAATGCCGACTTATTGTAGGACCAACCTCAGCCAGTGGAAGTTGATGTTGTCGAAAGCCTTTTCGGCATTTAGCGTTACAATGGCTATGTCGCTGGCTGGGTTGGCCCTGGCATGTTCAAGGACTGCCAATACCTTGTGTATATTGGAGGCGGCAGTGCGGCCAATGGTGAAGCCCTCTTGCGCAGGGTAGATTAGGGAGGGCATAATAGTTGCTAATCTTTTGGCCATTATTTTTGATAAGATTTTAGAATCGAGGTTTAGCAGTGATATGGGACGGTAGGAACCAGGTTCCATAGGGTCCTTGCCCTTTTTGGGGATTAGTTTAATGTGTGCCTGCAGAAGGTAGGGGCCTCCCTCCAAGATGTGTTGGTACAGATCGGTGAGGGTTGGGGTAAGGTCACTTTTGAGGGCTTTGAAGAATTCTGAGGTGTACCCGTCAGGGCCGGGAGCTTTGTTGGGGGCTAGTGAGGCTATTGCGGATTGGACTTCAGGTCCAGTGATCCGGGAGTTAAGCATTGACAGTTGTGAGGGAGTAATTTGGGGTAACTGGATGTGATCCAGGAAGACTTGGGCTGCTGAGGGGTCAATTTGGTCGTCTCCATATAATTTCGTGTAGAAGTCTTCCAGCACTTTGCTAATGTCTTGTGGGGTTTGGGCAAGAGAGCCGTCTGTGGATTTGAGCGCTGTGATATGTGTTGGGGCAGGGCGGCCTTTGCATAAGAGGACAAGGAGTTTCCCCGCTTTGTTGCCAAATTTGTGTAACTGTAGATCGTAGCATGATTGGTGGTATTGTTCCCTGACTCTGGCCCCGGAGTCAAAGGTTTCTTTGGCCTCTTTCCATATTTTCCTATTTACCGGGGAGTTTGAATAATTAAGGCGGGACTGAGCCTCTCGAAGAGAAGCACTTACTTCTAGGTACTTTGCTGCAGTTTTTTTCTTGTGGGCGCACGTGAACACTATTATTTTACCTCTGAGGACCGCCTTGCCTGCTTCCCAGAGGAGGCAAGGGTCGTCGGAGTGTGTAGCATTATTTTGTAGGTAGTCAGACCAAGTTGATTTTAGGGTTGTGATTAGGTCGGTGTTGCTGGATAGATGGGATGGGAATCTCCAGACTCTAGAAGGTTTTGGCATCTCTAGGCCTGATATTGTGAGGGACAAAGGAGCATGGTCCGAGATCACCAATTCTAGAATCTGAGATTCAGAGGTAAATTGTAGCATGGGAGCATTACAGAGGAAATAGTCAATTCTGGACAGGCTTGAGTGGGGGTGTGAGAAAAAAGAGAATTCTCTGGCTATGGGGTTTGCAAGTCTCCATGGGTCAAGCAAGTGGAGTGCTTCAGCGAAGTGGGTTAGGGGGGTTTCCGAGGAGAGTGGTTGTGCGGCCGAAGCTGGCTCAGAGCGTGACCTGTCCTCCTGGAGGTGCATCACAGTGTTAAAATCACCCCCCAAAAGTAATGGGAGATGAAGATGGGGAGCGAGCCTGGCAGTGAGAAGTTGAAAGAAGGATTTCGGGGGGGAATTGGGAGCATATACGTTGACAAGGACTATTTCTCTATTTGCCAGTTAAATTTTCAGGATCAGTATTCTGCCCTCCTCATCCTTCTCCTCTGAGAAGACTTCGTAGGAGAGGTTGTTGCGGGTGAGGATGAGGAGTCCTGACTTGCCTTTCACCGCTGAGGACCCATAGACATTCCCCACCCATAATTTGCGCATCCGGGAGAAGTCCTCCTCCCCGAGGTGCGTTTCTTGCAAGAATGCTATATCGGTTTTGAGGCGTTTTAGATGACGTAAGATGGCCATTCGTTTATGTGGAGATCTTAGCCCTTTAACATTCCAGGATAAGACCTTTATGGTGGGTCAAAAATTGGCAAGGTATTGAAAGAAAAGGTATATGTGGTTACAGGGAATGGGCGAGGAGGCATCAGGGAGCCTTGACCGTGTAAGTAGCAGAGAAAGGTCTGGCTTGGGTGCTCAATTAGTATGGATGAGGATAGGCTGCGGGTTCCACCGATATACAGACAAAGGAATAAACTAGTAAAACAAACACAGAGCAAAACTAGCGACTTCTCTTTTTTCCACATGGGAAACATATCCCCTACCGGGACAGCGTTACCGGAGATATGGGCACGGGCAGTTGTAGAAATGAGCAGCACCCGGGTAGAACACATACCCTCAGGGCGAATAGTCATGCTGGGAGACAGAGTCATGGGTTAAAAACCTCAGGAGATCTCCAGAAAGACTGTACAGGTGCTGAGGGAACAAGAAAAAGCAGGGATAAAAAACATTTGGGTGAACAACAGTTAACAAACATTGCATAGGTCAAGATCAAACGAGCCCTCCTCAAAATCAAACCGCATGAAGATTAAGGTCAAAAATATGATGCAGTGAGAGCTCAGTTAGAAGGGCTTATAATATCATCCGAATTGCAAGTGGAGGGAGTATTGCCTGGCAGGCTTGTGCTACTTAGCCTTATTAGCATATCGGGGGCTCTTCGGGGAGTCCTTCCTAGGGCTGCGCAGATCTCTGGCCGTTGGAGATGGGGAGGCCGCAGGGGTCTGTTGGGTGTCCATAGGCATATGGAGGTAGGTTTGCAAATAATTGGCTGCTTCTTCTGGGTTGCGAGAAGGATTTGGCCTCGCCGGTTGAGTCCGTGAAGCGAAGTATGGCCGGGTATGAAAAAGTGAATTTGATCCCCTTCTGGTAAAGAGCAGAGCAGACCGGCTGCAAAGCTTTACGGCGGCGGGCAACTTCTTGTGAGTAATCTGCAAAGATCAAAAGCTTGTGGCCTTCCAACTGCAATGACTTGGCATTCCTGAACGAACGGAGCAGAGCGACCCGATCAGCGTAATTGAGATAGCACACAATTACCGGACGTGGCGTGCGACGATCGTTTGAAGGGGGTCCCAGGCAATGCGCTCGTTCGACCGTACAGGGCCTAGTGAGGCCTAAGTCTTGAGGTAGGCATACGGCACAAATGTCCGGTAAGGTGGTGTTGTTATGATAATGATTCAGGGAGCCCAATAATTCGTAGATTGTTCCTCCCGGTTCTGTTCTCGAGGTCATCTAATTTGTCCAGAATGTAGTGCTGGGTGCGGGATAACTGCTGTTCACTCGCCTGTGAAGTTTGCAACTCGTCCTCAACATCTGAGATCTGACGCTCCAGTTCTCCCAGTCTCCTGGTGTGTTCGCCCAGCTCTTTCTTTAACTGATGCATGCCCTCAGTGACCGCTTTCTCCACCGCTGCAGAGATGGTGGGGGAGAGGAGAGCAGCCACAGCCTGAGCGATTTTAGCATATTGGTCCTCGCTTGGCTCGGCTTGAGGAGTAGGCTGGCGAAACCGCTACCTCCCCTGATGAAAGGCCGTCGGCCATATTGGCCGCATGTGAGGCAGACGGAGTGGCGGCCGCCGTGGACAGGGGACTGCCATGAAGGACGAACATCCTCGCGTTGCCCGGGGCTGTGACCAAAGTGGGGGAAGAGGTTATGAGCCCGTGGGCGGTGTGTAGCAGGCTTTGTATGCCATTCGTTCCGGAGCCGCTGTTCCTCACTCCCTTCTCATGTGGCGCCGGAACCGGAAGTATCGGGGTGTCTTATTTAAGGAAGGTGGTGACTTTGAAACTAGATAGATAGGCCAGAGACATGAATTTTGGTAAGTCTGATACTCCTCTCCTACATGTACAAATCAGCATTTATTTGCTAGAAAAATATTTAGAACCGCACAAAATTATTTATTTTTTAAGCAGAGGCCCTGGAGAATAAAATGGCTGTCGTTGCGATTTTGTTGCACTATATTTGCACAGTGGTTTATCAAATGCAAATTGTCAGGAAAAAATACACTTACATTTTAGTGCACACAATACAATACCCATTTTTTTGGGCATGACTTTCCTGTAAAAAGAAATACCTGCTATGTACCTGTTTGTGTTTATTTGACATACATGGATTAAATGAGGACTGTTCTCTGTTCCATTATTTGCTCTTTATTGTTTTCCTAAAATGCTTTATAAAAAAAACATTGAAAACAAAAAGAAATACCTGCAACCTATAGTACTTTTTTGCTCTTTGTAAGAACTCTTCATGAAGACCACCTTACATAAGGGGTTGCACAGATGCTCACATCCTAGAAAATAAATCCATGTAATGAGTAGGAGCACTTTAAAGTCTACATAATAAGCGGGTCATTGGCTGTATGTTTTATATTATTTCAGATTAAGCCCAGGTTCACACTGACAGCGGGAATGAAATCGCATGAGTTCAGCTGAACTCGCACAATTTCATTCCCGCATGTCAGTCCTGACTTTGGGGGCGATTTCAGAGACATCTGTGTGGGTTGCTGCACAAATGTCTATGGAAATTGCACCCTGAGATTGGCAAAAGTAGTACAGAGACTACTTTTGGGGATCGGTGTGGTGCCGCAAATGTGGCATCGCACCGATT
Organism: Glandirana rugosa; assembly: GCA_018402905.1. Taxonomy (NCBI): domain Eukaryota; kingdom Metazoa; phylum Chordata; class Amphibia; order Anura; family Ranidae; genus Glandirana; species Glandirana rugosa. Next base: position 639,432 of record BLSH010490055.1, read on the forward strand.
CGGGTGGTGTCATATCCGGCAATTGGGGACGATTTGGCATGCGATTTGATATGCCAAATCGCTCCACTGTGAACCTAGGCTCAAATGTCTCTTTCTTGAATGTGAAATTGCAGTCAGTGAGAAGCTAATTGGCTTATAAGGTGAACATGTGCAAACATATTTGAGTTCCAAAGAAGTTGCCAAGCCACAACGTATTACTTTGTTAGGACCCATTCACATCAGAATGCAGTGTGGGAAACCCATTAAATGTGCATTTCCACCATATTCAAACCTCACTGATCTGAATCACACAGGGATTTCCCTGCCCTTAGAATAAGTAAATATACACATCTTCCTTCAACAAGGTAGTTAGAATAGGAGATAGAAGGCAGTTTTAAGCTGAGTTAGCAATAGTTTAGACCTTAATGAAAGTTGTGCAAGGTGGTATTCAGAGCAGGGGCATAACTACAGGGGTCGCAATTGCGACCTGGCCCCATGCTCCAGGGGGCCTGTGCGGCTCCCCTGTACACCTGGACAGGAGGGGTGGTGGGGGGCGGCATGTAGAAGAACTAGTCCCCTCCATTTTCCTCCTGCAGCCACTGAAAGCCTGCTTCTCCTCTTTTCCTTCCCACAGGCATTCAGCAGTTGCAAGAGGAAAATGGAGGGGATAAGTTCCTCTATATGCTGCCCCACCACCCCTCCTGTTCAGGTGTAAATATTCTCTATATGCCACCCCTACAAACCCTCCTATCTAGCTTCCTTTTATTTCTGCTGTTATCAGGCCCCTGTGTGCTCCCCCCTCAAGCAATTCCAGCTTCCACCCTCGACTCTCCCACAGGCTGCTGTGGGGGATGTGTCAGGTTGGAGAGTGGGAAGGGACCGATAAATATTTAATTTACCGGCCCCTTCCTTTTTTGATTGGACAGAGTCAGTGATCGGTACTATTCACTGACTGTTCATTTGGAAATGAAGCTTTGCAAACTGTGTTTACTATGCATCAGTTTGTAAATTAACTTGATGCTCTGTACAGAGCTATTCCTGACCATTCTGTGCTGCTGAGATGGAGATTGAGGGCTCTTTACAATTGTAAAAAAAATAAAAAAATTAAAAAAATAATAATCGCAAATAAAATGTAAAAAAAAGACTACTAACAATGGCAGAGCTATTAGGATTACAAATGCCACCAGGCTCAGAAGGAAGGTCCCTGGGCTCAGAGGGAAGAGGTCAAGGGGGCCCTGCATGGTTTCTTGCACTGGGGCCCTGAATGTTCTAGCTATGCCTCTGGTTTAGAGCCTAGATTCCCACTTTATATTCTACAGTAAAAAAAAAACCCAGGTCTGTCTGAAAATGGGCTTCACCATGACATCATATTTCTTACCAATGAAGCTGACCATAGGCAGATTGGAATTTGCCTGGTTCCAGCTGAATTGACAGAATTTCTTTCAGTCTATGGGCAGGCTGGTTGTACTGAAGTCCATCCATCAATCGAATTGAGTACAACCAGCCTGTTGGTTTTTATTTTATGATCATTGCATTCTGCCAGTGGGGAGGGCTCCCCATGTTCCCCATTAGGGCTGCTGTTAATAATCACGGGGGCCCCGTACAGCCTACGTGACAGGGCCCTCCTCTCCCCCCCGAAAATATTAAATTACATTTTTGCTAAAATGTGCTGGCCGCAATGCTGTTTTGCAGCCATGACAGAAATTATATCCTTTTGTTATACTATTTTTTTAATTGCTGAATGGTAATTTTACATTGTGACACTGTGCTGCAACTGTGAGCCAAGTGTTTGGCTTGCAGTTTCAGAGCAGCCCCATTGAAGTCAACAGGGAGTTTGCCAGGTGGTGCTGCCTGTCAAACTTTGCAGCTTGCATTAAAGAAAGCTGCAGTGTGTAGTAAATCATTGCAGCCACTGCTTGTATACAGCCCTGTCTGAATGTATTGCTAGGACTTGGGTGCACAGCCAGGAATGGCGGCAAATCCATGGCTCAACCGCCCATGTGAAAGAATCCTTAGGCCGCATTTATACTTTGCATTTCCTAAATATGTGACAAAGTGCATGGAAATGCATGCTTTGCAGTACATTTAGAAATGCACTGCAAATTTGCATAGTGCTTGTGGTGCCATTAATTATTAATGGCACCCCAAAAACACTTAGCAAACTTGCGATTTGTCATGTGGCAAACTTGCAAAGCTGCACGCCTGAAAATGTTCTAGAGCTTCTATAATGCATTTGTCAAACATAGGGCAGTCCATTCAAGTGAATTGGCTGCTTATGTGTGACAAATAAGCTAAAAAAAAAATGCCCGTAGGAACATGCGTTCCTGCTATGCTAAGTGTGAATGGAGCCTTAGGGGTGCCATAAAGAAATGGCTGGGCAGAGATGTCTGTCAGGTAGAGGGAGAGGTGTGTTCACTGGTCCTAGCTCCAGCACTGCAGTGGTAGCCAGTGTCTACTTGTAGCTGGCACATTTGCCACCTCTCTGAATCCTGAACTTTCTGCAGCTTCACCCCCTTCCAACAGAAGTACTACAACATTCAGTCCCTGCAACCACTGCAAGTTACAGTGCATACAGAGCACAGTGTGAAGGTTGGGAGAGCAGAGCTCAGGGCTCAGGGAGGAGGTGGAGCAGGCAGAGAACTTCTTACCTCCTGGATCAGGGGAGGGAGAGTTTCAAGACCCAGAGGAGAAAGATTTCATGGCAAAGGCAGAAAGAGACTCTGCAGCTGTCCCTGACACACAGAAAGAGAGAAGAAAGCAGAGGGAAAAAACCAGCAGGGGATCCACAGGAGTTACAAGGCAGTATAGTTTGCTCTCCTCTCCTGCAGGTGCCTGGGCCCCTCTTCTGAAGTGACAGAGCTCGTGCCCCCTACAGGAGGACTAGTTGTACTGCCTTATCAGTGGCCCTGTTCCCAGGGGCATTTCTAGGTGGGAAAAAGAGCAGGAGCTTCAGCCCGAATGTACATTTCATAACCCCTCCCACATTTTAAAGTCCAAGCCTGGAATTAAGGGGGGTAGGTTCACTTGCTGGTTTCCGCCTGGCTCACCAGTGCCCATCAATGCTGACTACTAAACTGACCTACCTGATTCCTACACTGACCTACCTGCCCCCTAAACTAACCCCCTGCCCCCTACACTGACCCCCTGACCCCTTCACTAACCATTACACTGACCCCTACACTCACAGCTACCTGACACACACACTGACCTACCTGACACCTACACTGACACCTACCTGACACATACACTGACCTACCTAACACCTACATGACACATACACTAACCTACCTGACACCTACCTGATACTTACACCGACTTACCAGATCTCTTGACACTCCTGCAGCTCAGCCTTACCTGTAGTGTGTGAGGGCACCCATCCCTCATGACCACTCAGACAGCCCTGCAGGCACCATGCAGCCAGAGATAGTTTATAGATGTTGTGGCGCTAGGTGGTTATCCTGCTGGTCTGTGACACAAGGAGTAAGAGTTGGGTCAGCACAGAGCTATATATTGTCCATAAAATATGTATTCTATACATGCAAGGGGGTATGCAGGGTAAAGTGTGGATAGGCAGCCAGCTAAGCACAGTAAGAAGGGGCTCTGTGGATACAAGAAGCTGAGAGAAGCAGCGACCATCTAAGAGCAGCATGAGATAAGTAGTAATCACATTTATTTACAGGTTGCACTCACAGGATAGTAGATATAAATTGGCATTGAGATAGTTCCTGTGCTGTGGTCCCATCTGGGTGAAGAGCTGGGGGTCTGCATCATCCCACATTGCTGGTAGCGCCGGTGGATTCTGGAGCTCTGAGGCAGCAGGTGGAGGAGAGAGCCAAGCATCATCAGGAGGACAGGAGCCAGCGGTGGAGTGTGGTTACAGTGGCCAGGCAGCCAGAGCCAGGATAGGAGAACCGCCCGCCCATTTACACAGAGTGAGCGGGGATTTCTCAGTGCCTAGCATAGCCGCAGTGTCATTCCCACCTCCTGGACCAAGCGGCACCCATGGTGGACATCACACATCCCATGGTCCCGGCATTGGACCAGCGTGACGTCCATCATAGGAGCCGGGTCCAGAAGGCGGGACTTTTTGTACTTCACTTGGCCGCACTGGGTAAGGCTCGGAGCTTATAATTCTTTATATGAATTCCAAGATCCGGGGCTTTTTGGGGGCCCACTCAGGGCTATAGCCCCCCTCAGCCCCCCCCCCCAACGCCACTGCCTGTTCCCTATGCACCCCGCTGGCAGTACACAATATCACTGCAGGAGGGATTCCCCCATCAACACTGACTATGTTGATGGGGGAATTGAGCAATTTTCTTTCCTTCGAACACAGGTTGATGTATGGCCTGCCTCAGAGTACTGAACCTACAAACAGCCAGGCATAGAGCATTTTCACAAGGAGACCAGAAATGTCAGACCCCTTGTTTTTCCCATAATTATTTATTAATATGCAATAATCAGCAACCAAGAGGGTCCATAGGTTGTTACAATACCATAGCTTACCTCGGCAGACTAAAGTGCAGTTTTATTGGCCTTAGAATACATGTGGCCACTGACCACAGACCATTTTATTGAAGAATGAAAACACTTGCGTGATGTGCTTGTGGTTCACAGGGATATGTTTATGCAGTACATTTTTATGTGCAGATTTTTAGTCAGACTTGAAATAAAACAAGTATACAAACTGTGTTTTTGTTTTCCTTTGCACCAGAAACTGAACATTTAAAAAGAAACTTGTATCTCAAAGAATCTATTCTAAAAATCATTATTTTCTTCCCACACTTTTTTGCATTTTTAAGTTACACATCAAAAGACAGAGTAGCTTTCCAGGAAGGTGTTTCCTGTGGTGTTAATAAGGTTGATATTTTGCCAACATATTGTTTATTAGCGACAATTTTAGAACTGAAACTGCTAAGTCATGCAGTTGTTACTTTAGAATTTAACCAATCATTCTGCTAATGTTTAACCACTTCAGCTCCGGAAGTAATGCAATCTGCCTTGTTTACATAGGCTGACCCCCGTTCTGCCTCTGTCAGTTAAAGTGGTTGTAAATCCTTACACATATCCAGCGAAGAGTTTAGCCTCAGGTGATACACAGAGATGAAGAAAAACCTCCATGAGTTGTACCTGTTTCTCTTCTCCTCGGACTTATAAAACACAGATCAAAGGTTATTTCTCAGCTCCAGCAGGCAGGGGTGGGTGTCTGATCTCACACACTGCACAGCATAGTAAGTAGAGCTGAGTAGAGGGAATGGACCCCCCCCCCCCATACGCAGTCTCATATGGAACCATGCACAGCAGCAGTTGTCAATCGTCTTCTGTGAGGGGTGGAGCTGTCTCCCGAGTTTCTGTGGTGTCAGCATAACCTTTCAGGGAAAACAGTGAATTGCTTGCAGTGCTCCAAACAAAAGTTATATTTATACAGCCCACATGTGAATATATGTTATAGCATTTCTAAAATATTTGTCAGCTTAGGACAATTAAGCTGGCCATACATGGATCTAAAAAATGGCTGGCTCAGTAGGGACTTGGTGAATTTCGATCTATGTATTGTACTGTGGTTGTACAGAAGTCTCTTCCAATCAACTTCTGTACAGCCACCCTGATAGCCTGCAATGCTGATCAGTGTATTCTAATCACAGGGAAGTCTCCCTCCCTGTCAGAATACAAAGACCTTATGGGGATGATTCCTCTATCAACCTCAAACGTGTGGATGGGGGAATTGGGTCAGTTTTTATATGTTTAAAGTGTTACTAAAGGAGCTGCATTTACTGCACTGCACCGATTCCCAAAAGTATTTTCTGTGTGACTTTTGGTAACCTCAGGGTGTGATTTGTATAGACATCTGTCCAGCAACCTGCGCAGATGTCTTTGAGATCACCCCCGAATGTCAGACTGACACGCAGGTATGAAATTGTGCGAGTTCAGCTGAACTTGCATGATTTCATACCCGCTGTCAGTGTAAACCTAAGCTCAAAAAGGTACATGAGCTACTTTCCAAGCAGAATGGGGTATTTTTGGCCCTACAGACTTCAATGGGAGCCCCTGAAAAGCATCTAGAGACAACCGTCTCTCCTCCTGGTAACTAGCTTTCCTTTGGTTAAAATAAAAAGGCTCAAGCCTGAATACACCACATGCAAAAATGCTCAGAAAAAAAATCTCTCCAAAAGTGGCTTGTAACCTGTCATGCTTGGGAGAGAATACAGCCTAATACTCTGTAAAACAAATTAGGTGAAGCAATTTTTCCACAACAACTCATAGTGCAGGAGAGGTCAGTTCACAACCAATAGAGAAATACAGAGGATATGTTTACATTAGAGAAGGTTGGTATGAGGGTTTTAGTGGGTGGGCTACAGGGAAGCTTGGTGTGAAGGGGTCTTAGAATTGAGCATCGCTCTCTGCATATGATGCTCTTTATAATAAGTGCAAGTGACAGAATGGTATCTAAAGAGTTGATTTACTAAAGAAAAATACACTGTTCACTTTGCAAGGGAAGTTGCACTTTGCATTGCAATTTTCCCCAGATCTTAGTAAATGTGGTGAACTTTCACTTTGCAAAAAAATGCCTAATCATGTGCAAGGGAACTGCCATGATTAAGGTCCTTTTCCTAAAGGTTTTTGGGTTTAGCATTTTTTTTAATTTGATGAGATGAAAAAAATAGCCAAGGAGTGTTTGGATAATAATATGTTTGTTAGTGCTAAGTGGTGTTAACAAGGCTTTAACCAACGATTCAATATTTAAGACTTATATACTGTATACACTATATTACCAAAAGTATTGAGACACCTGCCTTTACGTGCACATGAACTTTAAGGGCATCCCATTCTTAGTCCATAGGGTTCAATATTGACTTGGCCCACCCTTTGCAGCTATAACAGCTTCAACTCTTCTGGGGAGACTGTCCACAAGGTATAGGAGTGTGTCTATGGGAATGATCGACCATTCTTCCAGACATGCATTTGTGAGGTCAGGCACTAATGTGGATGAGAAGGCCTGGCTCGCAGTCTCAACTCTAATTCATCCCAAAAGTGTTCTATCGGGTTGAGGTCAGGACTCTGTGCAGGCCAGTCAAGTTCCTCCACCCCAAACTCGCTCATCAATGTCTTTATAGACCTTGCTTTGTGTACTGGTCCAAATCATTTGGCGGAAGGGGGATTATGGTTTGGGGTTGTTTTTCAGGGGTTGGGCTTGGCCCTTTTGTTTCAGTGAAAGGAACTCTTTTGGACAATGTAATGCTCCCAACTTTGTGGGAACAGTCTGGGGAAGGCACGTTTCTGTTCCAACATGACTGTGCACCAGTGCACACAGCAAGGTCCATAAAGACATGGATGAGCGAGCTTGGGGTGGAGGAACTTGACTGGCCTGCACAGAGTTCTGTCCTCAGCCCGATAGAAGACCTTAGGGATGATCTAGAGTGAAGACTGCAAGCCAGACCTTCTCATCAAACATTAGTGCCTGAGCTCACAAATGCATTTCTGGGTGAATGGTCAAACATTCCCACAGACACACTCCTAAACCTTGAGGACAGTCCTCCCAGAAGATGTTGAAGCTGTTATAGTTGCAAAGGGTGGGCCAGCTCAATATTGAACCTTACAGACTAAGACTGGGATGCTATTAAAGTTCATGTGCATGTAAAGGCAGGTGTCACAATACTTTTGGTAATATAGTGTATATATACACTGCTCAAAAAAAAAAAAAATGAACACTTTGAAAACACATCAGATATCAATGGGGGAAAATATCACTCTGGATATCTATACTGATAAGGGCTGGGTAATGTGTTAGGAACAAAATGATGCCACATCATATGGTGTAAATGAAAATGATCAACCTACAGGGGGCTGAATTCAAAGACACCCCAAAATTAAAGTGAAAAAATGATGCAGCAGGCTAGTCCTTTTTGCTGAAATTTCACTGCAGCAACTCAAAATGGTACTCAGTAGTTTGTATGGCCCCCATGTGCTTGTATGCATGCCTGACAACGTCGACTGAGTTGCAACCTGGCGGCGTTGGATGGACTGAAACATAATGTCCCAGATGTGTTCTATTGGATTTAGGTCAGGACCATTCAATGGTATCAATTCCTTCATCCTCCAGGTACTGGCTGCATACTCTCACCACATGAAACTGGGTATTGTCATGCACGAGGAGGAACCCAGGACCCACTGCACCAGCGTAGGGTCTGACAGTGGGTCCAAGGATTTCATCTTGATACCTAATCGCAGGCAGGGTACTGTTGTCTAGCCAGTAGAGGTCTGTGCATCCCTCCATGGATATGCCTCCCTGACCATCACTGACCCACCACCAAACCGGCCATGCTGAACAATGTTATAGGTAGCATAACATTCTCCACCGCTTCTCCAGACCCTTTCACATCTGTCCCATGTGCTCAGAGTGAACCAGCTCTCACCTGTGAAAAGCACAGGGCGCCAGTGGCAGACCTGCTAATTCTCATGTTCAATGGCAAATGCCAATTGAGCTCCACAGTGCTGGGCATCGAGCACAGGGCCCGCTAGAGGATGTTGGGCCCTCAGGTCACTCTCATGAAGCCTGTTTATAATTGTTTGGTCAGAAACATCCACACCAGTGGCCTGCTGGAGGTCATTTTGTAGGGCTCTGGCAGTGCTCATCCTATTCCTCCTTGCAAAAAGCAGATACTGGCCCTGCTGATGGGTTAAGGACCTTCTACAGCCCTGTCCAGCTCTCCTAGAGTAACTGCCTGTCTCCTGGAATCTCCTCAATGTTCTTGAAACTGTTCTGGGAGACACTGCAAACCTTCTGGTAATGGCACGTATTGATGTGCCATCGTGGATGAGTTGGACTGCCTGTGCAACACTGGCCCTAGCCAAATGCAAAACTAGTAAAAAACAGTCAGAAAAGATGAGTATGGTAAAAAAATGTCGGCTTCAGCCACTCACTCGGCTCACAAACACTGGGGGGAGAGGAACCGATCATCTCCGCCGCTGCCGCCAGGTCCGGTAAGCAGCGGAGATGACTCGGAAGAAGGCCGGTCATGTACATGTACATAACTGTGCCTGTCTCTGACACCCACTCACAGTATATTTATTTAGCAGTCAGCATTTGGTTAAAAGTCAAATAATTGGGCGTGGCTTAGCGCGGCGGGTGGACGTGCTGAGAGAGAGCTCCGCTTGCTTGGTTTACACATCCATCTCCATCCGAGCTCCGTGGGGCACATCCGCAGGTAACAAGACCCCAGGGTGCCAGCACAGATCCAGGGCTATCCAACGAGCCCACTCTGGGAAAGATTTTCTACTTTTTTCCGCCGAGGCCTAGGCCCCGATCGGATCCCCGGGCTAAATTTCAGGATCGCGGGACGCGGCCCGCTCCGTTCGGCGGTGCACCTCCTCCCCTACAGCCAGCTAGCCCTGACCACATACCCAGAGACAGTGAGCCCCTCTATGGCTAGAAAAGGAGACTGGGGTGTGTATATTTAAAAGTCTCAGTGGAAGCTAGTCGGCCGCAAAGACTGTGATTCTTACTGTCCTGTTACATAGGCGGCCATACTTAGGATACTTATATACAACTCTCAGAACATCAACATTAGAGGACAAATTCCCAAGGCTCACTTAAAAGACACTGTTCTGGCAAGGAAGGCAAAAGGTGACAACTACCTATAGTGCACAATTGCTTTGCTCTCTCACAGTCATTCCATACTCCTCAGAAAGCCCTGCCTACCATCTTCAAGACTCTTTGCTTACCATCATCAGAGCAACAATCTCGGTTTCTTTGCCTGAGCCTGACAAAACCACCACTCCAGAACAACTTGCCAATCCAGAGCCTCCAACGAATTCCACTATAGCGAAACCTCCACTATGACAGGCTGATCAAAGAGCATTAGCCCGGGGGGTCGCTCCGCAGAACTACATAGAGACATTGCCATTTTTACTATTTCTTATCAGAGATACCACATTATGGGTACAGCATCCCGCTCATCCTCAGCTACAAGATCACGATCCCCCCGTGACTCTACAGGGTCTTTAAGCCAAAGCATTCTGGGACATCTCAGTGCCCCCCTAGCACTAGAACATCGACTCCTACTCGCCCTACGACATGGGTATTACACCATAGAGACTATTCTTTATCATTTTTACCGTTACAGAGATACATCAAGACGCCTCGCTGGGGGGCCCGATTACGAGAAACTAGTCGGACAGTATCACCTCCAAAGCGATATCACCTTAAGCAACCTCCGAGACCTAACCGTTCAA
>BLSH010490055.1:679061-690913 GCA_018402905.1 Glandirana rugosa
TCACGGCCTAGTCAACCTCTAGGCTCCTACTCCACATCCACCCCCCTTCCTGTTTTTTTACTTGATTTTAATTTATTTTCCCTATCCCCATTTATTTGTAGGGCACTTGCCCTAGTTTGAAGATGATTTTAGAACAGTTATATGGCTTCTACCGTTAATTAATACTTTTCAGACACAGTTTGAAGATGATCCACATTCACCTCCATTTTTGCTTTTTTTATGTTTTTATTTTTTAAAAAATATTTACAGTTATTTCCCTGTCCCCATTTTTTTGTAGGGCACTTGCCCTACCCTTACCCCCATTTTACTTCCTTTTGCAGCCCTCTGGGGCTTTCCAGGACTTTCCTACAGCCATTTTTGTGCCTAAAAGTTCGGGTCCCCATTGATTTCAATGGGGTTCGTTGTCCGTGCGATCGTTCGGGTTCCGTCCGGACCCGGACCCGGACTTTGTCACGAAGTTCGGACGGACCAGCAGAACCCGAACTTCCAGGTGTTCGCTCAACTCTAATCATTTTCCTTCCACTTCACAATTATGTAGCACTTTGTGTTGGTCTATCACATAAAATCCAAATAAAATACATTTAGGTTTTTGATTGTAACATGACAAAATGTGAAAAATTTCAAGGGGTATGAATACTTTTTCAAGACACTGTATTTTCCTCTTCTGCTATGACCAGCACAATCTCCGTTTCCAATCCTGTGAAACAAGTACAACTGCTCCTGCTCCCCTATTACTCATAAAACCTGTGTTTCTAGTCTCTGTGGGTGGCACAACTCTAATTCCCACTGCCTTATGACTAGCACTGTCTCATTTTTTATTTTGTATTACCAGCACAACCTCTGTTTCTACTCTCTATGATAACACAACCTCTGTTCTTCCCCCTTATGCTCAACACATTCTTGGCTTACACTCTGTGTAAGCAGTACAACCTCTTCCTACTGCTCTATGATCAGCACAACTTCATCCTTCTCAACAATCTTATGTTGTTTTTATTTGTTTTTAGTTTTTTTCCATTAAGTACAGACATTTAACTTCTATCCTGTACTCCTGTGTGACCTACACAATTTCTTTTTCTTACTTTTCTTTGACCAGGCACAGTAAGCTATGCTATTCACACAATAATGGTAGTATTGACTTTGATGGATTTTGTGTTGGCCAGGGAGTGAAGGAACAAAAGTTGTACTGATCATAGAAGAAGTAGGAACAAAGGTTGGGCTGATTGTTGAAAGTAGGAAAAATGTTGTGCTAATCATAATTTAGTAGGAGAAGATGTTGTGCTGGTCACAGAGAGTATACACAGAGGTTGTGATTGTCAGAGAGGAGCAGGAACAGAGGCTGTGCTTGTTAAACAGAGGTAGGTTCAAAGCTTGTGCTGATCATAGAGAAGTAGGAAAAGAGGTTGCAACAGTGGCGGAACTACCAGGGTCGCAAAGGTTGCACTTGCCACTGTAGGGGGGGGCGCCGCCTGCCCCCCTTTGCCTGCCACCCGCCACTGCCCGAAGGTTATTCTACCAATATGAAATGGGAGCTAATACACTGGGCATTTACAGGTACACAGTATCAATGCACCAAATTGCCCCACCCATCCTCTCCTCCTGCCCATTGAGTGCAGGGTAAGGTAGGGAGATGCCATGTCGGGAGGCGAATACTGAAAGAGAAAGTCAGCTGACCCAGTCCGGGCCAGTAGAGGGAAGGGGAGGAGCTCTCCACCGTGTGAGGAGACCCAATGTCAGGATAGGTGTCACTGAAGACACGTGAAGGAAGGAAGCTGGAGATACACTGAGGCTGAGCAAGGAGGGGGAACCATGTGGTCTGCAAGTGAGTGACACTGATTCCATGCCCCTATATCAGCACTGCCACTGGGCCCAATCCTCACCACCACCACTGCTGCCACTCATCCCACTCCCCCACCGCCACTGCCACTCATCCCATCCCACCCCCCCCCCCACCGCCACTCATATCGCCCCATCACCACCACCATGCTGCCACTGATCTCATCCCCCACCACTGCTGCCCTTCATTCCATTCCCCATCCGTTCTGTCACTCATCCCATCCCCCCTCACCACCACCACTACCGCTGCCACTTATCCCATCCCCCCAGCACTGCTTCCAATCATCCTATCCCATCCTCCCACCACCCCTGCTGTCACTTATCCCATACCCCCACCACCACCACTGCCACTCATCCCACCCCCCCACTGCCACTGATTCCATCCCCCGCCACCACTGCTGCCACTGATCTCATCCCCCCACCACTGCCACTGATCACACCCCCCACCACCACTGCTGCCACTGATCTCTTCCCCCCACCACCATTGCCACTTATCCCATCCCCTCCACTACCAATGCTACTCATACCATCCAATCTCCCCATCATCACCACCACTGCCATTGATCCCATTCCCACCACCACCACTGCTGCCACTCATTCCACCCCCCACGAACACTGCCACTCATCCCATCCCCCACCATCACCGCTGCCACTGATCTGGCCCCCGACCACCACTGCTGCCACTTATCCCAGAGGCATAACTATAGGGGTTGTAAAGCTCCAGAGGGGCCCGTGCAGCCCCTCCATACACCTCCATTTTTCTCTTGCAGTCACTGAATGCAACAATTCCTCTATATGCCACTGCCCCTCCTATGCAGGTCCTGCTGCCAGGTCTGTGTTTGATGTCCAGCTTGTTGTCCACATGCTCCACATTCATCGACGACCAAACTCCTCGGTGCCCAGCATGATACAAGGGAGACCCAGAGGGGGCGGGGCGGGGCGAAGAGCAAGACATGATGGGTAGTGCAGGTGAGGAGCTCAGAGCAGCCACAGGGCAGTGGGACAGTGACAGGATGGTGGAGTTATGTTAATAGCAACCCTGTCCCATGCCCCTGAGCACCCAGTGTCCTCCTGTTCCTGAGCTATATACAGGTCAGTGGGAGAGGGAAAGAGGACCTATCATGGGGGAGGGGATTAGAGACTGGTAACTCCACCCCGTCACTAAGCCAGCTCCGCCCTCCTGTCCCTGAATGTTACACCGGTCAGTGGGAGGGGTAAAGAGGGCCTGTCATGGGGTAAGGGGATCCAGAGAAGGCTGAACTACAAGTCCCAGTAGAGGGGGAGGGGCAGAGAAGCCCATGGGGGGCAACCAAAATTTTAATTTCACCCAACCGCCTACTATGACTGACCTCCAGGGGGGCAACAGTGTATTATATATGATATATAAATATATATTATGACCCCCCTGGAGGGTATTAATATCCCATAACACTCTGTATATGATCCCCGCATATGACAATAGAGTATTATATGTGACCAAGGGCATAACTACAGGGGTTGCAATTGTGACCCAGCCCCATGCTCCACGAGGCCCATGCATTGCCCCTGTACATCTGGACAGGAGGGGTGGCAGGGTGGCATATAGAGGGACAAATCCCCTCCATTTTCCTGCTGCAGTTGCTGAAAGCCATTTTCTCCTCCTCTCCCTCCCGCAGGCATTCAGTGGCTGCAGGAGAAAAATGGAAGGGATTGGTTTCTCCATATGCAGCCCTCTCCCCCCTTTCTATCCAGGTCTTTCTGCCACCAGGCCCCAGGATCAGTTGAAAGGGCCCCAGCCTGGGGTCAGGGGGGACCTTCTTTGTTTTTTTTCACCAGGGCCCTGAAGGTTTTAATTACGCCTCTAGGTTGCAGTGGTTACACCCATTGCCAGACATGGGAGGGACAGGGCCTGCACCATGTTCACTACTCCTAACTTTGTTGATTTTTATATAAAAGTTGCATTAGTTCTTCTTTTCTAGCTCATATGCAGATACAAACTTTTTTGATAGCAAATGACAGCTGAGAATGGAAATGAAAAGCGCCCAAATGCGGTAAGTATAATCTCGGGGTTGGGTGGTCTTGTGCTGTCTGCACAAAGATAATCAATCCCTGCCTCAGGGCACAGAGGGAAATAAATATAGCCTTGATATATATGGATGTATAGAAGCAAGTTCCTAATAACAAGGCCCTGATGGATAGTAGAGGCTAGACACTAGCTTTGTATATTAGCAGACTTTCACATTTCCAATATATAGAACTGTTTCTATCTATATAGTACTAGAGGGCCTAACCATTTTTGTGTTGTAAAATCACCTACTATAGTACATTTAAACCCTCATATCTGATAAAAAATGTTCTATAAATGTATTTAATAAACTGTAGAGCTCATCATTGGTGGATTGGTACTGAAAACGAGTGCAATCATTCAGCATTTTAGGCATAGGAGCACAATTTTGTTTAACCACTTCAGCCCGGAAGGATTTCCCAGTTTAGGACCATAGCACTTTTTGTGATTCGGCACTGAGTCGCTTTAACTGACAATTGTGCGTTCATGCGACGTTGTACCCAAACAAAATTTGCGTCCTTTTTTTTCCACAAATAGAGCTTTCTTTTGGTGGCATTTGATCACCTCTACATCATTTCTGATCACCGTAATAAACAAAAAAGAGTGACAATTTTGCAAAAAAAAACCAATATTTCTTAATTTTTGCTATAATACATATCCAAAAAAAAAAAAAACCGAAACTATTTTTTCATCGGTTTTGGCTGATTTATATTCCTCAATATATTTTTGTTAAAAAAATCGCAATCAGCGTTTATTGATTGGTTTGCGCAAATGTTGCCGCGTTTACGAATGATGAGAATTAATTTATGGGTTTTTTTTATATACATATATATTTTACTAGCAATGGCGGCGATCTGCGATTTTTTGCGGTACTGCGATATTGAGACAGACATGTTGGACCAGTATGACACTTTTTTGGGACCATTGGCATTTATACAGTGATCAGTGCTATGAAAATGCACTGATTACTGTGTAAGAGCCATTGGCAGTGAAGGGGTTAACCTGGAGGGGGGCTCTAAGGGTTAACTGTGTTCCCTCACAGTGTGTTCTAACTGTATGGGGGCTGGGATGGCAGGGGGAGGAGAGTGTTCACGGGTTCCATATACAGGAAGCCTGTGATCACATCCATTCCCCCTCTGTCAGAATGGAGATCCGTGTTTACATACACGGACCTCTGTTCTCTCACTGCAGGGGAGCCATCGCGGTTAAATGGCGGAGATCGAGTCCTCCCTACACGCTTCCTGGCCCCCCCGGAACACAGTGAGAGTGCGAGCATGCCTCCGGTGGCATGGGCACGCTCACAATACTCGTTCTTACGGCCGCCATCAAGTGGCGGCGTTTCGTGATAACAAACCACTTTGCCTCCGTCAAGCCATGATGGGCGGTCAGCAAGTGGTTAAAATCAAAGTTTATGAATACTATTGGAGCAGGAATGTCTGCTTATTGCCATACAAAATATCTAAAAGCATCAAAAAGGTATAGTTTAACAAATGGGTCTTAAAAGTTCACAAACTCTTAACTAGTATACTGTAGGTTGGAGGTCAGCAACCAGTAGATTGCAATCTACCAGTAGATATCGGGCCAGGTGACTGGTAGAGCACAGTCTGGGTTTGCTGATCCACTATCCCAGAGCATCAAACAGAGTGCCTTGCAGAGGGACTATTTGTAAATTTGGAGCTGTAGTAGGGAACAAGAGCCACATAAGCCAATGCCTCCTCTGTAGTGCTGGCTCCAACCCCACGCAGAGTGATACACAATGCTCTCCATCTCTTATCCTGGCTAGCAGTATCCAGAGTGGTGCCAGCAGCAGGAAAGAAGAGATCTTCAGGTCAGTGTGAAACAATACACTGGTCATAATAGTATAGGGATGCTTTCACACTGATGCGCTAAGATGCAGTGCAGTGTACCTGTAGCTTTCCTGTGGGTTTGCTGCACTTAGCTATAGATTTCAATTATATCCTGCAGGTTTGGTGCACTTTCTGAATGCAGGAGTTTTGGTGTGCTTCCAAAAAGTACACCACACCTGCAGGATCTAATAGAAGTCTACAGGAAAGTGCAGCAAACCCTGGAAGGTTGAAGATGCACTGAGCTGCCCTCACGGTGCAGGTAAACCGCAGCTCATCAGTGTGAAAGCAGCTTTATAGGGGGCTCAGAATAGTAAGGGTTAATTTACATTTTTAGTTTGGAGGTTGTTAAAACCCCATAGTTAAGATGCATTTTTACCACCCATGCCCCAACCTGTTTTAACCCCTCAGTCCTCTCAGAAGCATGAAGTTGCAGAGCGCATGCAGGGTGGTCCATTTACTTGAATGGGTCACATTTGGCAGCTGGTAGCACCCACCAAAAGCAACTGGGGGTTAAATTCCTGCTGTGGCATGTATACACCTTTGGTTGCTACCTCAGCAGCTAAAGGGGGTAGGGATTGGGGGAGGTAAATCCGCAAGCCGCAGGATTTTACCACCCCTCAACATTATGTGTGAATGTACCCTAAGGGTGCCGCTGCCGAATGCAACTGAGGGCTCATACGCAAGTACAGCAGGCACTGTTGCTCCTCTGAAAAGAGATCTGAGTGTGTTTGACAGGTGGTGAGGAGGAGATATATTGCCTCCTCACTACCTGATTTAAACCCACGATTGCCCTGCAATTGTGACAGGGTAGTATGGCAATTTGAGGTTTAAATCAGGTGTGAGGAGGCAGCACTGAGTGACACTGTGCCCGATGATCTTTGACTTCTCCCATGTTGTTCAGGTAGATTTCCACCTCTTTAAAGTTGCCTACCCCTGCTGTAGGCATTCAGCTTACCAATGTGTTTCTTCTTCTTGTCCTAAATGACTCTTGCCACAAATATTCCTTAAAAGTTGTAAAGGCTAAAGGTTTTTCACCTTCATGCATTCTATGCATGAAGGTAAAAAACCTTCAGTGTGCAACATCCCCCTCAGCCCCCTTTACACTTACCTATGCCAGATTTTGATACAGAGATGTGCACGAGACCCGAGGCTCTGCCGGCTTTCTCTCCTGATTGGCTGAGATGCAGCCATTGGCTCCGGCTGCTGTCAACCACAGCCAGTGATGCGGGAGCAGGGGATGGGGCTGAGCCGTGCTTTTTGTGTCTTATGGACGCAGAGAGTCAGCTCAGGAGTGAGCACACATGAGTGCCCCTACAGCAAGCGGCTTGCTATGGGGGCACTCGGCAAGGGGGAGGGCCCAGAGCACTGGCAGGGGACTCGAGAAGAGGAGGATCAGGCTGCTCTGTGCAAAACCATTGCACAGAGCAGGTAAGTATGACATGTTTCTTAATTTTTTGTAAATACAATTTTTTCCTTTACAATCACTGTAGGTCTACATATGTATATAATTGTTGCCACCCTGCCCTAAGTAGGAATGTCTCATTAAATTGTGTTCTGCTGGGCTGTAATCAGCCTACACTAGCTTTGTGCTCATTTGGTCTCCCCAAGTCCAGTGTTATTGTTTGCTTCTGTCTGCTGTTAGAGAATGTCCATGGCAATAATGCATAAAGATACAATAATGCTGGGTTATGAATATTGATGTCTTCCTGAGCCGACCAATAGTACATTTATTGATAGTGGTGCATGCTGGGGGGGGGGGGGGTATAAATATTTGGAGTGACCTTTCAAGCTCTTATTTGACTGGGTAGGATATATGTTTCTTACCTATTCCTATTTCCTATGCCTGAAGAGGGTGTGCTGAGCTCAAGAGAGAGACTTGAGCCTATGGCATAAAATATTTGTAGCTTCTAAACACACATCTCCTGCGCTTAGTATTGGGCCCAAACATGGCCTTTTCTAGACTTTCATCTTGACATATCAGAACCAGCACAACTGATGTCTCAGAAAAAGGGGCAAGTCCTTGAAACGCGTTAGTCTGCTAGGCTGTTGGACTATTGATCTTCTACGTGCTATGTCTTATTGTGGACTTGCATGCCTTTGTGAGTATATACCTTCCTTTTTTATTGATTAAAAATTTATACAGAGGATAATGCACTAGGCCTGTGTGCCATCATTTCTATTTTTTTTTTATTATTATAAAATATGTGTATACTGTCTCGATGGAGAGTACATCCAGGAGGATTGAAGCAGAAGAATGGCTGTGTCACGCACACAGTAGTGGAGTCTGTCTTGTGCAGGAAGCAACCACTCTTAAGGCCCTGGTTCGGGAACCCCTTGTAGAATAGACAAAGGGTTCAGGAGCACAGGGGGGCACAAGGGCTGTACTGGTTCACTGGTGGTGGGGTGAAGAGTCCGGCAGTTGCTCGTGCAGATAGCAGAATAGTGATACAGGCTGGGGTCGGCAACTGGCTGTCAAGGCGTTACAGAGGATGCAAGCAGAAGAATCATCAGGTACAAACAGGGTCATCAACAGGCGGGCAGCGAGGTACACAGGGATCAGGCAGAAGAGTTGCCGTGGGCAAGCTGGGGGTCAGTGCAGGCAGAGGTCAATCAAGGTAAAGGCAAGCCAGGTCACTGGAACAAGTATCAGGATACAAGTCACCCTGGAACACACGCTAAACGCTGTAGAATGGACAGCACCGGCTGCAGGGTGCTGTCTGCTTAAATGGGTCATTTGGCGCACACAGGTGCAATTCCAGTGCACAGTGTTCCTAACAGGCTGCCTACTAGGAGCATCCTGAAAGTAAACATTGCTGCTGAGAATGCACTGAGGAGCTGAGTACAGGCTTTTGCCAGATGACTAGCAGGAAGTTAAATTTACTCAAATTCCAAGTACACGATCTGGAGAGTACATTATTGCCGGTCTCGGCTTAAAGGCTCATTATAACTGTTATGACTAGATGCTTGGAGTCACTTTTGTCCTTTTCCCAGGTATCTTGTGGCCTAACCCCCTCTCACTATATATGATACTAATAAACCTCACTCAAATGTTTTGGAGTGGTATTCAGTTAATTGGTCACCGCTGGTCGGTTGATGAAAGCTTTGGGGCAGCAGTGGGGCAGTTCACCTCTAAAGCTAGGAGAGCCCATTAAATCCAGCAGCTCTAAAAGTCCACTCTGAATGTATCTCTCTTACCTCCAATCAGGGCTGTTGCAAGGATTTTTGACACCCTAGGCGAAACACATGTTGCCTCCCCCCTTGGCCCCACCTCTGACTCCACCCCCTTTCCCCTGCCTAACCTGATTAGCACCAATCAAATGCAGCCTCACCAGAACCCATCATACAGCTTCCCCAGTGCCAATAAATACCTCCTCACCTGTGCCCATCAAATACAGCTTCACCAGCGTCAATCAATACAACCTCACCTGTACCCATCAAATAGCTTCAACAGCGCAAATCAATACAGCCTCACCTGTGCCCGCCAAATACAGCTTCACCAGCGCCAATCAATACAGCCTCACCTGTGCCCATCAAATACAGTATCACCTGTGCCCATCATATACAGCGTCACCTGTGCCCATAAAATACAGCCTCATGGGGGGTGGGGGTGGAGGGGGGTTTTTGGCAGATCAGTCACTATTTCTATATACATTTGCAAAA
Organism: Glandirana rugosa; assembly: GCA_018402905.1. Lineage (NCBI taxonomy): Eukaryota > Metazoa > Chordata > Amphibia > Anura > Ranidae > Glandirana > Glandirana rugosa. The sequence goes on from BLSH010490055.1 coordinate 688,446, forward strand.
GGCATGTGATAATACAATCTCATTATCTCAGTCAGACAATGTCAGCTTTTACATGAATCAACGTAGAGCAGCCAGTGACAGATCAACAGTGGCCAGGCGCCCCTAGGTGGCAGTGCACCCTAGGCGGCCGCCTACTCTGCGTATTGGTAGAGCCGGCCCTGCCTCCAATGCTGGCCAGCAGCTGAGATGCTGCTGAAGACATAAAGCAGAGCCTTCTACAACACAGGCTCCTCCTACTTATCTTGTCATTCTATAAGTGCCTCCCAATGGTCCCGCAATCCATACAGAACATATATTACCATATATAGTGATAAGGAAGGGCTAACCCAGAAATCTATCCATGAACACGTCTACTGGAGCTAGGCCAGGAATATCCAACCATCACTCCCAGATACTATAACAATTAGCCAGACATCCCTGATGCTGGTAAATGGCACGCTCATATCTAAGGTTGGTCCCCATATGATCTATCCATCCCTTAAGGGAAGGGGAGGAAGTACTTTTTCAATGAAGCAGCAGGACTTTATGTTCCTGAAACAAGGCCCTAGAAACCACTTCCCTACTAAAGGGCCCTGTCACCACATCATCTTTAAGACCCAGTATGCAGCACTTGGGATCAGGAGCAAGAGTAGTCTGAAATGCCTGGTTTAGAGTGGTAAGAATAGATTCCCAATATCTGTGTAGTTTTGGACAACACAGCAGCATATGAATGGTATCCCCATGATCCCTACTGCCTTTTGGACATATAAACTCTGGAAATAGACCCATTTTAAATAACTTGAGTGGGGTGTAGTGCACTCTCAGTAATATTTACAGTTGAGTCAATGAGATGTGTTCAAAGAACTGGAGTGCACAGATTCCATTGCCATCTAACACTGATCACCAGTCAGGTCCTCCATATCCCACACCCATTTCTCTGACACCCTACAAGGGTAAGCGGTCAGGTAGGTTACCAATAACATTGTGTAACAGCTAAATATAAAACCTCTTTGTACAGGCCTTTGTTGTATCACATCAAAAATAGGGATTGGGGAGAGAGAGAAGCCAAGTTTTGGGCCATGACCATGTGCTATAACTATAAATAGTAAAAATGCATGGACTGTGGTAAACCATATTGGTTTTGCAATGAAGAGAATCATAACAATCTACCTTCATGGAATATATGCCTAATTTACAGATACCATAATACCATTTCTTTGCAAACTGGATTTTAGCTAATTCTGGATACTAAAAAGTGTCCCATATTAGGGCTATAGTGTCTGAAATCATCAACCACTTGCATCTGTTTAGCTTTCCTCCAAATCTTGTGCATCAATCTATAGGTAGGGAAATGTTGATTAGATTTAGTAAAATTTTGGGATTCCAAGCCATCCGGAAGGAAAGGTGAGTGGGCATAGCATAGTACTAATGCGAGGTAAAGTCCTGAGCCTGCCCCTCCAACCAACCATACCAACCACCGTATATTGTAATTGGGCAACCAGATAAAACAGACCCTGGGTGGGCTCTGTCTTCATAACAATTTACAAAATATAGAGTTAAATGTATGAAATAGTTTAAATGGTAACATCACTGGGGTACTGTGAAGGAAATAGAGTAGCTAAGGCATCAGTATCATTTTTATCAAAATGGCTCATCCCACCATAGAGAACCACAATTTTTGCCAAATTTTAATTTCATCCTGAAACCTGGTGAGCAAGAGGGATATATTCAATTGGGGATATCATGTTATCTCCAGAGAGATAACAACACCTAAGTATTTAAAGGAAATGGCAACAGGGACTGTACAAAAGGAAGATAGCTGGGGATTAACCCCATCACCTAATGGCAGTATAGCAGATTTGGACCAATTGATGGTTAAGCCAGAGTAAGTGCCAAAGTCCATTAGAACAGATGTAGCAGCCCTCAAAGAAGAATCAGTGCCCCCCCCCCAGCATTAAAGTCATGACATCAGCATACATTGACATTTTTTTGTGTGCAAATTACTGTATTTAAACACACAATAGCGCCAGCAACCCTGATGCTCTATGGCCAGGGCACACAACAGGGGTGAAAGAGAACATCCCTGTCATGTGCCCCTTTCCAATAAAAAAAAGGAGAGACCCTCCCTCCTAACCATATGGCAGCTTGGTGTGTATAATAGAGCAGACGCACCAATGAAATAAAAACCTTCCCAAATCCAAAACACTCCAATACTGCCCATAAGTAGCGCCACTCAACACTGTTAACCTGCCTAGCGGTATTCCCAAGCGTGACTCGGGGTTCATTTTCGCTACCAGAAGCGGTAAGCCCGAGTCACGCTCGGGGTACATTGCAGAGGGAGCAGCGGGGTATCCTTACCTGATCCCGGCAATCCAGCTATGTTCCCCGCTGTGATCGCCGGTGAGAGCCCCGGCGGATGTCTCCTCTCTCTCTTCCTGGTTCCGTCTGAGGTGATGCAGTGTAATCTGACAGGACAGGATTCCACTGTA
>BLSH010490055.1:692488-712250 GCA_018402905.1 Glandirana rugosa
GGTGTTTCACTGCTGGTCAGTCGGAGAGATCCAAATGTTGCAGTTGTCGCGCTGCAGGACTAGACAAGTGCCGGTGACTACCACAAACCATCAAGTGTTTTTAGGCGAGGCGGCCACGGTCCACACAAGAGGTGGGAAAGATGTCATAAAGCCACAACTTGTAATCGACTACAATAATACTATGGGAGGAGTCGATAGAGCCGATCAGGCGATGACATTCTATCCGGCTATGCGGAAGCAACAAAAAAAATACTATAAAAAAATATTCAGGCATCTCCTGGAACAATGTCTGTGGAATGCCTATATACTGTACGGAGGAAAGAGTGACAAGCCTCTTGTTCACTCTGACTTCATCTGGAAGGTGGCGGAGCGGATTTTTGTGAACTACCAAACACCATCAGTGGCCGTGAACAGATCAGGACGTCGCGCTGTTGACGTTGTAAACCTAGAGAGGCTGACTGGTCGTCACTTTGTGGATTACATCCCGCCAAGCGCAAAAAAGGCAGCACCTACAAGAATGTGCGTTGTTTGCTGCTCAAAGCGAGATGGGAATGGGAAAAAAATCCGAAAGGAAACTAGGTTCCATTGCCCTGATTGTGACGTTGGTCTATGTGCAGTCCCATGTTTCAAAATTTACCACACCCAGGATGTTTACTGAATTTTCTTTTGTTTGACAAATTTCATTATTTATTACATTACTGAATAAAAGTTATATTATTTATTAGATTATAACTCATGATTTTATTTTTTCAAACTTTATCACATCTGAGAGGTCTACTAGAGTATTCTTTGGTCAGGTTTAAGTAAGTAATTACTAAGAATTGCAGGCCTACAATACATAACACCAAATTTCCATGCAAAAAAATGGTACCGCTTTTGGAACAAAATTCCTGACATAATCATACCGCCAGGGAGGTTAAACACCTAACAGTGCTTTCAACCCAGTGTTAGCCAAGGGTGTTTGCATACTAAGAAAAACCTGTTGTAGGTTAATAGCCATTGATTTGTATGGCATAAATCTAGTCTGGTCTGGGTGAATTATGCTTATTATGACTTTGTCCAATCTTTTAGCCAGAACTTTAAGACGCGCTAAGATTTTGATGTCAAACTGAAATAGGGAGATAGGTCTATATGAGTTGGGGTCCATAGGGGACTTGCCCAGTTGCAGAGTAGTGTAACAAGAGCTTTAGTGTTAGAAGCAGGGAGACATTGATGGTATAAAGCCTCATTAAACATTTATAGCAAATGTAGAAGGATTAACTTTCAGTACTGTCTATAAACCTCTATGGGGAGGTCAACCTCCCCGGGAGCCTTACAAGTAGAGAATGAACTGATTGCGTCCTGCGCCTCCTCAATGGTAATAGGGGAGTCTAATTGTGCCTGGTGGGAGAAAGAAAGTTGCGGCAGCTCTGTGAATCATAAATATAAGAGAATGTCATCATCACTATCCCGTGCCTTAGACTGATACAAAGTAGAATAGAAGTACACTAATTCAGCCACAACGGAATCAAATGAGTGTTAAACAGACTACTCAATTGGAACACCAGGGCTGCTATGGGTGGAGCTGCAGAGCATGCAATAACGTGTTTTGTTAACAGGTGGATGTCTGCTCTCCCTCCTCATAAAAGGCTTGCTTCAGAAAAAAATTGCCTCTTCTCCGCCAAAGATACAACTAGGCGCACCAGTGCATCTTGAGCTGAAAGCCATCCTGCCTTGGTAGAGTCAGAGATATATTGTTGCTCCAATCTCCTGACAAGCTAAGACAATTGGGCCTCCTGCTGTACACTAGAGTTTTTAATAATTGTTATTTCAGAGATAAAAAATACTCATAATAAAGCATTAAAATGCTTCTCATCTAGTAAATACATTGGAGCCATGGGCATTGTCTACGAAGAAGTGTGCAATGTGGGGCTCAATATGTTCATGAAATTAGAAGAGGTTAAGCCAAAAGGCATTCATTTTCCAGGGGGAGCTCCAAAGGGTCATGAAAGGCCTAGTTTTCATCCAAACTACCAGAGGGGAATGGTCAGATGCACTGTGTAGGGCATACCTTTTGTCACTAACAAGCATATTGGAGGCCGTAGTGCCCAACATAAATCAATCCTTGACAAGGATGTATGTGTTTTAGAACAGCAATTTGCTAAACAAGCTTAATATTGTAAAGCAGGGTCAAAATGGTAGTGAGCAAGCATACTACAGCATAATGCAAAGATTATGAAATCTGCACAAACATGGACTCTTCACAGCAATGTCTGTGTGGTTCAATCAGGCTAACATGTCACTACATCTTATAGTCTCTATAATACCCTGTAGAAAAAAAGAATCTAGCTAAAAATAATCTTTTCAGTAACCATACAGAACATAGATACTTTCTACTGTCATTTCTGTATAAACAGCATCCTTCCAGGGTAGCTCTGGTAACACAGGGAAACAGATGGATGGAGCAATCGAGGAGGTTCTCCCCACAGTAGCTAGGTCTTCCAAAGAAGCTGGTATTAAACTCCAGCCTGTCTGCTGGCATGCCAGTTCTGACAGAGGGCCACAAGCCTGGCTGCAGATCACTTGCCCAACAACCTTTGCCTGATGTAGTGTGGCCTCTGTGAGCTGCTGCTGGAGGGAAGCAGAGCAACTTATCTTCCTCCCTTTCTAGTCTCTATGAGCAGTACAATACCAGTTCCTACTGCTCTATAACAAGCATGGCCCTAGTTTCCATGGGAGCATGGTAGGTAAATGGGCATTCCACTACAATTACATTTTTGTATATAAAGCTTTTTGCGTGTCACAGACAGAAAGGAGAATACAGTGGATGCATTTAGATATAACTTTTCTGCATTCATCAAATATGCATCTGCAGATCACCTGATAACTCAAAAATGAAGAGGGTAGGATTGATGCAATGTCTGGATGAAATATTAATGCAATGTAATGTTAAGATAAAATCTAATTCGTTTTGAATCGCAGCCAGGCTGTGATTTTTGTATGACTCTCAAGGTTTTGTTTTCAATTTTAACTGGAAAGTACATTTAATAAAACAGTTATTAAATAAGTCCAATAATGTTATTTACAACAAAGTTAGTGATACAAGAAATCAACTTTGCACCTTTCTACTACTTTAACATTTCTCTTCTTGCCTTGATTAATGGTATTTTCTTTTAGAAGGAAACATTGTACCCATGCGTGACACCCTTATACTATTTTCTAAATGTTTTCAAGTTCCTTTTCTATTACAAAATACATTACTTTTTCAGATTTCATATATTTTGCAGCTGTCACATCCTCAGCAAGGTGATGTGAATGGCCTTCAAAATATTAAGCTAAAAACACACTCACATGTTTGCTACTTAGCTTTTACAGTGTCATCTTGAAGGGCACACACAATATGCTTTATGGAGTCACAGCAATAAGGAAACACAGATGTCTGACTACATCAAAGTGTGAGAGAGGAAAAGTAAAAGGTAAGCAGTGAACTTGTCTAGATAGGTAATCTTCATACAAGAAGGTGTTTAACTTCACCCACTGTAGCAAAACATTTTTTAAAGCATGCTTATATTCTTTCTATGCTAGACAAGGCACCATAAGGCGTCTGTTCTTTTCTACTTTGCAGCCCTAATCCATTAATAGAATGCACTTAAAATTCCTACTTGTTTCAACTTTCAGAAAATGAAAACCTGCATTGGGCTTACAAACCTCAATGTGACACCACATAGGAATTGTGGCATTGCATTATAGAGGGAGTGTCATGTGTTTTATTTAATTTCCCTGAACTTTGGTGGTGAATAGTGGTGGCAGGGGAGCATGGATTACAGCCAGCCTTAGGTTGCAGGGGCTGGATCAGGTCTTAAATTACATGATCTGGATGTCCCACAAATAAAAAGAATGTAAAAAAATCGTGTAATCAAGGAATTACATTAGTTTAAAAATGAAAAACCCTTCTACCTAATAATTTCCAGGTCCCAGCAAATACATATTGGGTGATCTGGTTTGCATTTTCCTTCACTGTGTGAGAGTCAAACAGTTGCATAAGCTAGCACAGTGTCATTCAGAATTTTAATTATTGCAAATCTGTAAAACATTTTCTGTTCACGCCAAGACTAACTAGATCTTATCATAACATTACATTAATAACTTATACAAACATTTTTTTGTCCTGGGTGCATCGAGATGTAATTTCACAAAGAGAAAAAGTGATTAACAATGGTAAATTTGCTCAAACTAATCTGTTGCGTGTTAACATTATAGCACAAGTACACCTTAAAAAAATCTCTTCTGACCATTTATCTTCAATGCAATTTTAATAAATCATTTACTTACTTTACCTTCTACCTAGAAAATACTTTCCTTCTCCTCAGCATGTAACAACTGACATGTCTTAATTAGAGAAATAAACTGAAACAGGACCAATTAATTGTGTTTTTTATCATCATAGTACAGAGAAGGAGGGTCCTTCCCTTTTTCTGCTCTATGCTAATAACAAAAAACTTGATAGTAGGGGATGGGGATAGACACCGAGGGGTTGATTTATAAATATTTTGCATAGCCATTCACCCAGTGAAATTGCTCATACATTCATACAGTGAGAATGGGGCATAAAACAATTGTAAATTGTCTATATCCTGTGCTGTTTGAATGTAAATCATTGATTTTAAATGGAGATATCACACGTTGGTATTAGATTAGTAGTAGTAGTATAGAAGTATTATAGAATTATTATAGAAGTTAGCAAAAACTATAATACTTAGTTAATGCTAAGCATTATAATTTTTCTGAAAAAAATCCTATTATACTTAGCCCCTATTTACATTAGCTCTGCCCCCTTCACACAGAATAAACGGGCAAGCTCTTTCACTGGGAAAATAACTATGCACATTTATTTTTAAGTCATCCCCTAAGTTTTCTAGGGTATAGTTATGATCTGTTATTAACTGTTTTCCCATTGCTAAGAAAGGAAGTAAGCGTGGTGCTTATATATTGTGATTTCAACAGCTTATCATTTTAAAAACCATACCTTGCTTTACCATTGTTTGTTTTTTTAAAAGCACATAGCTTAGTTTAACTATATGTCAATGTGTGGATATATACAAGATAAATAAGATATATATTTTTAAACTTAGAAGACATCCTATCATTGATAAAAAAAAAAATGAAAGTCTTAATAGTAAGATTCATTTATGAGCCAATCATTTTAATCTTGCTTCTAGTGGTTTATAAAATGATTAGCTTTCTTTTATGCTGAATAATCAAGAAATAGGTGTGACACATGAATATGAATCATGCCCTAACAACAATCTTCCAGATGAAAGAAAACGCAGAATAAATTGGATACATCTACCAAACTCATCCCTTTAAAGGATATTTTAATTTGTCTACAATTGTAAAAGTTTTCCACATCACCTCCCACTAACGGAACCCTGACAGTTCTTGAGGTGACCTGGCATTTATCATTGTCATACAATTCCTAACAATGATTTATGAACATCTTGTGTTGTCTTAAATGATCTGATAACAAACACTTTCATCTCACAAAAGGATGTGTCAGATATATTCTTCAACTGATATATGAATTTCATTACAAAACAGGTACAATTAATTATATTTATTTATGCCAAAATGTTCTGGGCTAACCATCATCATGACAAGATGATAGAAATCTCATTCCAGCTGTTGCTTTGTATAGTTTAGAAGCAAAAATGTATTGTAATATCTTTCAACTTTTTTAAGGTATACATTTCCATTAACATCCAGTCATGAAACCTTGCTTTGCTATCTCTAAAGGACTGCTGAGGACAACAGCACAGACAAGTGATGTTGACTACTGACTAGCAATCACTGCTTATAACAATTGGGCCATGTCGGCATTAGCTGCCTACCAATTAATAACAAACACTTTCAAACAATGAAAATGCTCATTATTGCACAAAGATTTGAAGATATCTGTGGTTGGTCAGGTATTGTTTACTCTTCAAAATGAATGATAACTGAAGCAAGTGTCGACCACATCTGTAGGTACACCAAGTGGGGAGTGTCCTGGGGCCAGTTTTAACAAGAACAAATAGATCCCTTATGGTATCTTTACACACTTTGATTTCATTTTACGATTAATGTGAGTTTCAATAAAAATGATTGAATTGGCGATATTCAATTAGCCATAACTTCCTTATTGATTTAAAGTGTATTTGGTCAAACTTAGTTAATCGGCCAGGAAGGAAAATTATAATTTTTCATTCATCAGCAGCACTGAGATCCTTTTACAATGTATTCAATCATATTTTGATCAATTGATTACTTACAATTGTATCTTCCATGTCGATTGATTGTGTTGTTCACTATAGATTAATTACTCCTATTGGGAGAGATTGGTAGGAAAACAAATCAATAATTTATCAAAGTATGTATGGCCGTCATTACTGTCCAATGCCCCCATCTTTGGTGACAAATCTGCTTTTTTAAACTCTAGGAGAGAAACTGTGTTTAAAGTGACACTTTTTTTATTAAAGGGTAGCTTCACCTTTGTTAAAAATTAATTTAACATATTATTTCTACACACACTTTTTGTAATTTCGTGGTAATAAAAATGATCTTTATAATTCAATCAGCATCCGGCTATGGCTGTCTAAAAATAGGAACATTTTCAAACCATTTTTCTATGTACAACATTTGACTACAGCAGGAAGACTATCCCACCCAGCATTCTGGAATTAGGAAGTGAATGCATGAAACAGGAACTCAGCAAAGGCCATTTAAATTGTCCAGACATTACCCAAATGTACACTTAAACCTCCCGTTCTCTCTCTTGAGCATGTCCCAGCATTGTTTTTATCTTTAAAGTAGAACTATAGGTAAAACTTTTTTTTTCATTTTGGATAGCATAAGGGAGGGATCCATTTTTTCTTCCCATCCATGTCCCATTAAGGAAAGTCCCATTAGCTTCCTGTTCCATGGCTAAAGAGTAAGTGAGAAGAAATTCCTCTAAAGTGAGGGAATCCCTGGTTGCCACTAGTGTCTCTGTTGGAAGATTTACCCTTTACTCCTGTTCTGGCAAGAACCCAAAATTTAGGATTTTCTTACACAGGGTGAACCTCCCTAAAAGGGAAAACATCCCTCTACACTCTACCCAAAACAAAAAAAAAAGTTTTGCCTTTAGTTATACTTTAACTTTGTTCCTGTATTGAAAAAGTTATAATTTACATCATCACCAGGCTTATAAAATTCTTGCAGGATCAGCTGGTGTGAGCTCAGTTCCTATTGACATAGGCACACCATCAGAAACACATCTCCAATGAGCGTTTTTCCTACACACAGTGTGTTGGCAGGCTCTTGAAAGTCAAGGCAGCAGTATTGTTTTGTTGGGTAAGAAAGCAATGTATGTATGACAGAGAAGTGTGGGGAATAGGCAGAGTTATGTAGTCCAGCAGATAAGGATCCCAATGTTGGTTAGGATTTCATTACAGTTAACGTGTTTATAAAGTTATAAGGTTTTTTTTAAACTTAATGTGTTGCATTACGGTAAAAAAAACCTTTTAGCACCTATTCCCCTCCCCCCAAAAAAAACATACCTGAGTCCTGTAACAATCCAATGCTGAGCTCATTTTCAGGACTTATCTCCTCTCTCTGCTCTCACAGGCTTGGCTGAGAGGAGGGGGAGCTGCTGTCAGTCAAATACTGTAAATGGGGAGAGGGGGCAGGGCCAATCCACATTGTGTGTGTCAATGGACATACAGAGCATGACTCTGGAGTGAGACTGCACATGTGCCACTATAGGAAGTGGCTTTTACATACAAAAGACATGTGCCACTACTCCAGGTGAGTCTATTACTGCAATCCTCATCTCCTCAGGTGCCAGCTCAGCTCATCCAGCCGTACATGATGAAAACAAATAGGATCCAAATAGCTGCACTTCCGAAAAATTCTTCCACTTTATTTTAAGTATTAAAATGCCAAACAAACAGCACACGGGGCACTGTTGAAGCAGAAAACAGTGCTTATTCATAACTTAGCACAGGAGAGCTTGTTCCTTAAAATGATTCCTAGCACATTAATGAAAGACCACTGTGAATGATCTCTCCAGATTTCCATTCTCCCCAATACAAATGCTGTGCTTACACTATCAGACACATATAAACATCAACACAAACCATAAAAAAACATGTAAAATACTGAGCCTGATGTGTGCATATGAAGCAGATCAAACCTAGCACAAACATAAATGCTACATATATACAGTATAAATGAGTATAAATTGTTTGCCACACTACTAAGTGAAACAAAACAATCAGTGAAACAAAAATATACAGTGACATAAATAAAATAAAAAAAAAAAAAATATCACAACAAATATAAAAATCCAAGAACCATATAAAATTGTATAGAGGCTCAAAAAGCCTAAAACTACTCACATTTTCAAGATAAATATGCGATTAATAGCAAGTGCATTCCCAGGCAATGTTAAAAACAGTCAAAACATACAGACCAGCGTGGCAACGGCACGTGCGTTAGCTCCACGCTACGTGTTTCATCATAACTGATGTCATCGGGGGTATGAATGCTAGATGCATCACCATGCTAAATAAACACTCCATATCATGGGGGGTGAGCCTCTAAATTGAGGATCAAATCAGGTGTCCTTTTCGTTCTAAAATGGCTTGACTTGTCAGATGCTTGTCAAAGCTCCTATTTATTCCAGTGTGTATTGTGCCCTGGAGTGTAGTATATAGATTTCTTCTCATACTGCTATTGATTTCTGGTGGATGCATGGAATTAGCAGAAGATGTTATATGTGAGATCATTGGATCTGCTGTGCCCTTGAAGTGGCTTAGACTACAATGCAGTTGATGAGTACATTTCCAACTATGTTACTGAGGTGACACCTATTTGGACTCTGTGGAGAGATTTATTTGTTAATAAACCTTTCTTCACATTAAAATAGGTATCCAACATATTTCCATATATCTATGCTCTTTCCTTGCAGGCCCCTACATGGAGAGGGTGTTATACTATTTCAATATATATTCTATAAGAACCTGAGTGTTTGCGTATCCGATCCAACTGCTCTGCCCACCGGCCCCTGTTTGGGTAATCTTAGGAACTCAGTACTCTCACCTTGGCAGCTGTATACTTTTTAATATGATGCTAGTTCTTTTTTGTATACTATGATATGCGTACTATCTCATATTTATTGTTCCTGCAGATACTCCTGAGGAAGCGGTGGAGACCACAAAACATGTAGAGAAGAACTGGCTAAATGTATTTTAAACTGTACTACTCGATCTGTGGTGGGAAATAGCACCCTTGTATAGTAACAATAGTCCAGTGTTGAGAGAGTACTGTATTTGATATCTTAAGTGTGATATATGTACAGTATCTCACAAAAGTGAGTACACCCCTCACATTTTTGTAAATATTTTATTATATCTATTCATGTGACAACACTGAAGAAATGACACTTTGGTACAACGTAAAGTAGTGAGTGTACAGCTTGTATAACAGTGTAAATTTGCTGTCCCCTCAAAATAGCTCAACACACAGCCATTATTGTCTAAACCGCTGGTAACAAATGGTCCCAAAAACGTGTCAAAATCACAGATCCCCACCAATACTAGTAAAAAATAAAAAAATAAAAAAAATGACTTCTCATCATTCGTAAATGCGGCAACGTTTGCGAATATATGCAGATTGCGATTTTTTACCAAAAATATGAGGAGGAATATAAATCAGCCAAAACCGATGAAAAAATAGTTTTGTTTTTTTTTTTGGATATGTATTATAGCAAAAAGTAAGAAATATTGTTTTTTTTGCAAAATTGTCGCACTTTTTTTTTTGTTTATAGCGGTGTTCAGAAATGACGCAGAGGTGATCAAATGCCACCAAAAGAAAGCTCCATTTGTGGAAAAAAAGGACACAAATTTTTTTTGGGTACAACCTCGCACGACTGCACAATTGTCAGTAAAAGCGACGCAGTGCAGAAATCGCAAAAAGTGCTCTGGTCCTAAAGGGGAAAATCCTTCTGGAGCTGAAGTGGTTGGGGTCTGGTATGGATTTCAAGGGGAACCCCATGCCAAATTATTTTTTAAAAATGGCGTGGGCTCCCTCCCACAATCCATACCAGACCCTTATCTGAGCATGCAACCCAGCAGGCCAGGAAAGGGGGGTGAGTGAGTGCCCCACGTCCTGAACCATTCCAGGCCCCCTAAAGTACCTTGCCCCCATGTTGATGGGGACAAGGGCCTCTTCCCCACAACCCTGGCCGGTGGTTGTGGGAGTCTGCAGGCGGCAGGCTTATCGGAATCTGGAAACCCCCTTAAACAAGGGGGCTCCCAGATCCCCCTATGTGAATGAGTATGGGATACATAGTACCCCTATTTATTCAACAAAAAAGCATAAAAAGTTAATAAAAAAATAACACAAGTTTTTCATAAGTCCTTTATTAAAAATCAAAAATAAAAGTCCCTCTGTGTAGATACAACCTCAATCACGATGCCTGCCGCCACTGCTGACCCAAATAAAAAAAAAACATCAGTCCTGATGAAGGCTCCCGCCGTCTGCCAGCTCCACCATCTGACAGTTCTTAAATAGGTAAGGGGCAGGCCATCTGTGATGTCACTGGGTGACCTCATCCCCTTGTATCATCATCAACCCAGCATGCCCGGTCATCACAAGGGACGGGATCACCGAATGATGTCATCGGGTGGCCCCACACCTTAATTATTTAAGAACTGTCAGACGCTGAAGCTGACAGATGGCGGGAGCCTTCATTGGGACCAGCTTTTTTTTCCCTTTTTCCAGGTTTGTCGGTGGCGGCGGGCGTCATGATTGACATTGGTTCTACTTTAGGGGACATTTATTTTTTTGTTTTTTATAAGACTTGTCAAAAACTGTCTCTGTGTTTTTATTTACTTTTTACACTTTTTAGGTAAATGAGTAGAGGTGCATAACCAGTACTCTTTCACAATGGGGGCTGGAATCTGGAGGCCCCCTTGTTAAAGGGGGCTTCCAGATTCCGATAAGTCACCCTCCCACACCCATTAACCAACTGGCCAGGGTTGTAGAGAAGAGGCCCTTGTTCCCATCAACATGGGGACAAGGTGCTTTGGGGGGCAGAGCCCCCCTGCCCCAGAGGACCCCCCAATGTTGAGGGCATGTGGCCTGGTATGGTTCAGATGGCGGGGCGCTCTCTGGCCCCCCTTTTCCTGGCCTGCCTGGCTGCATGCTCAGATAATGGTCTGGTATGGATTTTGGGGGGGACACCATGCCATAGTTTAAAAGAAATTTGGTGTGGGGTTCCCCTTAAATTCCATACCAGATCCAAAGGGCCTGGTATGGATTGGAGGGGCCCCACACTGTTTTTTTAATGCAATTTCTCGTCTCGTCTTCCAGGACAGCCACTGAGATATAGGGCTCTTCCCTCCGGGACAGGAAACATATTCACCCGATCTTTAAAAGGCAGTCCTCCAGGCCTCCTCCCTCAGTTTTTTGTGTTTCCTGCCGGACGGGAAGGGAGCATGGAGGGAAGCTTTTTGGGAGCTCCATGTCTCAGGGCTGTCCTGAGAGGACACCTGGCATACCATTTTTGCCTGCGCACCCCTCCATCCAGAACTACAGGGAGGAGAAAGGTTGCGGGTCTCCCACCGTCAGAAGCTCGGAGAGAGCAGAGCCTCTGTGACCTAGCGGTCCCTTCCTCATCAGCTGAAGTGCTGACCATGGGACTCACCTCGCCTGCGGGCAGGAGGGTCTGGAGAAATTACATCGCTAGCGGGCGTCGCAGACGTTCGTTGATGGTGTGCACCTGGAACGGACGTGTCATTCGTTCATTGGCGGGGGGCAGGGCGATTCTCGCTCTCTTGAGCAAACGCTCGGGAGGAAGGAGGAAGTGTGCATGGGAGGTGGGGCTACTGCGCTCCAAAGGTAGGAAGTGAGGCAACTTCCTGCCGAAAGAGGTCATTAGAGGGCACCTGTAGAGTGCTTCCTGTCTCCTGGAAGGCACGGTGGTGGACATTACAGGCACCCGGGAGCCTGTGAGAACCGCACAAGGGGATCACCTGGACCGATGGAGGCACCTGCATCTCAGGCAGTGGGCCCTGGTCCAGCGGGCACTGGAACCTCCCAGGTAAGCGTGGGAATGAGGGTCCACGTCTTTTACACTGGGGGGGAGGAGGAAGAGGATAGAGGGGGTCTTCTCTTTTCTACAGGTGGTGGCACTTTATTGTTTCCCAACACAGTGGTGTTTAGCTGGAGTTAGGACGATGGTTGTTTTTTTCTCCATCTGGTTCTAGATTAGGACCGAGAAGGCCCAGCAGCCAAGAAGAAATTGTGCAGTGTGTGGAGCAAATATGGCCCCAAGCTGGGAGAAGCCGCTGTGTGCTGACTGCTTTAGTAGATTAGTCAGGGAAGACACGGCTGTTTCATGCAGTAACATCCTAGCATCAGTTAAGGATGAGATTGCATCCACTCTACAGTTCTTCAAGGGGATGATGGACAGGGTACAGGGGTCCTCGGTTCCTCTGTCAAGGACAGCTAGTATGCCTTCGCTGTCCGAACCAAGTCTAGAGGACAGTGAAGAAAGGAATTGCAGATCACTCACAGCCTCTTAGGCAGACTTAGAATCTGAGCCAGAGGATGAGGAGGATTCCTCCAGGGGGTCCTGATATAAGTTATCGCTGAATGATGTGGAGGATTTGCTTAAAGCCATTTATGATAATCTAGAGATTAAGGAAGAAACGGTACAGCTTTCTAAACACGACCGCTTATACCTAGGGTCTAGTGCACAGAAGGCCAGAGTATTCCCAGTTCATAAATCTTTGATTGAAACGATTTTGCTGGAGTGGGAGCATCCAGATAGAAGGCCTTTCTTTTCGGGAAACCTTAAGCGCAGGTTTCTGTTTGACAAAGATTCTGCCCATCCTTGGAATAAAATGCCAAAATTGGATGCGCCATTAGCCAAAATCTCTAGGAAGACAGACTTGGCATTTGATGATCATGGGTCACTTAAGGACCCCATGGACAGGAGAGGGGACGTGCTGCTGAAAAGGGCCTGGGATGCGTCAGCAATCGGGCTTAAGCCAGCCTTGGTGGCAACCTACGTCGCAGAAATCTAGAGTGCTGGCTAACAAAGCTACAGTCCTATATTGCTGCAGGTACATCTAGGCAGCGGCTGCTCAAATCTTTCCCACTGCTATTTAAGGCAGTAGGGTTTCTGGCAGACTCTTCAGAGGAGTCAGTAAAACTGGCAGCTAGGTCAGCGGCGTTAGTAAATGCAGCCAGACGAGTAATGTGGCTGAAAGCATGGTCGGGGGACACAGCCACTAAGCTTAAGCTCTGTGGTTTACCTTTCTCGGGAGACCACCTTGTTGGGGCTGGATTACAGGAGGCTCTGGAACGGACTCAGGATAGAGAGAAGGCCTTCCCAGAGAGGAAGAAGAAAGAGGGGAAGCAGCCCTGTCGGGGCTTCAGACAGTAGACCCAACAAGGAAAGGAGGGTCGACCTAAGAAGCACTGGACAGGTCACAGGGGCAGGGTAGAGGAGGACTCTTATTTAATCCTCCTAAAACCTCCCCAAAGTCCAAGTGACTCCTGCGTCCTGGTGGAAGGGAAACTGGGGGACTTCCTTCCACAATGGAGGATGACGATTTCAAGTCCATTCATTTTAAACATCATAGAGAATGGATACAGGCTGGAGTTCAAGTCAAATCCCCGTCCAGTTTTCTTGTCACCCTGCTTCCCCAAGACCGGGAGAAAGCCAACGCTCTAGGCCTGCTTTTGGGCTAGTTGGTAGACCAGAAGGTCATCACACAGGTACCAGCGGAAGAGCGCCGGCAGGAGGTGTATTCCCACGTTTTCGTGGTCAAGAAACCCTCGGGCAAATTCAGACTGATCCTCAATCTCCACCCTCTGAACAAATACCTGAGGTACAAGCGGTTCAGGATGGAATCTATCTTTACAGTGGTGAATCTACTGTTCCCGGACTGTCATATGGCAACAGTGGATCTACGGGATGCATACCTTCATATTCTGATCCACCAGGATTTTCAGAAGTACCTCAGGTTGGCAGTCAGGATAAATTCTGAGATCTGTCACTTTCAATTTCGGGTGCTCCCTTTCGGTTTAGCATCCTCTCCGAGGGTATTTACAAAAGTACTGGCAGAGGCTCTAGCCCCACTACGCATCAGAGCCATAATGGTGACTCCTTATCTGAACGACCTCCTGTTTATTGCTCGGTCAGCACAACAGTTGACGAAGGACTTGCAGGAGGTGCAGGTATTCTTACAGGCCCTTGGGTGGCTTATCAACCTGGACAAGTCGCAGCTTATTCCTTCTCAGGAGGTGCGTTATCTGGGCTACACAATCTCATCCAAAGTGGGGAAGATTTTCCTCCCGTCAGAAAAAATCGAGAAGGTGAGTCAGGCGAAGACACAACTTCAGACCAGGCGGGAAGCCCGGATCAGGGAAGTCATGAGAGTGGTAGGTCTGATGACTTCCTGTTTTCTGGCAGTCCCCTGGGCGAGGTGTCATCAGCGTCCGCTGCAGAATCATCTATTAGCCTGTTGGAAAGATGACCAACAGAGCTTGGACCATTTTATGCCCCTACCAGCTAGAGTCAGGAGGTCATTATGGTGGTGGAGGTCCCAGCACAAGCTGGACTAGGGTCTGTGGTGGATCAGACCAGTGGCTCAGATAGTGATGACGGACACCAGCGCTTTCTGGTTGGGAGCCCATTTGGACAGCGACTTGGCTCTATAAGGATTGTAATGTTTTGTCCTTGAATTGTAAACATATGCCACGTTGTTTTTATTATTATATGTATGTGACCCTATGGTACACTATTTTTTATATAGAAGTCTGTTAACAATACAATAAAATTGATTATGATTTTATTTCAACTGCCTTGATGTATGTACTGCCGTAAAAAGTCCCACTAATGTACTGGGGGAGTACTTTTTTCTATTGTTCTGTATGGGATGTTGGCAGACCCTTGATATGATTGGTGGTAATAAATTAATGCGACTTGGCACAGGGGTCTTGGTCTCAGAAGAGACCAAAACATCCTCAAATCAGAGGGAGCTCTTGGCAATTCAGAGAGCTCTTCTAGCCTTCCAGACACAAGTAAGGGGGCAACACCTTCAGATTCGGACAGACAATGCGGCGGCTGTCACATTTGTAAACAAACAAGGGGGAACAAGAAGTCCGCCTCTACAGAGGATAGCGAGCAAGCTCTTCGCTTGGGCCGAAAGGAACCTGGCCTCGCTGTCGGCAGTCCATTTGAAGGGCACTCAAAATTCCTTAGCGGATTTTCTCAGTCATCAGCACATAAGGCAAGACAAATGGTCCCTCAACAGGGAGGTATTCGAACAGATAGTTCGAAGGTGGGGATGTCTGGAGGTAGACCTCTTTGCTTCAGAAGACAACAAGAAGGTCATCCAGTTTTTTCCCCTGGATCCTCGGGGTCAGGCCAGAGGTATAGATGCCCTCGCTTGCGCATGGGAATACAACCTCTGTTATGCCTTCCCGCCAGTGAGACTGGTGGCGGCTGTACTGCAAAAATTTCTAAGCGAAAAGACAGATCTTATTCTGGTGGCGCCTTTCTGGCCGAGGAGGCCTTGGTTTGTCAGCATCAAATATCTGGCAATAGGTCCACCAATGCCACTCCCAGTGAGACCGGACCTGATCTCCCAGGGACCAGTTCTCCACCCTTGGATGGAGTCCCTGACATTGACAGCGTGGTATCTGAGGAACAGCTGCTAAGAAATCAGGGGTTTTCGGAGAGAGTAGTGTGTACCTTGCTAGACTGTTGTAGATCCGTCGCCAGAGCCATGTACACCAAGGTTTGGAGGCGTTTTAATACCTGGTTAGCAGAAGAAGGGCATGAACGTCCAGGTATTCCACAGATGCTAGATTTTTTTTCAGGCAGGCGTAGAATTAGGCCTTTCGGTAAGTACAGGCCGCGGCCTTAAGCGTTTTTCTGCAGGTCTCACTTCAGCAAGATCGATTCGTTAAGAAATTCTTTAAGGCCCTCTCAAGGTCCAGGCCAGTCAAGGGATCTGTCCCTGGTTCTAAATGCACTTACAGAGAGTCCCTTTGAGCCCCTGGAGAAATCAGTATTGAAATGGGTGACCCTGAAGACCGCATTTTTGATAGCGATCACCTCAGCCAGGAGGGTGAGTGAGTTGCAGGCACTCTCGGTGAGAGAGCCATTTTTGTTAATTTTTGAGGACCAGGCAGTGCTAAAAACTGACCCTGGGTTCCTCCCAAAGGTTTCTACCACCTTTCATAGAACGCAGGACATTGTTCTGCCCACTTTCCTTTCCTCAGAGTTTGGGGGGGAAAGAAGTTTACGTTTATTGGACGTAAGAAGGACCCTTCTAAGATATTTGGAGGTTAGTAAGGACTTTAGGAAGTCTGAATCTTTAATTATACATTTTTCAGGGACACGTAAGGGGTGTAAAGCATCCAAGTCCTCCATCACAAGATGGATTAGTTTGATGATTGTGGAGGCATACAGATTGGCAGGGAAGCAGGCGTCCTTAGTCAAAGCACACTCAACTAGGGCCATGTTGACCACTTGGGCTGAGAGGGCCGGTGCCACTCCGGAGGAGATCTGCAGGGTGGCAACATGGTCCAACTACTCCACATTTGCTAGGCATTACCGTCTGGATCTGTTTTCAGAGAAGGAACAGGCATTTGGACGAGGGGTCCTCCAGGCAATGAGCCCGTCCTAGCAATGTAAGTTTCTTGCTTATCATCTGAGTGGCTGTCCTGGAAGATGAGAGGAGAAAACCGGAGTTAGACTTACCGGTAACTCTTTTTCTAGGAGTCTTCCAGGACAGCCTGGTTTTCCCACCCTAAGCTTGTTGTTTGGTACAGATGATATGTACTAATGTTATGCAAGTATGTTATGTCTTTCAGGGCCTTCTGGCGGTTCTTGTGAGGACTGAGTGAGGAGGCCCGGAGGACTGCCTTTTAAAGATCGGGTGAATGCATTTCCTGTCCCGGAGGAAGGAGCCCTATATCTCAGTGGCTGTCCTGGAAAACTCCTAGAAAAAGTCTAACTCTGGTTTTTCCTTGCATTCTTTTGTTAACATTTTAGCTTTCAGCGGGGAAGTCCACTGGCAGTAGATGAGTCATCGGTTGTTAAGAATGCGGCGGCCGGATTCCTAGCATGCTCCTTAACATCCAACTTCACCCAGAATTCAAATCAGTCGATAATTTTTTGACCGATTCCAATTCGAATCCTTTTGAGGATTTGTAATTTGTTAGAAAATTAATAAACAAAACAAAATTAAATGAAACTAAACTAAACTAATTCCAAAAAGAATCAACAAAACAAAACTAGTAACATAGCGAATCCAATCCGAAACAAAACATTTTTTTCTGTTCTGTACATGTCTAATACTTATAATAAAGTAGATAATTTTTTTGCAAGTGCAGCCATTTGGATCTTTTTTGTTTTCACTATGCACAATTGAAAGTCACTTTCTAAGGTGGCACACACATACGAAAAGGAGCCAAGAACATCGGTGATAGACCCCAGGGGAGGATGTTCGGGGCTGCTCTGTGCAATACCATTGCACAGAGCAGGTAAGTATAATATGTCACCAGGTCCCAGCAGTGTTGCCAATCTCCCACAGCATAAATAAACACAATATAGAAACACTGACAATACCCATAACAAGTAATTTGCTGGTTTACACTTAAGAAGTAAACACAGCATGACAAATTATCAGCCCCTGATATTTACAAACAGCTGGAAAAATCACAGATTTTTACAAGCTGCCTGTAAATTTAGTGACAGTTGGCAACCCTGCAATCCCAGCCCATGATTCATGGACAGGACCTGCTGATCAGCTAGCTCCAATCACAACCCAGAGCCCTGTGTTGACAATCAACACAGGACTCTGTACAGAGGGAACAATTTATTAGTATTATTTATTATTATACAGGATTTCTATAGTGCCAACAGTTTGCGCAGCACTTTACAATACAAAGGGACATTACAGCAACAGTACAATTCAATACAAGTGGGTTAGAGGGGCCCTGCTCCTGCAAGCTTACAATCTAAGTGGGGGTGCTGGTGAAACAAAAGGTAGGGACTGTGAGGGGAGTAGAAGATTCCGTAGTTAGCTGGAGGCGGGATAGGCCTCCCTGAAGAGATGAGTTTTCAGGGATTGCCTAAAAGTGGACAGAGAAGGAGATAGGTGGACAGATTGAGGTAGAGAGTTCCGGAGGATGGGAAAGGCTCTGGAGATGTCCTGGAGATGAGCATGGGAGGAGGAGAAAAGGAAGATAGAGAGCAGAAGGTCTTGGGATCAGTGAAGAGGATGGTTTGGGGCGATATTTGGAGATAAGATTGGTGACGATTCCGAAGCTTGGGGCAGAATTGTTAATGGCTTTGTATGTCATGGTTAGGGTTTTGGATTTTATTCTTTGGAAAATGGGAAGCCAGTGGAGGGATTGGCAGAGAGGAGTGGCGGACACCGAACGGTTTGTAAGGTGGATGAATCTGGCAGCAGCATTCATGATAGACTGAAGAGGGGATAGCTTGAGAAGAGGTAGGCCAATTAGGAGGGAGTTACAATAGTCAAGGCGAGCGATAACAAGGGAGTGAATACGTTTCTTAGTAGTGTTTCGGAGGTGAAGTCTGCACGATTTGGACAGTTATTGGATTTGGGGCTGAAAGGACAGGTCAGAATCTAGGATTATACCTAGTACCTTGGCATGAGAGGAGGGACTGATAGTTGTATTATTGGTCTTGATGGAGAAGTCAGGGGGAGGGGCACGGGCTGGAGGAAAAATTATGAGCTCAGTTTTAGAAAGATTGAGTTTGAGGAAGTGGTGTGACATCCAAGCTAATATGTCAGTTAGTAAGTTAGGAAGGAGTGAGGTGAGGAGTAAAGAGATAGATTTGTGTGTCATCATCATAGAGGTGGTATTGGAATCCATGGGACTTTATTAACAGACCAAGGGAGGAGGTGTAAATGGAGAAGAGAAGGGGTCCAAGGACAGAATCTTGAGGTACCCCAACCGAAAGAGGAAGTTGAGAGGAGGAAACAGAGTTATAGGTCACACTGAAGGAGCTCTCTAACAGGTAGGAGGAGAGCCAGGACAGAGCAGAGTCTTGAAGCAGGGCTGGCACCAGCATAAGGCAGGTTAGGCGGCTGCCTTACTGTGACAGCAGGGAGAGGGTGGAAAAAATCTCAATCCTGGGGATTCCTCATTTGCCAACTGTCCCTGCGATTTGCTAGGCACTGATTCCGCTACTACTATATCCTGCTGAGCCGTGAGTGCGAGCACACATTTTGCCCGTACATGCATAGTGTGTAGCCAGCACCTCCCTCTCACAACAGACTTCAAAGCCAGTGTGTCCCCCGCCCCGCACAGGCTTGCAGGGCACCAGGAGTACTGTATAGCCGCCTCGACCTCCCCCTCCACCAGTACATGTAGGGAGTGGGGTGGTGCATGATTCCTGGCCACTCCTTGGCTACGTGTAAGGCAGTCACATGTGGGTGGGCCTGAGCCCTCTAGGTCCACCCACAGTGTGCATGCTGTCTGACCCGTATACACCAGGAAAGAGGATAGAAGAATTATAATACCACAGGTGTGCTGGATGGTGGGTGTGTGTGTGTGTGGGGAGGGGTATTGAATAGAGCTACAGGGGTAAAGGATGGGGGGAAGGGGGGTGAATAGAGGCAGACTGGTGCTGGATGGGGGGGTGAATAGAGCCATGGGGTACCGAGATAAGTGGGGGGGTAGGTCGTGGTCAGACGGAGATAAGTGG
>BLSH010490055.1:721728-752128 GCA_018402905.1 Glandirana rugosa
GTTCTACCGGCGGCAATCTTCGATCAAAGTCAGAACAGAATCATAGCGAATCCACTCAAAGAACCTACCCCTCGGTCATATCTGTACACCGATCCCTTCACCGACTTTACACAAAACCGGACACCTTCAAGAAACGAGGGACACATAAATCCTGATATACCAGGCCTGAGGGTTCTACCGCCGAACACATCCGGAGCCGGCGATAAAATCAGTCAAACCCCGAAAAAAAAAATCGTCGATGACGCGCCTAACCACCAGTCCATCCACCGTGATACAAACTGACTAAAATAGCGGCCGAGGCCTACACAAGCCGCCATCTTGGGAGTCCGGACCATATAGTCCTAAATACACAGGGAGCAAAGAACTTCCACAGGCCAAAACACATTTCAGCCACTTCCCTAGCCACATGTCTATACTGGCTCCCCATCCAAGAAACTCACCTAAGCGATACTAAGACAAGACTGAAACTAGCTTCTAACGGCGGCCATCTTGGTACTCCCACTTCATCTAAAGTATCCACTAAACTGAAATGATTCCCTAGAAAGTGCACCCTGCGAAGCCCGATCGATAACCACAGCAGGTGCAGGAAGAAAAGCATTATAGTAGAAAAACTTACACACAAAAAGAGAATGTCCCCTAAGAGAAAAGAAGAGAGGAACCCTAAAAAGTTGACAGCTTTTTTCCAATCTCCCCATCCAATGAAGGGAAATAGCCATGAGGGGAATTCATCCCGCATAAAGGCTCAATATGCGTCCTACACAGACCTCCCTGATGCAGAACCAGGAGACGAGGACACTCCACAGCTGCCACTATCACCCCTGCAATCACCACCCCCAAGCCCCTCAACGCAGAGCCCAGCCAAATCCAAAATGAAAATGGACTCTTATAACCAGACCTTACCAAGTGAAGAAGTTGTACAATCACAACCCCTACAATCTATAGCATCCTTCCCGACAACAGGGCAACCAGTTTTGGACTCTACGCTAAAAGACATGCTCCTATCTTTGCAAAGCTCACTGACGAATAGCTTCACATCAGTTCTCACCAAATTCTCAACAGAGCTAAAACACATTGACAATAGAGTCCACTACATCGAAAACAAAATGGAAGAATGCACTGTCACTGTAAACGATCTAGTTGACGCATATAATGAACAGAGAGACGATACTTCCTGGATCAGAGCAAAACTAGCAGACCTCGAAGATCGCTCAAGGCGAAACAATTTAAAAATCCGGGGAATCCCGGAAACCATCCCCCTGGCTGAACTCCGCACATATGCCACTAAATTATTTTCGACCATAGTACCCGAGCTGACACCGCTAGAGCTTACAATTGATCGCAAAAATATTTAAAGTTATTTCCCTGTCCCCATTTTTTTGTAGGGCACTTGCCCTACCCTTACCCCCATTTTACTTCCTTTTGCAGCCCTCTGGGGCTTTCCATGACTTTCCTACAGCCATTTTTGTGCCTAAAAGTTCGGGTCCCCATTGATTTCAATGGGGTTCGTTGTCCGTGCGATCGTTCGGGTTCCGTCCGGACCCGGACCCGGACTTTGTCCCGAAGTTCGGACGGACCAGCAGAACCCGAACGTCCAGGTGTTCGCTCAACTCTACTATAGATATAAGAATAAATAAAAAAGTATGGCATGTGGTACACTTAGCAAATTTGACAACCAAGACTGCTCTATACCAAAAATAATTTTTGAGTAATAATAATGAAATTAAACAATTATTATGATAATAATATTAGCCAGAAAAAACAAGGCAGTAATATTTTTTTCACTAAGTGATCAGTGAAGAAATGCACACTTATACTGACGGTTAAATGGAAAGTTTCCTCATACATTGGGGGTCAGAGAAGTTCCCACTTACATTGGTAATCATTGATTTGCCTTTTACACTGGTGGTCAAGAGGAGAAAGGACCTCTTTGGTAGTCAGGGTAGTTTCCCCCATATTGGTGATCCATGGAAAAGGGATTTCCTAAATGGTATATAGGTGGACAGTGGAGACTGGCCTTTTTAAATAGGTGTAAATGTTGTCAGTGTAGGAGGGACTTTTAACAATGGTGGTCAATAGGAATAATGCCCCTTGTACAGATAGCTAAAGAGATCATTGGTGTCAGTGGTTACTTCTTGGAAAAGCAGAAACTGATCATTTCTCAAGGAACCCATAGTAACCTCTGAAGGAACACTAGTTGAGAGAGACTGATCCTATGTCTCTGGCTAGCTTTATTTTACCAAAGCAGTGTAAACAACAGTGGACCTTGATTACATGCATGATATTTGTTACGAATTGGATCACTTTATATTATTACACAAGGAAATGTTTGTGACAATAAATATGTTTTTGCTAGTGTTGGTTGTAGGTTCTCATTGAATTACATTTATTAAATACAATTAAAAGAAACCTGTTACAAGTACCATGAGTTTTTTGTTTTCGACTGGCAAATGAAGACCATGTTGTATCAATGGTGCATTTTTTTGCATTGTTTGAGTGTGCTATAAGCTTCAGCAGTTTGGTAAATAGCATATCTAGTGTTATACACAACCTGGTACATGAAATAAGTATTATAGTTTTTTTTATAATTTGTTCAGGAGATGAAGATTATCAGTAAGACCAGCAAGAAAATGCTGATATTCCCAAATGTGTCATCAAGTATTCATCTCTGTCAAGAGCCTGACTTTATTTATCATCATCGTCGCCACCACAATAGAAAATAGGTCAATTTTTGACACAGGTTAGTCATTTATGCAAATTGTTCTTGCTGCCAGTACCCATATTTAATTTACAAATATACAGTATCTAGAGACAAACCTTTTTTGGATAGAGTGGAAAAGGGATTGCAACCCTGTCAAGTTTTTGTAGCAGCTTGCAATACATCAAACCACACTGCACCAACCTCATGTAACTGTTTTTATGAGGTAGGTACATTGCACAAATCCAAATATAGGGCAAAGTCAGCACTCCAACAATGTTCCTGAATGACTGTTTACCGAATGAATGAATGGCAAAAGTCCCATATCAGCAAAAAAAACCAACATTTTGAGAGTACACAAACCCTCTTTCTCAAGGTCAGACCTGACTTTCCTCTACATTTAAATTTGTATTGCTGCCTGCGATCTTCTGGGGAGATTTATCCTCTCTAATTTTCTAAATGGCCATTATCACTGAGACTGAAACTGAGGTAAGATCCAATATTTTGAAAGAAGAATAGAGGAGGTGTATTCAAATGAGAAGACTTATTGTGGTAACAACTGTCTAAAAGGAGGTTTTCTTCAATTTGGAGAGCTTTCTTCCTGCTCTCTGTGATGTCTATGGGACAGGAAGTGACGAGAGATCTCCACAATGGGACACTGGCCACAACAAATAAAAACATTCCTTACTTTATCCAAAATGAAACCAAATATTTTTCACTGTGTGAGGATGGGCTGGGTTTTCCTTTGCATAAAGGGAAGTGTGAGCTCCAAGGACTATGGGATTTCCAAGTCATTGTCACGTACCTGGTGGATGAGTCTGACTTATGCAGTGGGTAACTTCCCTTACGACCCTGACTCGGGAACCCCTGATAGAGCAGACAGGTGGCTCGGGAGTGCAGGATGGCATGAGGGTCAGACTGGGTCACTGGTGTTGGTATGACGTCCGTGGGTGCACTCGTGCACAAGAAGCATGGTCATACAGGCGAGGCCATGAAGCTGGCTGGCAGTGCGGTACATAAGGAGCAGGCAGATGGCTAGTCGGGTTCAGGCAGCGTCATCAACAGGCAGGCAACAGAAGTACAGAAGGGCTAGGAAGGAGAGTGGTCGTAGACAATCCAGGGGTTGGTGCAGGTGGAAAACAGCAAAGTCAGGCAGACCGGGTCACAGGAACAGATAATCAAAGTACAGGTAGATCAGGAACACACACTAAATGCTGTAGATCAGACAGCACTTGCTGCAGGGCGTGCACAACTGAAACAGAGACGTTTTGCGCCGTTTCTGTGCTCTACCATGAAATTAAACTCCTGAAGGGAAAGAAACCATCTTGTTAACCTGGCATTGGTCTGCTTGTTTTGTCTCATCCAGGTCAATGGAGCATGGTCCGACACTAGGCGGAACTTTCTACCTAGAAGAAAATATTGCAGGGAGTCCAGAGCCCACTTGATGGCGAGACACTCCCGCTCCACCACAGCGTAGTTTCTCTCCGCTGCCGTCGGTTTCCTACTGAGAAAAACTACGGGGTGCTCTTCCCCATTGACCAGTTGAGATAACACTGCTCCTAAACCCTTACTTGAGGTATCTATCTGCACCACAAACTCTTTTGAAAAGTCAGGAGCCATCAGCACCTGATGCTGGCACAATGCCATCTTAAGCCTCTGGAAGGCTTCTTCAGCCTCCGTATTCCACTTTATCATTACTGACTTCCTGCCTTTCGTTAAGTCAGTCAGTGGTGCAGCAATGGTGGCAAAGTTGGGGATGAACCTTCGATAGTAGCCAACTATTCCAAGGAAGGCTCTGACCTGCTTTTTGGTTAGGGGACGGGGCCAATTCTGTATGGCTTCTACCTTATTCAGCTGATGTTTCACTAGCCCCCTACCCACAATGTATCCTAGGTACTTGGCTTCCTCCATCCCCACTGCACACTTCTCGGGATTTATCGTGAACCCTGCTTTCCTCAAAGAGTCAATGACTGTCTGAACCCGGGGAAGATGGGACTCCCAATCAGTATTGAAGATGACAATATCATCCAGGTAGACCGAGGTGTACTGTCGATGGGGCCGCAATGTTTTATCCATTGACCTTTGAAATGTGGCTGGGGCAGAGTGTAAGCCAAACGGTATCCTCTTATATTGGAAGTGACCTTCTGGAGTGGAAAAATCTGTTTTCTCCTTGGCTTCCTTGGCAAGGGGAATCTGCCAGTACCCTTTCATCAGATCCAATGTGGTGATGTACCAGGTGGGACCCAACCTCTCAATTAATTTGTCTACACGGGGCATCGAATATGCATCAAATTTTGAAACCTTGTTGAGCTTCCTGAAGTCATTGCAAAATCGCAGGGTGCCATTGGGTTTTGGCACCAAAACGATTGGACTTGACCACTCGCTCTGTGACTCTTCAATGACATCCAGATCAAGCATTCTTTTCACTTCCTCGGCTACTGCCTTTCTATGTGCCTCTGGGATGCGATATGGCTTTAAACGGATCTTGATATGGGGCTCTGTTATAATGTCATGCTTGATGACATTGGTGAGACCCGGCAACCCTGAAAACATTTCCTTGTGTCTTTGCAGAAACTCTTTTGTCTGTTGGGTTTGTGCTTTGGACAGGGTAGTAGCAAAGTGCACCAGGTCAACTCCTGGAGGGTCCCCTGCATGGACACCTACCACAGCGGACACTTGTTCGTGGTCTCTCCAGGGTTTTAACAAGTTGACATGGTACATTTGATAAGGTTTTCTCTTCCCAGGTTGGTGTACCCGGAAGTTTACCTCACCCACCTTTTCCACTACCTCAAATGGACCCTGCCATTCGGCCAAAAATGTACTCTCTACTGTGGGGATCAGAACAGCCACCCGGACCCCAACCTGAAACTGTCTAGCGTTAGTGGACCGGTTGTACACCCTTCTTTGGGCCTCCTGGGCCTTCTGCAGATGTTCCCTTACTAATGGCATAACCTTAGCCACCCTCTCTTGCATTTGGGAGATATGTTCAACTACGGTTTTGTGT
The DNA here is from genome assembly GCA_018402905.1 of Glandirana rugosa. Lineage (NCBI taxonomy): Eukaryota > Metazoa > Chordata > Amphibia > Anura > Ranidae > Glandirana > Glandirana rugosa. Next base: position 727,428 of record BLSH010490055.1, read on the forward strand.
GGTGAGGATTCACTTTCCCATGTTTCTTTCACTAGATCAAGCAACCCCCGGGGCCTCCGTCCATACACTAGCTCAAAGAGCGAGAAGCCCGTGGATGCTTGTGGCACTTCCCGGATGGCAAACAACAGGGCAGGGAGCAACATATCCCAGTCTTTCCCGTCTTTCTGGACTACTCTTTTTAACATGGACTTAAGGGTTTTATTGAACTTCTCCACTAGTCCATCAGTCTGCAGGTGATAGACGGACGTCCACAACTGCTTAATTTGAAACAACTTGGACACGTCCGCCATCACCTTCGACATAAATGGAGTGCCCTGGTCCCTCAGGATCTCCTTGGGGAAGCCGGTTCGGGAGAACATCTGAAACAATTCCCGGGTAATGGCCTTTGAGGAGGTTTTCCTCAAAGGGATTGCTTCAGGATACCTTGTTGCGTAATCCAGTACCACTAATATGTATTGGTGTCCCCTTGCTGACTTCACCAAGGGCCCCACCAGATCCATAGCAATCCGTTCGAACGGCACCTCAATTATTGGCAGGGGTACCAGGGGGTTTCTGTAGTGTGTCACCGGGGCGGTTAACTGGCAAGTGGGGCAGGACCCACAGTATCTTTTTACCTCAGCCTTTACCCCTGGCCAGTAAAACTGGTCGGTTATCCTGGCTTCCGTTTTTTTCAGCCCCCAGGTGTCCCCCAGTGCATCGTTGTGGACTAAATCAAAGAGCATCCACCGATACGACTGGGGGACCAGCAGCTGCTCTACAGTCTCCCCTCGGCTCTCAATTACTCTGTAAAGCAAGTTTCCATTCAATGCCAAGTGCGGGAACCTTTGGTCCCCATCAGGTACCTGTGGGTCTCCATTAATAACTGACACCTGCTCTCGAGCATTGACCAAAGTGGGATCCTGCAACTGAGCGGTACCAAACACACCCCTGTACACCCCTAAGTCTGGGTGCACTAACCCAGAGGAGGTGTCCCCCTCATCCTCCTCACTCAGAGCCTGCAACTGGGAAGGTTCCTCTTCGTCCTCCCCCACCATGACCTGTACCGGAGGGATTTCCCCCCCCTCAGAGGTCAACTTGGTCTTGGGACCTGAAAAAGTAGCACTATCAATCACATTCCCATTTTCTGCAATGTCATTATCCACGACCGGAATCTCAACTTTAGGGTTATGTGTTGTGGGTGGTTCTGGACCAGACCCCTCAAGGTTTGGCCCCAGAAGGCTCCGTGTACCCAGTTCTCTTGGGTGTCCGGGGAGCCCCGTCTGTACCTGATTCCATAGTTCAACAAACAATGGACAGTCACGCCCGATTATGATGTCATGTACCAGACTTTTTAACCACCCCAACCTCTTGTGTCACTGAGGTACAGCCATAGGAAACAGTCACAGGAACCAGGGGGTATTCTCTGGTGTCCCCATGGATACATACTACCCGTAGAGTCTTACCTACCTGGCCAAGTTTCCCGATTACCCTGGTATGTACCAGTGTCCCCATGCTGCCGGAGTCCAGCAGAGCATTGGCAGGAAGGTGGTTCACCCACACTACACACTCAAACCGCCCTGCAGCTAGGTCAAGGTGGGTGGCACATGCTCTTTGGACATAGAAAGAGCTTCTCCTGCTAGCTCCACACTCCATGGGTTCCTCCTGAAGTGGGTACTGCGCCCGGGTATGTCCCCAGGACCGGCATCACCAACACTGTATGTCACCTCCTCTTGTGGGAGGGTCCGACCTCCGAGGGCTCGGCACAGTTGAGGCCCTGATGCGGGTTCCAGGGTCTGGTAGGGTTTCCCTCCTAGGTGCTGAGACTGGCCTGGTCACCCTTGGTGTAGGTTCCCGACGCTTGGCAGGCCTGAGCAGGTCCTCCACCATGGTGTATCTTTTGACCAACTCTACCAGCTGGTCCACTGTTGCAGGGTCTCCATGGCTTACCCAGTGCTGTAGGTCATTGGGCAGGGACCGCAAGTACCAATCCATTACCACCCGTTCCACCATCTGTGGGCCCGTCAACTTTTCTGGTTGCAGCCATTTTTTGACCAGCTGGACTAGTTCATGCATTTGGGACCGGGGTGGTCGATCAGGATTGTACCTCCAGTGGTGCACGCTCTGGGCCGGACGGCTGTGGTTACTCCCAGGCGGGCTAGAATCTCTGCCTTCAGTCGCTCATAGTCAATGAAGTTCTCGGCTGGTAGGTCAAAGTAAGCCTTTTGTGGCTTCCCGGTAAGAAAAGGGGCGATAATGCCAGCCCATTGGTCACAGGGCCACCCCTCTCTCTCTGCAACCCTCTCCATGGTGATGAGAAAGGCCTCCACATCATCACTACGTGCCAGCTTTTGCAAAAAAATCACTGATACTTGGTTGCCAGGGGCATCGGCTGCTTGTTCCCACTCCTGAGTGAGACGTTGCACTGCTTCTTGCAAGGCAACCACTTGTGCCTGTGTGGCTTCCTACTGGGCTGAGAACTGGGCAGCCAGCAAATGGGTATTTTCCTGCTGCGCCGCCACGGCCTGTGCCAAGGCCTGCTGCTGGGCCATCGCCTCCTCATGGCGATGGTTTGCCTCCATAGAGGCTTGCTGCTGGGTCACGGTGGCTTGTGCAAGCACCTTAATGACCGCCTCCGTGTCTTTCCCTGCTGTTTGTAATGTCTGAGCTGATTTTACCCAAGACATGCCATAAGCACACTGTCTCTTTAAATGTCAGTTTTTAGTTTTAAAAGGCTTTTGCAGCTGCAAATGCACTCTGCCCGCATCCTCTGCACCAGTTGTAAAGTTGGGGAGATGTAGCTTCAGGGAATTGAGTGTAAAAGCCGGTAAACTTAAACAGTCAGGGTGTTTTTTTCCCAATAAGTAAAACAAAATCAGGCTTTCAGCAGCAAAACATAACAACAGAAAGTTCGCTTGTCTTCAGCAAAGAATAAAGGTAAAAGTAACATACAGTTCGTTGAAGGGTCTTCAACCCAGGACTTTGCACAATGCTTGTTCGGTGTTTTTGCAGCCTCCAGCACACGTGCAGCTCTCCTAACACATGCAGCTCTCCAAACACTGGTGTCTCCTCCCAGCTCCTTCTCACACACCAGCTAACACCACTTCCTCTCCTTAAGAGCTGCTTCCTGGAGGCTATTAACCCCGTGTGTGCTGGCTTCCCTGAAGTCAGGGGTGGAGGCCCTATCCCACCCGAAGATCACTTCAGGGCCTCCGAAATTTTGGGTCCCTACTGCCTCTCTATCAATGTAGGGAGAACTGCGAGTCAGTCCTCTCTGTCATCTTGCTATCCCCAGAACTTCTCACCCCTCTCGGGTGACCCCCTGAGCACTACCCCTTTTATTTAAAGGGACCATAAACCAAATATTGGTGCTATATAGCACCTGTCCAGGACCCATCCTTGACGTCCTGTACATCAGGTAGGACCAGAGCTAACTTGGGGTCCAGGTTAAGGATTCCCCAATGGTGTTGACTATGATCCTTTTTTCTACTACCAACCAGGGCTGCACATAACCTTTGTCAAAAAATGTATCAACAATACCTTCCCCTGTGAAAAATAATCAGTCTATAGTGCAATTCCTTTGCACTATAGACTGTCCTTTCGGAATGTTTTGCTTCTAATTGGGGTGGTGGCAGCTGTCTGAGTGCAGATATGAATTGCCCATGGAAGGCTTGAAATGTGTTTTGGACACTATGCGGCCCTTTGAGTGGGACAAATCTAGATCCAAAAATACTAGATAGCGGGGGTCCAATACATTGCATACCTCAATGTAATTTGATTTTATTAAATTTAAGGTGTTTTCACCTACATCTGACCTGGCACCCTTTTCTTCTTTTTTTTTTTTGTTCTTTGCCATCTGGACGGCTGCCTGGGTGGATGTGGGTCGTATGGCTCTGGGTTGCTAGGCCAGAAGCCTGAGGCCTATCCCTAGAGCACCTGGATGCTAGGCCTGTCCGAGGTCTATCTAGGAATCCAAGTAACAGCATTGAGTTAGATTTCAAGTCGAAGGCCTAATCAAGTTGAGGAGGTTCTGTCTGAGGGAGAACCGGATCGGCACCAGCGGTAAAGGAGAAGCAGTTGCAACAAAGGGATGACCACTCCTGTTAACAGAGGCAGGTGTAGAGAGGATGGAGGTCTGAAAGAGTAGCCTTTTTCACTAGCTGGAGATGGTGAAGAAGTGGGATAGCTTCAGTAATCTCTTTCAGGAACCTAGCAGGTGGCGTGGGTGCACTGTGAAGATAAGTACAGCAGGTAGCTGTAAGTCAAGTCAGGGACCCAACGGGATAGCGTGGGTAAAGCTTGAGTGATATGCACTGGGATACTGTGAGATGTGAGCTGAGAGCTACAACAGGATACTGTGAGTTACGTGTGCAGATCTACAGTGAGGTATCGAGATTGAAGTGTTGCTATAGGAGACAGAAGTTTTTACAAAAATGCAGATTTCAGCATTCAGCTTAAAGGCCATTTTTCTGTATTGCTGTCAGCCTACTTCTATGCTTGTCTATGGAGTCTGCCCGTTTGCATATCACATTTACCTAAGGGTGTCCTGGCCCTAACCCTCTCTCCCCAAGTTCTTGTTAAGAGACAATAAATCTTTTTTTGTTCATTTTAAAAGTGACTGGAGCCCAATCATTCCACCTTGTACTACACCTGTCATGCCTAGTAACCTGCCCCCTGAGAAGGAATGTCAGTTGTTCCTGACTCTGGAGGTCACTGATAGGCCTCTGGAGGTCGGGGACATCGCTACATATGAATTGATTTTTTTCACACACGGTGCCTTGAAAAAGTATTCATACCACTTGAAAGAGGGAGCAATTAAGGAAGATCACAAGTCACTTTATCACTATTATTGAATTTTATGAACTTTAAAGACTTTTTATCTGCATATGTATTTGGAGAAGTTTATCAACACTGGTTTAAATATATGATTTATGCTGATTATTTCATGCACTGCATGTCCACTTAAGGATGAGCACAACTCACTTTATCATCACCATTGAACTTTTAAGGACTTTTATCTGCATATATGCTTTTGAGAAGTGTATTAACACTGGTTTTAGTTACGTGGTTTAAGCTGAGCATTGTAAGCACTATATTTACCCATGTATAGAAGCACCTTATATTATTAGTACTAGTTCACACTAGAACAGCGCCACACCTACTCCCACTTTCAGTTCTTCATATTCTTGTCCCCCATTAGGGAGGCAACAGTAGGGGCTGCAGTTCTACCCACCATACACAGATACATTATACCATCAGTGCGGCACCAACCCAACCTCCCCGTTTCTTTATCCCTGACCTGTCTGGTGTGTTTCTTGGCCTTCATGATGCTGTTTGTTGATTAAAGTTCTCCAACAAACATCTGAGGGCTTCACAGAACAGCTGTATTTATACTGAGATTAAATTACACACAGGTGGACTTTATTTACTAATTAGGCGACTTCTGAAGGCAATTGGGTCCACTAGATTTTAGTTAGGGGTATCAGAGTAAAGGGGGCTGAATACAAATGCACACCACACTTTTCACCTATTTATTTGTAAAGAATTTTGAAAACCATGTATCATTTTTCTCCCACTTCACAATTATGTGGAATATTTCAAGGGGTATGAATACTTTTTTCAAGGCACTGTATGGCACTTTGCACTTACATTACATACACGTTTAGAAAGTATGAACACACCATTATAATAATGATAGTGTTGTCCACTTTCGGATAATATAAGAGCAGAGTGTACTATACGTGTCTATAATATTAAGATGACGTTTTTTTCTGACAAGTGTAGTATGCCTAATGTCCAGAACCTAAAATGTTAAAGATTTTAATGTTGCTTTGCAGAACAAGTAGCTTTTTGGTCCATGTTTAAATTACTAAAATGGGATGACAGCATATTAATTGTTATTTTGTTAGAATAGTTGAAAATGAGTGTAGACTTTGTATGCTATGATTAATCAGATTTTATTCTACACATTATTCTGTACATTATATTCCACTTTCATTATGTTTGCCTATTTGTGGCAGTAATAAAATAATGCTATTAGCTTCGAACAAAGGATATGGACAAAAGTGAAAATTTTGGGGATCAAAAAAGATTTTTTTACTCTGGGTGCAACATTTAAATGTAGAAGGAATTCAGTCTATATTATATTTTGGTTATCCAAATACTCATCCGTTTTTTTCCAACAATATACAGTATCTCACAAAAGTGAGTACACCCCTCACATTTTTGTAAATATGTTATTATATCTTTTCATGTGACAACACTGAAGAAATGACACTTTGCTATAATGTAAAGTAGTGAGTGTACAGCTTGTATAACAGTGTAAATTTGCTGTCCCCTCAAAATAACTCAACACACAGCCATTAATGTCTAAACCACTGGCAACAAAAATGAGTATACCCCTTAGTGAAAATGTCCAAATTGGGCCCAAAGTGTCAATATTTTGTGTTCAACATTATTTTCCAGCACTGCTTTAACCCTGTTGGGCATGGAGTTCACCAGAGCTTCACAGGTTGGCACTGGAGTCCTCTTCCATGACGACATCACGGGGCTGGTGGATGTTAGAAACCTTGCACTCCTCCACCTTCTGTTTGAGGATGCCCCACAGATGCTCAATAGAGTTTAAGTCTGGAGACATGCCTGACCAGTCCATCATCTTTACCCTCAGCTTCTTTAGCAAGGCAGTGGTCGTCTTGGGGGAGTATTTGGGGTTGTTATCATGTTAGAATATTGCCCTGTGGCCCAGTCTCTGAAGGGAGGAGATCATGCTCTACTTCAGTATGTCACAGTACATGTTGGCATTCATGGTTCCCTCAATGAACTGTAGCTCCCCAGTGCCAGCAGCACTCATTCAGCCTCAGCCCATGACATTCCCGCCACCATGCTTGACTGTAGGCAAGACACACTTGTCTTTGTACTCCTCACCTGGTTGCCGCCACACACGCTTGACACCATCTGAACCAAATAAGTTTATCTTGGTCTAATCACACCACAGAACATGGTTCCAGTAATCCATGTCCTTAGTCTGCTTGTCTTCAGCAAACTGTTTACAGGCTTTCTTGTGCATCATCTTTAAAAGAGGCTTCCGTCTGGGATGACAGCCATGCAGACCAATTTGATGTAGTGTGCAGCGTATGGTCTGAGCACTGACAGGCCGACCCCCCACCCCTTCAACCTCTGCCGCAATGCTGGCAGCACTCATACATCTATTTCCCAAAGACAACCTTGAGATATAATGCTGAGTATTTGCATTTAACTTCTTTGGTCGACCATAGCAAGGCCTGTTCTGAGTGGAACCTGTCCTGTTAAACTGCTGTATGGTTGTGGCCACCATGCTACAGCTCAGTTTCAGGGTCTTGGCAATCTTCTTATAGCCTAGGCCATCTTTATGTAGAGCAACAATTTTTTTTTCAGATCTTTGGAGAGTTCTTTGCCATGAGGTGCCATGTTGAATTTCCAGTGACCAGTATGAGAGAGCGATAACACCAAATTTAACACACCTGCTACCCACCTGCTACCCATTCACACCTGAGACCTTGTAACACTAACGAGTCACATGACATCGGGGAGGGGAAATGGCTAATTGGGCCCAATTTGGACATTTTCACTTGTACTCACTTTTGTTGCCAGCGGTTTATACATTACTGGCTGTGTTTTGAGTTATTTTGAGGGGCCAGCAAATTTACACTGTTATACAATCTGTACGCTCACTACCTTACATTGTAGCAAAGTGTCATTTCTTCAGTGTTATCACATGAAAAGATATAATAAAATATTTACAAAAATGTGAGGGATGTACTCACTTTTGTGAGATACTGTATGAGCAAGGAAATGACAAAATGCTAGAAGTCCAAAAGAGGTCCTACGTGTTTTATTACTTACTTTATTAATTGCAGTATAGAGGGAGCCAACGGCTCCCCCTGCTGTCAATCACAGCCTGTAAGCCAATGAGGAGAGAGTGGGGGGGTGGGGCAGAGCCCTGTTCTGTGTGTCTTATGGACACACAGAGTGGGTCTTGGGATAGAGCAGGCACAAGTGTCCCCATAACAAGTGGCTTGTTATGGGGGCACTTGGAGAAGAGGAGGAGTGCTGATGGGGGACCCGAGAAGAGGAGTATCAGGGCTTCTCTGTGCAAAACCATTGCACAGGACAGGTAAGTAAATGATGTTTGTTATTTAAATAAAATAATAATTTAACCTTTAATATCACTTTAAAGTGGAAATTAACTTTAAAATGGGAGCTTGTTCTGTTTACACCACTGCTCCTTCCACAAGCAGAAATGCACAATATTAAAGTAATTTTAATATATTTTATTACAATTTCTTCCCTTCCCCTGCTCATGCTACCATTCTGGCCTAGGCCAGAGTGACGTGTTCCTGGTACTGCAGCCTACCTACATATCATCCCCAGGAGGCTGCAGGATCAGGCACAGAAACTAACTGATGATATATGAAAATTAAAACCGTGCTCTCACTACATCAAATTAAAGTGCAATGTGTGTAAATGAAAAGTGCAAAATGTATAAATAACTTCTTGGGGTAGATAATAAGTTAACAGTGCATAAATGTGCAATACATATGAATGACAACTAGAGGCCACTTATAAGTGGACAATAACTGGATATCACAAAAGTTCAATAGATTTAAATATCCATGTGAGCTCACTAATGATAACCAATATATAAATATCACAAATATCTATAAAAAGTTCAAAAAAGGAAAGTGCACATAAATCAATACAAATGTCCAACAAATAAGGTGCAAAGTATTCCATAAATCCAAAAGTCCATAGTGTTCATAGGAACCATATGTGCAAACGATCGCATATATCCAGGCAGAAAGGGGTGACTGTAATTGCTCCTCCACCAACACCTGTCACACACCCTGCTCACCAAATAGAGATGACCCCATTACAGATGTCATATGCGCATGAAAAGATGGAATTGTTCCAATGGCTCACATCAGGAACAGCTTCCGCAGGATCTAGATAGAGTCACCATATCTCCGTACAACCATGTGGTAGTGGAAGAAAGAAAAGGAAACTCCAATATTGAAGTCTGTCGAATGTTTATTTTAAACGTTTAAAAATTCCATGGCAAAAACATTAAAACAGACGCTGTGAATCAGGCAGCAGGGGACACCAACTGTGCTCCACTTGCGTTCCACTGAGGCAGACAGGCCCAGCACTTCATGACATCATAGCTCTTTTGAAGATAACACCGCAATACAAGTAAGGGGGGATACAATGACAGGCAGAGAGTTAAAGTGGAATTATGGCAATATACCCAATCGGCCTTAAAATTGCCTCTTGCCCCTTCTAATATCTATGCACATTAACCTGTGTAAGAAAGATGCATATAATTACCTATTTTCAGGCCGTTTTGTCCAGTCACGTGATCTCCTTTGTGTCAGCCAGCAGCAGTTTCAGGGGAGAGGAAAGAGCACTCTGACAACAGCTTGATAGATGAAGTCCCCATAGGCTTCAGTGGCCCATCCCTTGTTGTCACTCCCTCCTCCCCTCTGCAGCCACGCTAGCTAACACAGGGGAGCCAGATCACATGACTGGATTGGAGCAGCCTGAAAATAAGTAAATAAGTACATGTATACATCTTTCACATGCAAGTCAGTTAGCATAGGTGTTAGGAGGGGGAGGGGACAGTTTTAAGGCTAGTTAGGTGTACAGCTAGAATTGTATGCATTCTGTGTGCAGCCCCCTCACCCCCCCTATACTTGAACCTATTCTCAATCCAGAGGTGTGTTTAAAAGCTGTGGCTCTCTCTGCTCTCTCTCTTTCTCCACAGGGTAGATTAATAGCAGTGGGAGCCATTGGCTTTTGCTACTGTCAATCAAATCCTATGATGAGGGAGAAGGGGGCGGGCCTGGGCCACACTGTCTGTATCAATAGATGCAGACAGTGTGGCTTGACATGCTGGGGTGCCTCAATAGAAAACAGTTTCCAGTGGTGATACCCTGAGAAGAGTAGGAGCCAGGAGTGTGGGGACCCAAGAAAAGCTGGATTGGGACTGCTCTGTGCAAAACCACTGCACAGAGGAGGTAAGTTTAACATAGTATATAAAAAAATGGCTTTACAATCTCTTTAAGTACTGTTTTACCTTTGTGAGGGGTAATATTTGATCTACCCTTTTTAAAGAGGAGGCAACATCTGCTGGAATTAAAAAAATGCCATATTTAAATTATTCGTTTATGACCTGGAAACATTTTAAGGCATATTAAACTTTACTTTAGAGTTTGTATTATATTTAGCTGAAAACCTAAGATTTGAGCTGGGTTTTATATATAGATGTTATCTGTATTGAGTTAAGAGCTGCCTGGGGGATCTAAAAGATTTTCTGGATAACTCAGTCTCAACTAAATCCTTTGAGACATAGTGTTTACAACATATTTTATTGGAATGATTTGTTTTCTTGAATTTAGGATTATATATAGTGTAAAGGTATTATGTTTCTCTTTTATTAGATGAGGAATGACAGCCTTTCAGACATTATCATAAGTTTTTGAATGTGCAGGACTAATTTTCATCCACAAGATGGTAGCAGTAGGCGTGTGTTTTTTTTTTAACTTGTGATTGACTTTGAGCTGCAGCACTCTGGGAGTTGTAGTTTGGAGGGGGGATCATTGCCATCACTGGAAAATCAACTACAGCACCCAGTGATACTTGAGAGCAGGAGTTTAAAAAATAAAAAAACAGGCCCAACACAGCCATTTTTTTTCTGAACCAGGCCCAACACAGTAAATTTTTTTATCATTCTCAAATTGTTGCAGTTGTGCATACTTTTCACCCAACTGCTGCACTCGCACCAACTGTACACCCTCCCATCAAATTGCTACAGCTGTGCACACTTTTTATCTAACTGACTGTGTACACATGGTCATCAAATTGCTGCAGCTGTGCCTGTCCTTCATCCAAGTACTCACTTGTATAAAAAGATTCCCCTCTATTATTTAATCTAAATTCTGAGGTGCAGTACTGTCAACACCCAGTCTACAGATGTATTCTTCTCCCCATCACGCCAACATCTTGAAGGACCCCAACCTGGGCTATAGTCAGACAACTTTATCCTGAAGGTAGACTGATTTTAACATTAAATTCTTACCCTTGGGCCTAAAAATAGTCCTGTTGTCTGTGAGCTCTTAAGTGACATAGTCTGATCTCAATTGTTACTTTTGTGGTCACCTGGGGCAATTGATCTTATATAGAAAGCTACTGTTTATGCCACTGGGGTCACAGTATATGCTGGAATTTAAAATCTCTGCAAGAGACCCTATGAAGTTGATTGGGTACTCATTATTATGTTTATGAAAGTAATACTAAATTATTTTTTAAACAGCAAGCATTTTATACTTACCTACTCTGTGCAATGATTTTGGCTGCTTTGGGGGGTGGCACTACAGAGAGACATTATTTTAAAAAAATACTATGTGCACCCGTGTCTCAAACATGGGATGTCATTACTCAGTATCCAACTTTTGTGTTTCATTGTGCTAAAATAAAGAATAAACTAATGCTAGCAATCATGAGATTCGAAATAGTGGAATTAGCCTTTACAAAGGAAAATGGGCTATTCATTTTGCATGGAAATTTTCCCTTAGCTTTTTGAATATGGTATGAAAAATCAATATGCAAAGAATACTGTGCAATCTGAAAGAGTATTGTTTACATTTTCTGCTACTGTGCACCTTATCTGGTTAGGACAGGTTTACTGGCGGAGCTATTTTGTGCTTTGTGTATTGTTCCACACTGTCCTGTGCTGTCCTGCACTGTCTTGTGTGTCTTTCTGCACTGCTTGTACCAGTTGCACACATGCACTTTATGTGGTGAGGACCTTTCTACTGGTTCTGTGTTTCTGTCTGTCTCTGTGACTGTTGTTTATAATGTTGTATGTAGCACCTGGGTTCTGGAGGAACGTTGTTTCATTTACACTATGTACTGCATCAGCTATATATGGTTGAAATGACAATAAAAGCTTCTTGACTTGAATACCCAATCACGTGCAAGGAAAAAAAAATGTATTTTTGCTTGCACATGGCTGTCAATGGTTGACAATAGAAGTCAGCAAAGTCATTCACTAAGCTAAGGGAAAATTCCCTTGCAATGTGAACAGCCTATTTGCCTTTAGTAAATCAACCCCTTGTGTCTCTGATTTTAGGTACTCTTTAAATGGCTATTTGAAAGCAGAGTAGAATGATAAATTATCATACAAAGGTAAATATCCTTTCATGGAGAAAGAACATTTATCAGAAACCTAGTAGTCAGTCACTAGTTGTGTGGTGGGACTTAGTATGTGAGCTACTTAGGAAATATACCACTGTTTAAGTGAATTTAAAAAAATGTGTGAACATACATAACATATATTCACATATGTACATATATGCAAGATGAATAACCAAACCAAAGTAAAAAGTGTAATTCACAAACGAAATACTGACTTACTATGTACAAATAACAAACATAGGCAAAAGGGAATCAGCTAAACTAACAGAGTGGGATCAGGGAGAATACAAAGTCATGGGAAGCTGACAGGTCACAAACATGGCCAGAATTGGCATTAGCAGGTTCAAAGAATCGATGCACTGATTTACTAAAGAAGTTGAGAAGTCATGTGCAGATGAAATAAGTAAACAGGAATTTGCTTTTCCATGATTGGAATATTGAAGTGAAAATCACAGTTTATTGTTAGAAGATTCTCAACTCCTTTAGTAAATCAGCCACATTCTGTGAGTCCATAAGTGGGGAAAAATAACCCCCCAGCAGACTGCATCAGGTGGTGACTAATTTTTGGCACTTGCTGACTGGAAGGTGTAAAGGAAATTTTTAAGTTCTGTATATAATTGTATTCTATTTTGTATGTATTGCACACTGCACTCACTGTGCACACGGCACTAATAATGTTTTCATTACATGTCTGCATTCTTTTGAGTCCTGATTAGAATTAGCCTGCCTATGTTACGCCCCTTGTTACCATACAAGTACAATTGTAATATTAATGTGACACCTACGTAATCATGTGTATAAAAACCTTCAATTGTGTCATAATAAAGCAGAACAGTTATTTGGAAAGATGCTGAGTGTATCTTTTGTGTCTGTTCCCTACCGCAGTAGTTATTAATTTGGAACTACTAATCAATAGGAGTTTCCTATCTATAAAATTACAGATCAAATGGTGAGCTTTGCTAACACAGGAGATTTACAGGTGACCCTGGCAATCCAAAACGAGGAGCTTGAGACAATCTGGGAATTTCTGATAATCAGCCGGCTGAGGTAAGCCCTTTGCTTACATTTGAGTTATCAGACTTCCTTGATCGGTAAGGTATTTTTGGGACAAAGGGTACCTATTTTACTCCCCTTAATCAAACTGTATTGATTGGTGGTTATGTGTTATTTCATCACTGTCTACTGTTGATTGCAGTGTTATAGATAAGAAAGGGAAAAATAGTGCTGTTCACAGGTTATATGAAGTACACATCTGCTAGATAAAGTAGTTTAGAGGCAAGGGGGTATAGGCACAAGTAGAGAAGACTGGCCAGTCATGGGCATTAAATTAAGTAAGGAGAATGAAGAGTAAGGGACCCTCAAATATGCCCAGCGCAAGAGGTGTGCTATAAAAAAATATGAACCGAAGGTGCAGTTCATGTCTATACTGAGCCTCTAGATAAATAGTTAGAGTGGAAGTGATCCACAATGAGTAACTGGGTTACCAAAAGACTAAGAATCATGCAGATGTAAACAGCTAGAGGAACAGCTATCTATGTGAGCAGGATGGATGAAGGGTGACAGACATTTAACACTAGACAGAAAGGAACATTTTGATGTTGAGTTGTGGGATAAATGTAGGGTTAGGCACTACAACTAGTAAATTCTAAAACAGAGTAATGAAAGTCAAAACAGAATACTTTATATGTTGTCAGAGAGGGAACCTGAGATGAGCACTATGGCTGCCCATCTGATCATAGAAGCAACAGTATATGAAGTATGAAGTATGGGATTATAGTACATGGGATGCAAGGGATATCAGAACAAAATAAGGAAAGCAGAATTTAGGGAGGTAAAACTTAATTTAAGCAGGGGAATATTAAAGAGGGTTGAAAGTGATAGAATGATATGCATGTGTTGTGTACAAATGGGAAACTTGTGTATGTGTGTGAATGCTGGAACCTTTAGTTCCGCATCTTGTGTGCCCTGTGCAGCTGTGACCTCCCCTCCCTTTTCTCTTTCTCATGAAATAATGTGCTGGATGAGACAGGAGTCTGTGGGGCAGAGATAAGCTGGAAGAACACCCATGCTAATTTCTGTTTTTTAGACAAAACATTAATAACAAAATGGGCAGAGTTAATTAATCTAATGATAAACAATATGATCACAATTATTTTGAAACTGTTTTCCAAAATGGTAAAATGAAAGTCACAATTTAACATGTATTATATACTTTGATAATGGAAACAGTGCAGTTTTTTTTTTTTAAAAAAGGGAAATTAAGTAAAATGTCCTCCTTTAAGGAAATATGTCTGTGGATATATATTCAAATTAGTGTGATATTGAGATTATCACTTGAGTATTAATTTCTGATATGAGTTTAATCATTTTATTAATAATATAGATATATTGTAATTGGTTTAGACAATCTTTGGTTGGAAATGAAATCCAGGTTATTGGGGAAATTTGTAATATGGGGTTAGTTTAGATTAAGATAACAATGTTGTAATATTACCTTTAAACAATAAACCCTTATTGAGAGAAAAAAAAAAAAAAAGATTAAGATGAGGTTGTTAATTGGAATACATCTGTCATGATATTTAACTAAGCCAGGGTGAATAAGATACATAAAAGGTTTTTCTCCAAAAATTAAATCTAAAGGTCTGGTAATAACTTGATGTGCGGTCCATTATGCAAGAGTAATTAATAACATTTAAATATAACATATCCATCACATCAAGTCCACACACCCTGTTAGGACAGATGCCACCTGCAGCCAGCTGTTTTATAGTTTTTGATTTGGCTGAGAGCTTTCTGTTCTGTCATATACAGATTGTTGGTTCTTTTGTTTTTATTTATTTTTGAAATCCAAAGCAGAATGTGTGGATTGTGAAATGTGCCCCATTCCCTTGTAAGTGCAGTGTTATAAGCAGAAGAATACTTTAGATTTATGGACATCTCTGCATGACCGTCAGATTTTGTTAACATTTATTATGTTATGGCATCAGAAAAATAATGTCAGATGGAAACTAAGGATTTGTGTTATTTAGCTAAAACTAACTGTCTTTTTGACACATGAAACTGGAGTTCTTACACAAACAGCATGATAGGAAAACAAGCCATTGTAAGATATTTGTGCAAGTTGGACCCAGTAATTAAGGGTTCGTCCCAACATATCAGAGTAGAAGTAGCAAAGTGCTGCGACATGAAGTTTACAGACAACGTTACAGACATTATTTTGGTCAAATATTTAATTTTCAATGGTCCCACAGTCTGTGCAGCAAATTTTGCAAACAGCTAACTAAATATTTGTCTATTGAAAGAATCAAAATATGAATTTGTATTGTTGTTTATGTACAAATCTAACCATGAAAAATGCATACATTTGAATCCAGCCACTTTATTTGCCTCTATTGGAGGAGGCTGGAGACAAAGAAAACCACATGTGTTACATTGATGACATAGGAATCAGCTGCTGTGAGCCCAGGGCAGGACTCACTCCCTGAAGGCCCAGATATTTGATATTTTGTAGATTTGATCCCGGTTTTATACTGAGGATGGCAATGCCCATACTGAGTATGCAGTTTATCACCCAGAAGGACGCTCTTTATTCAGAGTCATTGGATCCTTCTTCCCCAGCTCAACAGCAGAGCTCCATGCTTTATCAAAGCCTGTGAGCTATCAAAAGTGTATATATTTATATAGATAGTAGAACATTTAGAGAGCTTTTGGTTCCATTAGAAGGGCTGGAAGTTGTTTTTACTTTGGCAGGTAAATCAATCAAGTATGCTAAGTTAATTGATTGGCTATCTTCAGCCTTCCAGCTTCTTCCTGAGGTAGCCATACTAATATTAAAACTCACACATGAAAGCAGACCAGGCAACTAAGGATGCTGCATTACAGCCCTGGACACTTGCTGGGTCTGTGCAACTCACAGATTCCACCCTAGTTCTGGCCCAGTATAGCTGGGATTAATAATTCAACTTTAAGGACCCCAGAATGAGAAGAACAAGTGGTCCACAGAGGGCAACTTCTTAAAAAGGTGATCTTTTATGTCTGCCGGCCACTCTTTTCCCTCCAGCTTGACACATGGACTGTGTCATTAATCACAAGCAGTTATGGCCGCCTTAGTAAATGAGCATAGGATAGAGCCAGGGTTCACCACAGTTGTTTATAACATACCAATTCTTGTTTTACCTCTTATCAAAGATGTTACCAAAAGCTGAACATCCCTTCCAGAGATTACAAAAAGAGATATATCCAGATGTCCAAGTCCAAGTTACGAGTATGCATTTTGTCTGTATGGACATGTTTTCTGGATGTCCAGTGGCAAATGCTACTGCAAAGGCCACAGTAAAAGGTGGTATCAGAAGTAGTTTATAAGTATAGAGTGCCAGAATCTACAGAGAGTAACAGAGGAAATCATTTTTATAAGAGAGTCCTTACTAGTGGTTTTGAAGTTTTATTTTTACACCCCCTACTGTCCACAATGTAGTGGAAAAAGTAGAGTAAGAAACTATAAAACTATTGCCTGAATATTTTCTTTTATTTTATTAAACCCCTAAGGGGATATTGGACTCTCTCCTATGAGATTTGTTTTGGGAGTATGTTGCTCACTTGCTTATTTTTTGTCTCAGTAGCTCAAGGCCTTCACTTGAATCACAGAGAATGTTGCTGATCTTTTAAGGTTTTTGACAAATTAATTTATGTGTTTTCTCCCCAATTCCAGATCCTAACAGTTTAGAAGGATCTCATAAACGAAAGCCAGGTGACTTGTGGATTGTTAAGAGATATTTATATATAAGGAAATGTTTGGAGACTCAATACAGCATCTATTCATGTACAGTTTTGCAAAAGGCACCTGGATCCACACCAGACACTGCAAAAATGACTACATTAAAGAATCTCTGTTTTTGATTTGTTTCCCTCTTGGAATGACAGTCTAGGGTAGTATTTATTCAAATGTTTTAATTGTAAGGGAAATAAATATAGATATATTTAATGGGATTTGAAAAGTAGTTCAGCCATCTTGAAGTCATATTTGTCTTTTGTACGTCTTCCATTTTATGTAGAATTGCCTGTGTTTATATATGCTGATAAGTCAGCATACCAACAATTAAGCTAGAAGGCCATTCTGGCCACCGGAGTGTACAGCTAATACTCTGTAAATATGTCTTATCAATCATTTGTTTTTCACACGAGCGTAATAGCAAAACGCCGGGACCGACATCAGGCAAAAATCTGCGTTTTTGTCTGCGTTTTGCATCGGCATTAATGAGTGTTAGTGAGCGTCAGTGAGCATCGGCGTCAATAGGTATTTTGTTTAAAAAAAATTTCTTTGCTATTTCTTAACCTGAAAATGCCGGTGCTAAAAACACCGGTTAACATTGCTACAGTGTCAATGTGCGCTAGTGAGCGTTTTGCCGGCTCAGCGTCAAAAACGCCAAAATGCTACAGCCTCGGAACACACGGGTCCTGCATTCGATTCACAGCTTAAGAATGCTGACGTTGTCTACAGCTCAAAAATGTCAGCGTTTTTACGGGGCCATTGAATAACATGGAGAGCTGAAAAATATGCTAAAAAAGTGGCGGTAAAAAACTTCCATGTGTATGAGGCCTTAAAACTGGACATGCAGCCTGAACTGCCCCAGATTATTATCTCTTTATCCCATCCTCAACTGTCTCCTATCCAGAGCAGCCAGTGGTGATGTCAGCCTTATACCTACATACTACCCCCAAATGCAGACATAATAATGATATAAACAATAAATCAATTTTAAATAAGATACAATTACTACCAATCCTTACTGATAATTAGGAACTACATGATCACAATCAGTAACTGCTTCCATCCCACTTTGACTAACTGATGACATTATGGAACAGATTTAAATGTCTATTCATATGTCAGTGTATTGCTCTTTTGTAGGCAGCCACATCCTATTCTCATGGTCATTACTTTGCTTTCACAATGGAATTTACTAATACATTTGCTACTAAAAATGTGATGTTTTATAATCACTGATTAAAATGCACAAAACCACATAAAGTGCATACTCATATTTTTAAAGGCACATTCTACCGGGCAATTCAGATATGTTTGCTGTGGAACCTATAAACACAGGCTCCCAAAAAAATACCTATACAGTCATGTGAAAAAAAGGAAGAATCTTCAATTGGTGTAATTTCAAATAGCTGCTAATATGTGCAGGACTGATAGGCCCAGCATATTCAGCCCAAGAGCTGACCATTTGATAGTAAAGGAAGTCTCCAAGAAACCAAAATGTTATAGTGGGGTGTTCAGGTAACTCTTGCAATACACAAGTTCAAAAACAAAAAAATGTGTAGAACCAATACTCAATAAAGTGCAAACTCTGAAAAATCAGTGGATAATAATAAGTG
This sequence comes from Glandirana rugosa, assembly GCA_018402905.1. Taxonomy (NCBI): domain Eukaryota; kingdom Metazoa; phylum Chordata; class Amphibia; order Anura; family Ranidae; genus Glandirana; species Glandirana rugosa. The sequence continues at coordinate 746,016 of BLSH010490055.1, forward strand.
TATAAAGTCCCAAAATGAATTTCCTCACAGTAAGTCAGGAAAGTGAACAGTAAAATCAGCCACCCACTTCCATATCACTCGTGTTAACTTCCAAAAGTGCTCAGGAAACCAGCCACCAATTCCCAGAACTTAGGGCTGTCATTACAACAGCTTAAATGCCTGTGACACATAAGAAATCCCTCTGGAATACGTGCAGTGATCAGCATTCAATTAGACCTTCTGATGAACTCCAGCTAAGGCAGATACAACTCACCATGAGTCAAAAGTAATTTCCCATAGCACAGTAGTTTATTTAAATACAGTTAAAAGCACAAATATACATGTAAAATTGTAAATCACGCACATTGAAAGATGCTGTCGACCCGGGATCATGCAGCGGAGTGATGTCAGCACTACAAACTCCGCCCCAATGTAAAGCATAGCAACCTCATAAATACTCCTTTGGTTGGCTGGGCACAAATGCCTCAAACACACTCCAAAATCACCAAAATGTGTTGAGTGCATTTGTGTCAAGTCATCCAAAAGAGAATTTGTGAGGTTTGCGTCGGGGCAGAGACCCTTTTAGGAACTGCCACCATGATCATAACCTTAAGAGTCTATAAAATCTTTTATAATAAGAATGTGGCATTCTCTAATATCAGTGTTTACAGTCAACATCCAGCTTTCTGTTATTCCCAGAGATGAACTTCAGTTCTACTCCAAGCATCACTGCAGATCAAAATCTCTTTATCTAAATGTACTACTTTATTACTTTTACAGTTCATCAAGCCTTTACCACTGCAGCAACAGGATTTAGCCACTCTCCATTAGAGCTTAGATGCACACACAGTTTCCACAGAGAATGAAGCTGAAGCCATATCCACTATCAATCACCCAATGCCAGTTGTTCAATAATAAAATGCAAGACTCACAAACAAATAAAATGCAGCACATTTAAAGGAGGAGACTTCCCAGTAGTAACATTTACCTTAGGCCAGCACCCAGAACAGACACCAATGGTTAACTATCCCTTCCCACAATGGTGTTTAGCTTTTGCAACAATTGGGGGCAATGTGCATGCATCTACAATCAGAAAGACATTGCACAAATGTAACCTGCATGAGAGGTGTGTTAAGAGAAAACCTTTGCTGTCCAAAAAGAACATTATAGCAGGACTACAGTTTGACATTGAGCAAATAAGCAAAGACTAGATCTTCTGAAACATTGTGAAGAAGACCAATCAAAAATAATTGTTTGGTTAAAGTCACCATAGACATGTTTCTCACAAACTGAGACCGTGTTTCAGGAAAAGAACTTCATACCAACTGTGAAGCATAGGGGTGGACATTTTAGGATCTGTTGTTGCTTTAGTGCCTGGGTGGCTTGGCCTGCAGTCAATTATACTTTTTGCTTCATATCAAAGGTTGCTTGATGAGAATGTGGGGCAATCTGTCCAAAAGTTAAAGACTATAGTCTTGTTTACACTTGCAGTGCTCTCTGAAGAGCGATCTGCATTTATATCTCTCTTCAGAGAGCATGTAGCAGGCATTGAGGAGGCATTATCACCTCCTTACTGCCTGCTCTAACCCTTTAAACTCCACACTGAGGCGCCACAGCCACATGAATTGCACATGGTTGATCTGCACCCCCATTCAGCAAAGGATGATTTTTGCCATACTGCAATGCAAAGCAAAATGGCTGTGGCATATGCACAACCCCATCTGCCATCTTTGCAGATAAAGGGGTAGGAGTAGTGGGGCAGTAAAACTGTGGTTCAACTACATGGTTTTACCACTTCCCAACCACTATTGTAAACAAGGCCTAACCCACTTTTGCAAAGAAAAAACAATCCTCTCTGAGTGATCAATATGCAGTGATTTTAATAAGCTTTGTCTGCCTTTTTCTGCTCTGAAGGAATAGCTGTGTGGTAGGCAATGGCCTGTGCACAGTGATTCTGAATGGGAGTGTATATTTATTTGAATCTGCTGATACACTTTCAGGGTTCTGATAAGAAAAGTTACAGGGTCTGTCTCCCTTTAGAAGTGACTAACCCTTAAGGAATATCTCACTAAAAATTATATTTTCGTTACAGAGTATGTCTAAAACATGACTTGTAACTTAGTGCAGGGATCTTCACCCAAACAGGAAATTACATTTTTGGAGGTGTTCTGTACACCAACAGTATACAGAACACCTCCAGGTTAACAGCACTGAAGTTAAAAAATGAAAGGTAATTTTTAGTAACATTAAAATACAATAAGACTTGTGTATCAATTGCACATGCCAGATTAACATTTGTATTTTTTGCTACTTCATTTTTTTTTCAACAAAAGTAGAGTTATCCTTTAAAGTTGAATCATAAATGGGTCTTTCAACATAGTAATGGATGGAAGCACACTGACAAATACCCCAAGGAATGGCAAAAATGGAGAAATATGGTTTTATGGATTGCCTTAGGCAAAGCCCTGATTTGAATCTGATTGGAATTTTGTAGAGGGGATTTTAAATGGTCAGTTCATGAAAAAAAATATGCAGGCATCTTGCAGCTGCAGGTGTTTTGCATTGAGAAGTGGTCAAAAATGTTAATGAGTCAATGCCATGAGTTATACAAAATACCCACAAGAAGTCATTTCTGCTAAATCTGGCAATTTCAGCTTCTGATGTCGAGGCTGTACATACTTTTTCTACAGTAAATAGTGTATCACCTTTACCTGTAGGTACTGTTTGAATAAATATCTAATGTTTGCTTGTTCAAATATGTTTAAATGGTCAACAATTTTCATGGGGTGTACTTAATTTTTCACATGACTCTACATTCACCTCCTATTCACGATAGATAGGATAGATAGGATAGATAGATAGGATAGATAGATAGATAGATAGATAGATAGATAGATAGATAGATAGATAGATAGATAGATAGATAGATAGATAGATAGATAGATAGAAAGATAGATAGATAGATAGATAGATAGATAGATAGATAGATAGATAGATAGATAGATAGATAGATAGATAGATAGATAGATAGATAGATAGATAGATAGATAGATAAATAGAGTAATTGGAAAAGCAGAGAGAATATGCTTCATTCCTATCTATTTATCTATGTTCAGAAACATGTTGGGAAGTGATTACCGTAAGAATTGTGCTAGGTGTATATATCACCCCACACATTAAATGGTAAAAAAAGTCTACCTAACTAATTATTGTAAAACATAATACTAGTCATTACAAAAATAATTTCCAGTAAATGCTTTATAGAAAACAGATCTTTGCTAAAAAAAATGCATTCAAGCTTTGTCATTTACTGCCATATAGTTTAGGAAGGTTATTAAAAAATAATTTCCTTAGTAGGTGCTGTGTAATATGTTCTTTTAAGCAGTTTTGTGAGAACACATCATATACGACAAGCAATGAGTGCAGAAAAAACATTGAAATGTTTCTTACAAACAGTTCATACATTATGACTTATTCCAATTTGCAATAATAACGTGCAAATTGAATTGGAACGTTATTGCTCTGTTGAAAACGAAATTAATGTATCCTGTGCTTTCAAATATATCACCTACAGTACTGGAACAATGTGTTCTTTTACAGATACAATCAGAACAATTTTGTTTTTCTGGAATAATGGTTCTATCTGAGGACAAAGGAAAACACTTCAGATTGTGTGGTCATTCACTACACTTTTGGCAGAGTAGATGTGTTAATGTTGTATCTTTTTATGAGGTGAAAATGGTGGAAATTAGGAGAGAAAAGTTTCATAAATTTAGGCCTAACAGGAAAACTTGTTTAGCATAAAGAAATCAACAGGTTTTACGGAATTAAAAAGAACTACTCATAGGGCCCGGTTTACTAAAAGAAAATGCACAAAAACAGGGAGAAATCCTTATGAAGGTAGCCAGTATGTCGCAATACAGGTTTACATGAGTATGCGGATATAGTGCTACAGCATATATTATTGTTTTATATATTCAATGCAGTTCCGGTTGCAGTTTGCAGTGTCCATGGAACATTCAAATGCTGCTTTTCTGCCTTTTATATAGTACTAACATAGTGCACTAAGAAAAGTGTGTTAAGATTCTACCTTTAAAAGGAAAACTGAAACACAAAGACAAAATAAATGTGAGAAGTCTCCTGATTGCTCACAACGGACTTGTTCACATCAAGTGAATTGAGTTGCTTTGAACTTCACTTACTTAGTGACCCTACACAATGGACACCAGCTCACCCATATTTAAGCATGCTAGCTGGTTTCAACAAACCAAAAGTATAAAAAACAATTGCACCAAAGGAAGTGGCAGCTGCAAAAGTCTCTCTGCTGTGCTATCAGACCAAATAGGGAAGAATACTGTATATATGGTTATTTATCACTGCAAGCTTGCCAATGTCAAAGTCTACACTTCTGCACATGCACAGCATATTAAACTCACATGCTCTGTAATACTCGCCAGTCTCCACCCAATCTGAACTTCATTTATTTTTTTACTTTAAGTAATATCAGCAACATCAGTGTACACTTCATGCTAAATTGCTCATGAAGTTCTTGTAGAATAGCTAACAGATGTAACATAGCTCCAAGAATATTATTGAAAAACGACACCAGCTTTTGGCTGGCATAAGTTAAGATGCTGGAGTATATTCTTCTTAGCAAACAGCATTTGTTAGTTAATATTCTATTAATGTTCTATAACTGATATACATACATGGTTTAGTATATTAGGCACAAAATGTGGTGCAAAGCAATTTTTCCACAGACTTTCCAATGTCTTTAAAATAGAAATGTGATTTTTTAATCCTAGAAAATAAAGTGAAAGTCCAACATTAATATTTATGATATATAGTCCAGCTTTATTATATAATCTTTCTAAAACCCAGCAGGCTTTGCAATCTGAATGCCATAAGTGTCATAGAGGAACCCTGTACTAAATGTTTATGTATAAAATTGAGATGAGCTAAGTCAGATCTGAACTGGTCCAATTTACAGATAATAGATACCCCCCTTCCTGCAATATCCTACACTCTTTGAGCCATATCTTCAATCTCTCCCTCTTCACCGGCACCTACCCCTCCCTTTAAAAAAACATGCACTGGTTACCCCATACTCAAAAACCCTCACTAGACTCCACCTGTTTGAACGTAAGACCCATCTCTCTTCTCCTGTTTCCCTTCAAGCTGCTTCAACACCTTGCACACAACTGTACCTCACTGGTAACAACCTTCTCAACCCCCTACAGTCTGGCTTCCACCCACAACATTCCACTGAAGCTGCCCCACTAAAATACACTAATGACCTCCTAACTGCTTAACCTCCCTGGCGGTATGATTCTGTCTGGAATTTTGTACCAAAAGCGGTACAATTTTTTGCATGGAAATTTGGTGATATGTATTATAGGCCTGCAATTCTTAGTAATTACATACTTAAACCTGACCAAAACAAGACTCTAGTAGACATTCCAGATGTGATAAATTTGAAACACAAATGCATGAATTATAGTCTAATCAATAATATAATTTTATTCAATAATGCAATGAAAAATAATGAAATTTGTCAAACAAAGAAATTCAATACACATCCTGAGTGTGAAACAGTTTGAACCATGGAACTAGACAAAGTCCGACGTTGCAATCAGGACAATAGTACCTTGTTTATTTTCGGACTTTTTTTCCATTGCCATCTCTCTTAGAACAGCACACGACGCACATCCTGGTAGGCGCTAACTTTCTTGCGGTTGGCGGTACGAAGTCTACAAAATGACGACCCGCAGCACACGACAAGATTCTCTCTACCGTTACCTTTTTTTCAGGCTTTTATTTGTTCCATGATAACAGGACTAACGTTGCAGCCTGAAACAGATCAAGGTACCAAGTTTGACAAAGTGTGAGTCCTACACATAACTTAAAGAAACAAACTGTTTAAAGTAATAAAAAGTAACGTAATAACTTATTTTAATATAATAACTAATCTGATATTAAGTACGTAAACACAAAGTTTAAATAGTGTAGACCTTACAGATGATCTCAGAACAAAACCAGTCCAAATTCATACATTAATGATTCTTAACGTCCGGATATTATGTATAGTGGTTTAAAGGTACGTTTTTTAACATGGCGAAAACCATGTTTTAAGG
>BLSH010490055.1:757484-777103 GCA_018402905.1 Glandirana rugosa
TTAATAATCTATACCATCGACGTAGTCAAAATTAAAGAAATCAAGGGGAGGGAGACAAAAGTGGACCACTAGACCAGTTATTGTGGGGGAGGACATAATCACTCTGTTGTGAGACCTATTTACCCTTGTCCTCCATGTCGTCTGTCGTTGTACCAGTCCGATCCCACCTCTCCTCACAATATGTCATACATAATCATCGAAATTTAATAAATTAACTTCGGTTTGAGGTCGAGTGTGAAACATTAGTCAATGTCGTTTGTACAAAAAGGAAAACCCTATTTCCAAAATATACTTATTTATTTTCTACTAGTAAAATTGGTGGGGACGGTCACAATTTACCAAACAGTGTAGGCACATTTGATTTCTTGCTTCTATTTTCATTTGGAGATCCATCCAGCAAGTTTAGTTTTCAAAAATGCAAGCTCTCCAGCAGAATGTATCAGTTTACACGGATGTGACAAACCATTTAACACTGGCAGGGGTGGTTAAAATGATCATCTTTTATTTATTCATATAAAACCTTTATCCCAAAAGGAAAAACATGTTTGCTGTAACTGATTACAAAGTGTGAGCTGGAGTTTGGCTTCAATTAAATAATTTAAAGCTACTAATACATACTGTATAACACTCCTCTCCACCCTAGCCTGACCATGTTGCTGTCTGCTGTACCTCCTGTTCCCATTTATCCAGAGTGTTGTCTCACTAATACAGGAGGGGGTGTTATTGACCAGATCACCAGGTGAAAACAGAGGGAGGGGAACTAAAGAAATTAAAACTGATGCAGCTACCATATCTAATAATTGATAAGCTGCAAGATAATACTTTTTTTTTTGTTTTGGCAGTTTTAATACTGCTTTAACCACTTGACCACAGGGCACATAACCCCCTTCCTTACCAGACCAATTTTCAGCTTTCAGTGCTCTCACATTTTCAATGACAATTACTCAGTCATACTACACTGTACCCATATGAATTTTTTGTCTTTTTTCACACAAATAGAGCTTTCTTTTGGTGGTATTTAATCACCATTGGGGTGTTTATTTTTTTAGCAATGGAAAAGACCGAAAATTTTGTAAAAAAAAATGCATTTTACTTTGTTTCTGTTATAAAATTTTGCAAATTAGTAATTTTTCTTCATAACAACAAAGAAAAAAAGAGAAAAAGGAAGGAATTTATCGGCTGCCCCCTGATCCCAAGTGAAAAGGAATGACAACCATACTAAACCATTGGTTAAAACATAAATTTATTTGAATACATTAAAATAGAGCGTCGGTATGTGCACCCAAAGGGAATTTTTCTTCATAAATTTTGGCCAAAATTTATACTGCTATATATCTTTGGTAAAAATAACCCAAATTAGTGGATATTATTTGGTCTTTGTGAAAGTTATAGAGTCTACAATCTATGGTGCCAATCACTGAAAATTGATCACACCTGATATACTGACGGCCTATCTCATTTCTTGAGACCCTAACAAGCCAGGAAAGTACAAATACTCCCCAAATGACCCTTTTGGAAAGTAGACAGTCCAACGTATTTAGTAAAAAGCATGGCGAGTTTTTTGAAGTTGATATTTTTTTCCCACAATTCTTTGCAAAATGAAGATTTTGTTTTTCTGTTTTGTTTTTTTTTTCACAAAATTGTCATATTAACAGATTATTTCTCACACCCAGCATATGCATACCACAAATTACACCCCAAAACACATTCTGCTACTCCTCCTGAGTATGGGATGCCACATATGTGAGACTTTTACACAGCCTGGCCACATACAGAGGCCTAACATGCAGGTAGCACCATCAGGCGTTCTAATGACATAAATTACACATATAATTTCCTGACTACCTCTTGCACTTTTGAAGGTCCTGGAGCTTCAGGGCAATGGAAACGCCCACAAAATTACCCAATTTTGGAAAGTAAATACCCCAACCTATATTCTATGAGGCATAATGAGTCTTTTTAATGGTCCATTTTTTCCACAAGTTTTTGGAAAATGCGGAAAGAAAATGAAAACGCATTTTTTTTTACACAAGGTTGTCCATTTATACAATATTTCTAACACACAGCATGTACCTAGCAAAAATTTCACCCTAAAATATATTCTGCTACTTGTCCCGAGTATGGCGATACCACATGTGTGACACTTTTACACAGCCTGGCACCATACAGAGGCCCAACATGCATTGTGCACCATCAGGCGTTCTAGGGGCATAAATTTCAAATCTAATTTGACTACCTATTACATTATTGTGAGGCACTGTGGTGGCACTGATGGGTGCTGTAGTGGCACGGATGGGTACTGTAGTGGCATGGATGTGTCATGAATGTGAACTGATGTGGTATGGATGAATATGAACGAGGCATAAATGAGCACGAATGGGGGTGGATAAGCCGTAGATGGGGATGACTGAGAACGGATGGATGGCTGAGCACTGATGCATGGGTGAGCATGGATGCATTGGTGAGCATGGATGCATTGATGAGCACACATGCATGGGTGAGCATACATGCATGGGTGAGCACAGATGGATGGTGGAGCATGGATGCATAGCTGAGCACGGATGGATGGGTGAGCAGGGTTGGATGGTGGAGCATGGATGCATAGCTGAGCACGGATGGACGGGTGAGCATGGATGGATGGGTGAGCAGGCTTGGATGGTGGAGCATAGATGCATGGGTGAACACGGATGCATGAGTGAATATGGATGAGGCTGGATGGGTGAGCATTGCTGGATTGGTGAGCACGGATGAGGCTGCATTGGTGAGCATGACTGGATTGATGAGCACGGATGCATGGGTGAGCATGGCTGGATGGGAAAACACGGATGCATGGGTGAGCACAGATGGATGGCGGAGCACGGATGCATGGGTGAGCATGCATGCATGGGTGAGCACAGATGGATGGCAGAGCACGGATGCATGGCTGAGCATTGATGCATGGGTGAGCACAGATCGATGGGTGAGCACAGATGGATGGTGGAGCACGGATGCATGGGTGAGCACAGATGCATGAGTGAGCACAGATGCATAGGTGAACATGGATGAGGCTGGATGGGTGGACACAGATGAGGCTGCATGGGTGAGCATGATTGGATTGGTGAGCATGGATGCATGGGTGAGCATGGATGCATAGGTGAGCATGGCTGGATGGGTGAGCACGGATGCATGGGTGACGGATAAGTGAGCACGGATGGGTGAGCATGGGTGACGGATAAGTGAGCATAGATGCATGGGTGATGGATGGGTGAGCATGGATGCATGTGTGAGCACGGATGCATGGTGACGGATGAGTGAGCACGGATGGGTGAGCACGGATGCAAGGATGCATGGGTGATGGATGAGTGAGCACAGATGGGTGAGCACGGACGCATGGGTGACGGATGGGTGGGCACGGATGGGTGAGCACGGATGCATGGGTGACAGATGGGTGAGCATGGATGCATGGGTAACAGATGGGTGAGCATGGATGGGTGAGCACGGATGCATGGGTGAAGAATGGGTGGGCACGGATGGGTGGGCACGGATGGGTGTGCATGGATGGGTGAGCACGGGTGCATGGGTAATGGATGGGTGAGCACAGATGCATGGGTGACAGATGGGTGGGCACGGATGTGGCTGTATGGATGAAGCTGCATGGGTGAAGCTTTATGGGTGGAGGAGGGGCCCCTGCCTGGCACATAGTGGTGGTGTGGGGACTTCAGACCCTGCCCACAGCACCACTGCATCTCCTCTCTCCCCCTCTCCTCTCACACTGCACCAATCAGTGAAGAAGAGGGGAGAGAAAAGCCGGATATCCACTGGCTTGTTTACATGTGATCGCTCCATCATTTGACGGAGTGATCATGTGGTAAACAGCCGCTGCGAGCGGCCATTTACCGTGATGCTCCGGGTCTTACGGACCCGGCGGTCAAGGATGCTCCCAGGTGCGCGCCCCAGTGGGCGCGCTGGAGCGCGATTCTGGGAGGACATTATAGTACACCCTCCCAGAATAATGGATCCACCTTGCGGCTGTATAATTACATTACACGGTCGGAAAGTGGTTAATAAGCAAATCTTTTACCAATAAACCTGGCAAGCCGCCAGATTTTAAAGATAGGTGCCTGCACACTGACTATTTTCCACAAGAAAGTTGATCTCCACGAGCTAATCTCCCACACGTGATGGAGTTCTGCGGGCAACTTTCCAAGATGAAGGAAATATTGAAGACTCTGTTACAAGCCAATGCAGCTCAGAAACCAACCACCAGGTCACAGAGGCCACTGCAGTACAACAGGCAGCTCAGCGGGAAACCAACCACCAGATCGCAGAAGCCACCGCAGAACAACAAGAGGTTTAACAGGAGATGAACCGACAGTTTGTAGATGCCCTGCTGGAGTTAAAAAAGGGGCCCGCACCTCCGGTAACAGTGGAACCAAAGTTGGTACGTGCCTCTTAACACATGCAGAAGATGACACCTGTGGATGACGTGGAGGCATTTCTCACAACTTTTGAAAGTGTCGCTCTTCGTGAAGGATGGCCAAAAGAACAGTGGGCGGGACTGTTAGCACCATTTTTAACCGGTGAACCCTAAAAAGCCTACTTTGATCTGGAAGCAGATAAGGCTTAGGACTATGAGACCCTATAGGCAGAGATATTCGCATACCTAGGGGTCAGTATGGCAGTCTGGCTCCAAAGGGTGCATCATTGGACCTACCGCACTGACAAGCCAGCCGAATCGCAGCTGTTTGAACCTGGTCCACCTCACCGGGAAGTGGCTACAGCCGGATACTTTGCCAGGTCCCCAGATTGTGGAGCGCGTAGTCACGGACTGATATCTACGTGTGCTCCCTGCTGCTTTGAGGAAGTGGGTCAGTCATGGGGACCCCAAAAACACCATCCAACTCATGAACCTCGTGGAGAGATACACTGCTGCTGAGGACTTGTTGCACCCATCTGCGCCCCACTCCAATGTACCTAGGGATGAAAGATCGCCCGGCGGACCCGGTAAGACTGTTCAAGGTTCAGGGGCATGGGGAAATTTAATAAGACTGCTACGGTTAAAGAGACTGTGGGCTCTAGGCCTGGAGACTGACCAATGAAGCCAGGAAGGTCTTGGGGACCCTGGAATGGACTGGGTATAGAACACATACCGTGCTACCAATACCATGCATTGGGCCATATTGCTGCCAATTGTCCCCTGAATGATGAACCCATGTAATGCGATTATACTTATGTAAATAGACGCCTTTCTCTTTTTGCACAGGTCGCATATACAGCATCATGTTCAAATCGCATGAAGAAGCAAATGTGTCTGATTTTTGTTGATGGAAAGCCAGTCACTGCACTGCTTGACTCTGGTAATGTGGTAACATTGGTAAAAAGCAATTGTGTAAATCCTGCAAGGTTACACCCTAGCACTGTCGGGGTCATTTGCATCCATGGGGACACTCGTGACTACCAGATGGCAGTGGTTGAGATTGACACCCCTTGGGGCAGTGTGGCTCATTTAGTGTGGGTAGTACCCTCACTGCTATATGACGCCCTCGTGGGCAAGGATTTTTCCCATTTTTGGAGGTTATGGGAAGGCCCAGAGAGTCTGGAGGATAGAGCTCCCCCTGCTGCGGAAGCATGGGAACTCTGCCCGACCCTTTTTGCCAAATGGAAAGGTAGACTGGTGGCAGGACTGAGGAAGGAGGAGACCCTCTTCCTTTTCATGTACTGGCTGGGGAGCCAGAGGAGCTGGAGGATAGCTCCCAGCTGGGGGCTAATGACCCAGAAAATGTCTCTGACCCTGACTGTGAGAATGTAGTACCTGACTTAGAGGTGATGGAGAGAAGGAGAGAGGACTTCTGTACAGAGCAACTATGGGATGTCACTCTCCTTAGAGCAAGAGAAAACATGAAGGTGATGGATGGGGAACCTGTGGGCCCTAATTGGGGGTGTCTTTTCCCGACATGTCTCTTAAAAAATTATTTGTTGTATCAGGTGGTGAAATGAGGGAAGGACGAGGTGGAACAGCTAGTGGTTCCTAAACCCTTTTGCAGGATGGTGCTAGATCTAGCCCATGGACATGTAATAGGGGGACATCTGGGTATGGATAAGACCAGGGAGAGAATAACTCAGAGGTTCTTCGGGCCCGGGTTGCATGCAGATATCAGAGAGTATTGTGAATCCTGCCCGGAGTGTCAACTCTTTGCGCCCTCGCCCCATTTTCGTAGTCCACTTGTTCCACTGCCCATAATTGAAGTGCCTTTTGAAAGAATTGGCATGGATCTCGTGGGACCCATAGTAAAGTCTGCCTGGGGGGACACCAGCACATCCTGGTAATACTAGAGTACGCGACCCGCTCTTCGGAAGCCATACCCTTGCTGAACACCTCCGCTAAGACTATCACCAGGGAGTTGGTCCTGGTGTTTAGCCAGGTGGGGATCCCTAAAGAGGTCTTAACGGAACCACCTGTGTAACCAAGGAATTGTGCAGGTTGTATAAAATCTCCCATCTCCAAATATCGGTCTACCACCCCAAAATGGATGGACTTGTGGAGAGGTTTAATAAAATGCTCAAAAGCATCTTGAAAAAGGTAGTGGAGAAAGATTGGGATATGTTGCTGCTGTACCTCATGTTTGCCATACGAGAGGTTCCACAAGCGTCTACGGGGTATTCCCCTTTTGAACTCTATTGTAGACATCCCGGGGGGCTGCTAGATATAGCAAAAGAGACGTTGGAATGAGAGACCAACTCATATAGGAGCGTCATCAAGCATATCTCTTTGATGCAGGATCAAATCACAGCAGTCCTGCCCCTGGCGTGAGAACATATGGAGCGAGCCCAGGAGGCCCAGAGAAGGGTTTATAATCGCGATGCCAAAACCCAGACTTTAAACCCCGGAGACAGAGTGCTGGTGCTAGTCCCCACGGTTGAAAGTAAATTCCTAGCAAAGTTGCAGGGTCCCTTTGAGATTACTGAAAGAGTAGGGGAAGTGAACTACAAAGTTTACCAGTCAGAGAAAAGGAAACCCAAGAAAATTTACCATGTGAATCTCTTAAAACCGTGGAAAGACAGAGAGACTTTAATGGCACTCCTCAAGAAGACAGGATATCCATGACTCTGGATCTGAGTCCTTGTCACTGATGCAACATAATGACGTTAAGGAATTTATCAGTATAAATAGAGAGTTTTTCTCTCCCCTACCCGGACTGACCACCATACTACAACATGACATAATTACAGAACAAGGGGTCCGCGTAAATGTAAAACCCTACCGAATACCTGAGGCTAGATAGGAGGTGGTGGCAAAGGAAATAAAAACCATGTTAGAGTTAGACATGATAGAGGAGTCCCACAGCACCTGGTCAAGCCCTATAGTGCTGGTCCCAAAGCCGATGACACTATCAGGTTCTGTAACGATTTCAGGAAGCTGAATAACGTGTCTAAGTTTGACGCATACCCGATGCTGCGGGTTGACAAACTTGTGGAAAAGTTGGGAGGTGCCCGATACATAACAACCCTAGACCTAACTAAGGGCTACTGGCAGATCCCCTTAACCTAGTTAGCAAAGGAAAAAACTGCCTTTTCTACCCCCGAGGGGTCCTTCCAGTACAAGCAAATGCCTTTTGGTCTGCATGAGGCCCTCAGCATCCTTCCAGAGAATGATGGATAAAACTTTGAGGCTGCATCGCCCCTATGCAGCCGCCTATTTGGATGATGTGGCCATCCACAGTCCAGATTGGGATTTGCATCTGCCCCGAGTATAAGCAGTCGTAGATTCTCTTAGGGTAGCAGGTTTAACAGCCAAGCCAAAAAAGTGTGCCAGAGGCCTGGAGGAGGTCAAATATCGTGGGTATGTTATTGGTCAGGGATTGATCAAGCCCCACACCAATAAGATCGAGGCAATTCAAAAGTGGCCCCAACCGGTGAATACAAAAACAGGTTAGCACCTTCCTGGGAATTACAGGGTATTGCAGGCAGTTCATTCCCAACTTTGCCACCATTGCAGTCCCTCTGACCGATCTGACGAAGGGGAGAGGGTGGGCATAATTAAGTGGAATCCCGAAGCCGAGAAGGCATTCCAGAAGTTGAAGCAAGCCCTTTGTGTACAACTGGTGCTCGTGACCCCGGACTTCACAAAGGAGTTTGCTGTACAAACAGATGCCTCTGAGGTGGGACTAGGTGCTGTTCTGTCCCAGATCAGAGATGGTGAGGAGCACCCGGTTGTCTACTTAAGCAGGAAGCTTAACAGGCATGAGAGGGACTATGTCAATGTGGAGGAGGAGTGCTTGGTGATCAAGTGGGCCTTAGAGGTGCTGAATTACTACCTCCTAGGAAGGTCGTTTAGGCTAGTCACCGACCATGCCCCCCTCAAGTGGATGTGTGACAACAGGGAGAAAAATAGTTGGATGACTAGGTGGTTCCTGGCCCTATAACCATTTAAGTTCACAGTGGAACACCGGGCGGGAAGACTCCAGAACAATGCGGATGCCCTCTCCTGGGTCAACTGTATGGTTGGGACAGTTGCTCAGCCACAGGGGCTTGAGCAGAGGGGAAGGATATGTGACAGTATGCGAGGCGAAGTGGTAGACGGACGCTACCTGTCGCCTTGTATGAGTTCATGTGGACTGGATTAAACAGAGTCCAGTCCGTATTTTACCGGCCACCATGGCAGGGCTGGTTCCGGTCCAGAGTTTGTGATCCACTGGAGTCCACCAGCAGGTGGCTTAAATAATCAAGAAGAGATCTCACTTGAAATAATAATAACTGAGTGCAGCGCTCATCTAATCTAATCCGTGCTTCTACTTACTCCTGTTTCATATATATATAATTAAACACATGTGTACAAAATATTGACACTCATGTACAATAAATCCTCCAAGTTCATACATAAATAGTGCAAATGCATATATCACAGTAATATATAAAGTCCAAACATATGTGCAAATCAGTGCCAGTAAACCATATTATAAAGTGCTCTTGCATAAAAAATCCTTATTTGCCAGAGAATCATGTAGAAAGCAGTGCATAAACTCTACAAATTGCTTATGTCATAGTCCAAAAATGTGCAAATTAATACCAGTGAACAGTATTATAAAGTGTTCTTGTGCAAAAAAAAAACAATAAAAACGAAATCAACCAAAAAACTTGTAGAAAACTGTGCATAAGCTCTTCAAAGAGATCTCACTTGACCTCTGACCTGGAACTCAGAGAGGGCTCTGAGGGAGCTCCATGTCTGTTTGTACTTTAAAAGACAAGGTTTGCATTGTGGCTTATGTTTTGTGGGTGTTGGGGGCTAGCCCCACGCCGTATAGTGAGTAAACTGTACTGTTTAGTTTAGCGCTGGACATCAAGGACTTATTTTCTGTTTTGTTTGTTTTTAATATGCAAATCTTTTACCATTAAACCTGGCAAGCCATCAGATTTTAAAGAAAGTTGCCTGCACGCTGACTATTTTCCTCAAGAAAGTTGATCTCCACGAGCTAATCTCCCACAACGTGCACTGACATACCTCAATATACTGCAGTAATCATGCACTAACGCAGTTCAATATACTGCAGTAAATGTGCACCAATGCATATCAATGTACTGCAGTAAAGTGCACTAACGGACCTCAATATACTACAGTAAACATGCACTAACGCACATCAATACTGTATACTGCAGTAAACGTGCACTAGCGCACCTCAATATACTGCAGTAAACTTGCTCTAATGCAGTTCAATATGCTGCAGTAAACCTGCTTTGAAACACTAAACTGAAACTAAAGTGAAAATGAATGGTCACAGTACACTCACGCTGCACTATCTTTATATTCACACTACACTTATACTCTACACTCACAATAGAATCACAATAGCACACGGTAGAGCACACTAACTTGCTAGTAGCAATGAACAAACAGAACCCTGTGCTATCTATCGCCAATATCACACTGCAAATGGCTGCTCTAGGAAGGATCCTTTTATAAAGGGGGGTGGGTCTATGAGCGATGAGCCATGGGCACAGTCATCATTACTTTCTCCAATTGTGGCTCTGACAGTGTTCTGTGCCCTGATTGGGCAAATCCTTCATTGCTTTAGTCAACCAGGGCTTCCAATGCACTGTGCGGCACGCGCAGTGATTTGTGGAGTGTTCATTGGACAGAACGAGCGGTCAAACACCCCGAATTCATGCACGGACCAAACCATTTGCCCAGCACTAATTGTAAAGTGCTGAACAAACTGTTGGCACTATATAAATCCTAAATAATAATAATAATCATAATAATATTAATAATAAACCTTAAATAATTCCATGAAAATCTGCTCCACTACAAGCTAGCCTTGCTAGTGCTTGTGAATATTTTGGGGTTAAATAGTTTTTTTTGTTCACATGTTATACTAGGGGTCATTTTGTAGCAGCACAATAGAGACAGGTAGAGCAGCTCAGTACAATTGAGCCGGGGCTCCTATTTTACATTATAGCATCTATACAGAATTAAATCTTAATGAACCGGTTAACCTAGCAATATTCTCATTAGTGATCCCATAGTGCAAAATTTAACTCTGGTCAGTGTGAATGACCATGTCAACAAGTAAAAAAAATGTAATTAAGCCCAGCCTTTAAAAAGAAAAAGGTGAATATTTACTTTTCCCGGGGCCCATGTTTTAAAATGTCTATATTTTACTGATCTCTAACTGTAGCGGCTTTTTCACCATGTACTGTGGTTTCTGCCAAGGGCTGCTATTTCATTACAGGACACAGGAGCTGGCGGAAGCAACCACAGCATGCAGTGGGAAAGCAGGTATTCAACACAACTAGAGGTGTCAGTTACCTGAAGTGGCAAGGGATCAGAAACATAGCAACATTTTAAGACATGGACTCAAAGAAAGTATCTACCTTCTTCTATTACAGGCTGTGCTTAATATAATTTTCTCCATAAACTAACAGAGTTGCTTTATCAAGCAGTAAAACAATATCATGATAGACAGGATACCTGGCACTTCTTAAAAGAAATAAAAATTGTGGCAATTGAAGCTCCTGTAAGTCGACCATCACAGATATACATTAATATCTGAAATATTGGTCAATCTGGAAACAAGCTTGTCTGGGTTTTTTTAAGTCAGATGACAACAGCAAATATTGATTTCTTAGATGAAGAAAAAATCTATCAATGATGACTGTTTCATTATAACTGCCAAGAGCAGAAAAAAAATTTTCTTAAAGGAAATTGACTCATTTTTCACGTTATAGCTCAGTACAATACAACTAAAGAAATACATAACCATTTAACAGATACAGTAAGTGGAAAACATAATGAGAGAGCGCAAATCATTGTGGTAAACTCAGCTTCAAAGGTAAATAACATTAAAGGCTAAGTTTCTCCTTTGCTCACTTTTTTTTTTTCTAAATTCCAATTCCCTTGTGTACCAATAAAGCATTCATGTACTTTTTTTGCAAAAATATCAACACTTTCCATAAAATCTACAGACCCTTACTTTACTGCCCTCCATCCATCCATCCATGTGTGGTCAGACTATAGGTCATGACACTGGAAGGAGTTGACCAGCTGACCTTATTAGCACATACCCTGCATCATACACCATCCTACCTACCTCGTATCTCCAGCTGCATGTTTTTTAAATGAAATGCAATCAATCTGTGATCACCCGTCTCACTAAATACACAATATACAATAAGATTGTATAGTGTATGGCATCTTTATACAAGTACATAGGAGGGAGTGGACAGAAACACTCAGCTGTCAAGCTTAATTCACAGCTCTGCATAGCAGGAACTCGCATTCCCACATGCGTTTTTTTTTTGTTTTTTTTAGCCAGGTGTGAGGCATTTTTGAGAATTTTCACTCACACATAGGGCAGCCTATACACCTGAATGGGCTGCCCCACATGTAGCAATCCTACCCTACTGGGGGGCGTGGCCTGGTTGGAGTCCAGGCTGAAGTTGCCACTCTATTCACTGCAGTAGGACGCCATGGATGTGTGACTTCTAGGGGTCACCCTTTCTTTCTTGAACCTGTCAGCACTCCAGCAGCACCTGTGGATGCACTGTTCACATACCCCTTTCCTATCGTCTGGCCCAAGCTTCAACTACTTATACATTCTAAGGTTGATTTCAAACTTTCCTCCTACTAGTTTGAGGTCATATCTCCATATTCCTGACCTTAGCTTTGCATTAGTAGAAAATATGACCCTACTGAACCTAATTCACATCCTTAATATATTTAATGGTTTCATTCATGTCCCAACTTTCCCTTCTTTCCTCTAATTGATTAGTTCCTGCAGTCTGTCTTGATATGCGTTATTTCCCAAACCTTTCACCATTTTTGTTGCCCATCTTTGGATTCATTCCATATCATCAATATCTCCAGAATTGGACACTGGGATTGTGTCATAGACACCCTTTAGTATTGTGTTATGCCTCTGTATGGAAAGTGTTGGTCCCTGTGACAGATCTATGTACCTTTTGAAAACAGGTATACAAATTTATCACATGGAGGCATAATGAGGGGTGCACTGAGGCCAGAGTGTCCATGCCACACTACATCCTCAGTCTTTAAGTGCATTATTTTGCATTTAGAAATTTTGAACTGCTGTTTCCACTGCTTCGACCAATCTTCCAGCAATGCCATATTATGTTCATTTGTACAAACACCTCTAGGAATTTAAACCTTATTGCACATCTTTTTGTCGTTAGCAAAATGACACACCTTGCTCACCAAACCTTTAGTTAATTCAGTTACAAACAGAACACACAGAACAGGATCTTTTACAGTTCCTTGTTGTAAACCACTAGTGACTGGTGTCTGTTCCCAGTTTATCCTATTCACAACCACACTAATATTTATGATTTAGGCAACTATGTATCCACTGAACCACCCAAGGATTAGGTCATAGCTTGTGCAAACGTTGTATGAGACCATTATATAGAACAGTATCAAATGCTTTGCTGAATTCAAGTTATGCTATGCCCACAGGACTTGAAATGCAGTACTGGAGTGTGCAGAGGGTTATTACTGATTTTAGAGGTTTTTTTTTTCACACCTGGGAAGGTAAAGGGCTTTTAATAATGTACATTGAGTTTTGCTTTCAGTATGCACGCATGCGATTTTTATCCAGTTCTTGTTTATTTTACCTAATTACTGTCAACTTTTTTTGGTTGAAAAATACATGTCAAGAGGTTAATCCTGTTCAGTGCCTAACTAATGGAAAGCAGATAAAAAGAAAAGAAATTTGTGATTAAAAATGAATTGTTTGGGTCATGTATGTTTTAGGGTTGCCACATCATCCCTTTAATCCAGGACACATATTAATTACACAGGTTCTGTGGCTGATTAACCCCTTCCTTACTTGGCACTTAAATCCCCCTCCTGCCCAGACCAATTTTTGGCTTTCAGCGCTGTCGCATTTTGAATGACAATTGCGCGGTCGTGCGACGTTGTACCCAAATAAAATTTGCGTCCTTTTTTTCCCACAAATAGAGCTTTCTTTTGGTGGTATTTGATCCCCTCTGCGTCATTTCTGATCGCCGCTATAAACAAAAAATGAGCGACAATTTTGCAAAAAAACAATATTTTTTACTTTTTGCTAAAGTACAAATCCATTAAAAAAAATTATTCATCAGTTTTGGCCGATATATATTCTTCTACATATTTTTGTTTAAAAAAAAATCGCAATCGGCATATATTGATTGGTTTGTGCAAATGTTATCTCGTCTACAAACTGGGAATTGATTTATGCGGTTTTTATTATTTTTTTTTTTTTAACTAGTAATGGCGGCGATCTGCGATTTTTATCGGGACTGCGATATTGGGGCGGAAATGTCGGACATTTTTTACACATTTTTGGGACCAATGACATTTATACAGCGATCAGAAATTTAAATGTCCACTGATTACTGTATAAATGTCATTGGCAGTGAAGGGGTTAACCAGCAGGGAGCAGTGAATGGGTTAAATATGTTCCCTGGGTGTGTTCTAACTGTGGGGGGCGGGGCTGGTCGGGACATAACAGATCTAACTGATCCCAGTGACAGGGATCAGTAGATCTGCTTGTCCCCTGTCACAGAACGGGGAACCGCCGTGTTTACAACGGCAGTTCCCCGTTCTGAGGCTCCTAAAAGTGATCGGCGGGTCTCGGGCGGACATCGAGTCCGCCCGACCCACGGGCACGCTCGCGCAGCATGCGGCGCGCACGCCGCCGCTGCCGCCAGGGGGCACGCCCGGAGCGTGCGCAGTGGAGGACGTCCATGGACGTCCTCCCGGCATTTCAGGTCCGCGCTGGAGCCGTACTTCGGCAATAGCGCGGACCTGGAGTGGTTAAGGTGGTAATTAAACTCACTTGGTGCCTTATCTGCATTAAATTAGCCTCAGAACCTGTCTAATTCATATGTGTCCTGGATTAAAGGGATGATGTGGCAATCCTGGTATGTTTGTGCTTCCCTGAACAGGAAGGACAGGAAGCAGGTATATTTTTGTAAATCACCGGACACCAGGATTCTGACATCCGCTCCTAGGTGCTGGAGTTGGGAATTACACTGTGTATCTTCAATAACTGTCTACCTGTTTTTTGGCTATCTAACCTGATAGAATGAGTCTGACGCTGACATGCAGAGTGGCTTGTATTATCATAGCAGTGTGCCTATGAATTTACTAACTCCCTAGGTCAGTGGTTCTCAATTCCGGTCCTCGGGGCCCACTAACAGGCCAGATTTTAAGTTATACCTTGGGGAGATGCAGACTAGAATACCGCAATCACTGAGCAGCAAATTATATCACCTGTGATGTATTTCAGTTATCCTGCAAACCTGGCCTGTTAGTGGGTCCCGAGGACTGGAGTTGAGAACCACTGCCCTAGGTACTAGTGTAGCTGTCTACATTATTTTTGCACTGGGCATATATCTGTCTGAAAGAGGACACACTGCAGAAGCAGACAGGGTGAACTAAGAGCACGTCTGTTAATAAAATGAATGCTAAACATTTCATGATGACTACTCACAATAGGTGCCAGTGTGAATGTAGAAGGAACACAGTCAGCAAACATATGTATTTACTTATATGCATTATGGATGGATAGATAGATAGATGTGTACAATATTCAATGTAGAATAGCATTCGATTTAGGTTGTTGCTTTTAGCATACAGCAAAGTTTTCCTCTTTTGCAGAAAGCTCTCAGCAATTGGTTAAATCATAATCCCTAGTGACACATGCAATGATAACAACTGACTTCTTTCCCTCTCTGCAGCACTTTGTTGCTAGAAATGCTGAGTTTAATTAGCAGCACAATATTCAGAGGAGCAAGCAGGTCACCTTTATGTCAGGTTTCCAGCAGTCAATTCTTTGCTCATTTTCTTAGGATTGCCCTCAGTGTCTCGCTCTTCACATAGAGCCCATGAAGTCAAGCATTTCAAGGTTTTAAAAGAAAACCCTTTGATTGTGAAGATAATGTGATTATAAAGCTATGAGCTTCAAGAGAGTGTTCCAATTGAAAATTTGTAAGGCCTTTTTTATTTTAATTAAGCAATTACAGAAGTTCAGAGCATGGCGTTCATATTTTCATGTTTATACACTGCTGTGCAGGGTGTTAGTACAGCATAGGCTTGAATGGTAATTTTACAGCTCCAGGTGAAAATATATATTCGCAGTTAAAGTGGACTGAAGTGCGGAATTTCTATGTGTGACACTTAAAAATGAAATGTCAAGTGAACTTAAATATTAGAGGTGTTTGACTTTGACAAGAGCATTGCTTAAATAGTTCTGATGTGCAAAGATCAAAATGAAGACGTGTACTACATGTCTCAACACACTGGTCCTCCTTAATAATCATCTCTCATCATAGCTGCATAAGGCATTACAATACTTTTTATGATCTGAATAACAGCTTTGAATCTAGAATGCTGTTTTACGATGTTGCACATTCAGCATCTTCAGACATTTCTTGTTACATTTTATAAATTTAAGAATTAAGACCCATCTCTAGACAACAATTATGTAGTTACTGTAAAAGTGCACCCAAAACAGGAAATAACTTATTCACAGTTGTAGCTCCTTTGCTTGGTATTACTAGTTTATTTACACACATTCACAATGCATGCTAATATATAAAGTATTTTATTCAAACTCTAGACCAGTCTTTCACAACCAGGGTTCTGTAGAACCCAGAAATCCATCTTACAGTGCCTGCTAAATTTTGGGGTTGCTTTCATTCAGACCCACTGACATGTTTCCGCAAGCAAACCCTTTACACCAATTTTCTTTTTTATCAGCACTATATTACCAAAAGTATTGGGACACCTGCCTTTACATGAACTTTAATGGCATCCCAGTTTAAGTCAGTAGGGTTCAATATTGAGGTGGCCCTCCCTTTGCAGCTATACCAGCTTCACCTCTTCTGGGAAGGCACAAGGTTTAGGAGTGTGTCTATGGGAATGTTTGACCATTCTTCCAGAAGCACATTTATGAGGTCTGGCACCGATGTGGACTAGAAGGCCTGGCTCGCAGTCTCCACTCTAATTCATCCTAAAGGTGTTCTATCGATTATGGTTAGGACTCTGTGCAGGCCAGTCAAGTTCCTCCACACCAAACTCGCTCATCCATGTCGTTATGGACCTTGCTTTGTGCACTGGTGCGCAGTCATGTTGGAACAGGGAGGGGCCATGCCCAAACTGTTCCTACAAATTTAGGAGCATGAAATTGTCCAAAATGTCTTGGTATGCTGACGCCTTAAGCATCATGTAGCAAGCAGGGGAGGGCTGGGCCACCCATACTTACATTTGAAATGGCTGGCGGCCATTGCCCGCTGACCATATTTTCTTTTTGTGGAGGAAGTAGGGGCCAGGGGCGCAGCCGCAAACTAACTGCAAGCATAGGGAGGTCCAGGAGGCAGGACTTTGTATGACAGCGTCCGCTGCTGGTAAGCAGGAGATGCCCGCTCTTTGTAATCTGGCGGCTATCCTCTCTCTGCATTGCAGGCTGCATTGGATGGACACTGATGAGGCTGCATTGATGGGCACTGATGAGGCTGCATTGATGGGCACTGATCAGGCTGCATTGATGGGCATTGATCAGGCTGTATTAATGCATTATTTTTGCTAAACCTCCTTTGTTGCTATTAACATTAAATTATATTACCACATTGTATCATATTTGTCTTGCTTCATGACATCAATATCCATTATAAAACCCGGTGGGCATGGATGGTGAGCTGATTCGGTGGCTCAATGGGCCATTGACTGGACTTGCTCCCCCCAGGCCTAAGGCTGCCAGCCCTCCCCTGGTAGCAAGACACTGACCACCAATGTAAAAAACATTTTCCTGATTGCTAATGTATGGGGCATTGTTTCTCTCACTAACCATCAACAATTTGAGTCATCTCTTTTCTCACTAAATACCAAAGTAATGGGGCCCCTTTCTCACTAACCACCAATGTAAGGGGACTTTATGTTACTGGCCACCAATGTATGGAGGCCTTTTCTCCATGACCACCAGTGTAAGTGGTCCTCCTCTTATTGACCACCAATATAAAAAGGGCAACTCTTCAATGTACATCAATATTTGGCAGCCTTTCTTGCACTGACCACCAATGCAATGTGGCATTTCTCCTCTGACCAGCGAAGCAAAGTCATACACTGATTGGTTCAGCAAGAATGAGATGAATTTTGATTAGCGCTCAACAGAATGCAATTGTTTAAATTACTTCTGTCTAATAGACAGGCTAAAAAACCTTTCTTGATCAGACAGCAACTGCAACCACTGATCACTATACTCTGACAGCAGTGGGAGCCACTGTCAAAATACAATGCCCTGGCAGGGGGGATTCCTCCATCCACCCCAGGTATGTGGAGGGAGAGATCTGTTAGTGTTTTTTTAATTTAATAATTTGGCTGAAGGATACAAAGCTTACAGTGTATGGCATAATGATGAGGGTAATCCTCCTCTGATCATAATTGAGAGGGGACGCTGCAATTTTGGTTTACTTCTTTTCTGGTCAATATTATTCATTTAATTTATGACTATTCCTGAAAATGTATTTGTCATAGAGGGGTTAAAATATTCCAGGTGTTCTACATTTATTCTTTATTTATATTTTATTCTTACATGAATTATAGTATTATATCTGCAAATTTTAATTTTCTTAGACCTTAAAGTTATGGGGTACCCATGAGGTAAAAGGTTCAAAAGCTGCAATAGCAGATTTAGATATACTAATAAATTGACGCTTAACTCCAGCTCACACTTTTTAAGCAGTTACAGCAAACAATTTTGTTCCTTTTGGGATAAAGGTTTCACAAAAATAAGTAAAAGCCGATTATTGTAAGCACCCATGTCAGTTAAAAATAATTTGTCTTAACCCTCTAACTGTTACCTCTGCAGGACAGCATGTTCTGATGAAAAACAACAGAATTACTGGCCAGATCATCAGGTGAAAATAAAAAAAGAACGTCTAAGAAAGAAAACTAATACAGCCACCACATCTAAGAATTGGCTATACCCTGGTACCATTTTTTAGAGCAGGCGGCTGGCTATCCATTGATAACAGCCCATCCGGCTCGGGAGCCACTCAGTCGTTATCCCAGGCAGCGGGAGGCGACATCCCCCCCCTCCCGCCACCTTCCGCCGCTCTTCTCCGACCTCCCGTCCCAACGGGAGACCGGAGCTCTGATCCAGCACGTATACCAGCTGGGTGGAGTCCCTGTGAAAGATGGAAGCGGCTTCGATCGGGACTCCTTCGTACATTTCCGGAAGCAACGTTACAACCTCACTTCCACTCGTCAGCTAACGGCGCTGGTTTTAAAAAAATGACAGTATTCAGAATCACCGTTTTTGGCGATCTGAATACTGTGAAGTGTAAATGAGGAATAGGGGGTCTTTTAGACCCCCCCCCCAATCCCTCCATAAAGAGTACCTGTCACCATATATTACTATCACAAGGGATGTTTACATTCCTTGTGATAGCAATAAAAGTGATAAGATTTTTTTTTAAAGGAACAGTGTTAAAAGAAAAAATAAAATAATTAAAAAAAAAAAAAGTTAACGCGTCACCGTCCCCGCAAGCTTGTGCAGCAAAGAAAACACGTACATAAGCTGCGCCCGCATATGAAAACGGTGTTCAAACCATACATGTGAGGTATCGTCGCGATCGCCAGAGTGTGAGCAAAGATTTTAGTAAAAGACCTCCTCTGCACCTCTAACCTGGTAACCATTAACCACTTGACAACTGGGCACTTAAACCCCCTTAACAACCAGACCAATTTTCAGCTTTCAGCGCTCTCACACTTTGAATGACAATTACTCAGTCATGCAACATTGTAAGTTTCACACTCTCGCGACTTTCGACTTTTAACCAGACCAACAATTCCCCCAAATTCACGGGTCAACAGTTCACCAATTACCAATGGTCCAATCTCCACGTCTCCTCCAGAAAATGATTTTAGAAACGAGTGTGAGACCGCTAGCGCTGCTATGGAGTGTACATACCAAACTTGTGGCAAAAGTATACGCCCGCGTCGAATACATGCACAAAAGAAACGACGTGTTCGAACGCCCCTGCCACTGCGCAATTGAAAAAAAAAAAAATTAATAAAATAAAAAAGAAAATTGTGACAAGGAAATTTTTTTTTAGAATAGTGAAAATAACGATAGTGTTCCTTA
>BLSH010490055.1:778652-841612 GCA_018402905.1 Glandirana rugosa
TGAGCATGGATGGATGGATGGATGGATGGGGGAGCACGGATGGGTGGATGGTTGAGCACGGCTGGGTAGGTGAGCATGGATGGATGGATGGATGAGCACGGCTGGGTGGATGAGCATGCATGGATGGATGGGTGAGCACGGCTGGGTGGATGAGCATGCATGGATGGATGGATGGATGGGTGAGCATGGATGGATGGGTGAGCATGGATGGATGGATGGGTGGGTGGGTGAGGATGGATTGGGTGAGGATGGGTGGGGGGTGGATGGCTGGGTGGGTGGTGGGTGGCTGATGATGGCTGGGTGGGTGGCTGATGGTGGCTGGGGGGTGGTGGGTGGGTGGTAAATGCATGGTGGGGGTTGCCAACTGTCACTAGGCAGCGCTGTGGGCATTGCACATCGCCCACAGCGCTGCAGCACCTCCTCTCTGCGTCCTCTCTCCTCTCACACTGCACAGAGGAGAGAAAAGCCGGCGCTTCCGCCGGCTTGTTTACAAGTGATCACGCCGTCATTTGACGGCGCGATGACGTGGTGAAAGGCCGCCCACAGCGGCCATTCACCACGATCCGTGATCAATCTGGTCCCCCGGACCCGACGGTCACGGATGTTCCCGTGTGCGCGCCCCAGGGGGCGCGCGGGAAGCGCGATTCTGGGAGGACGTCAATTGACGTCCTCCCAGAATTAAGCAACCGCCCTGTAGACGTCTTTTGTCTATGGGGCGGTTGTTAAGTGGTTAAAAAATGTTAAAGCGTCGCCTATGGAGACTTTTAAGTAACTGAGTTTGTCGCCATTCCGTGTGCTCAATTTTCAACCGTAACATGTATGGTATCTATTTACTCGGTGTAACAACCTCTTTCACAATATACAAAAAAATGGGAAAACTTTACTGTTGTCTTATTTTTTAACTCAAAAAAGTGATTTTTTTTTCCAAAAAAAAAGCGATTGAAAGACAGCTGCGCAAATACCGTGTGACAAAAAGTATTGCAACAATCACTATTTTATTCTCTAGGGTGTTAGAAATTTACGTAAAACCCCCAAACATTATGTATATTTTTTTCAATAAAAAAAATGATTTTAACTTGTAAACAACAAATGTAAAAAGGCCTCTGGGGGTTAAGGGGTTAAAAAGGTATATATTTTAAGACACCAAGTCAAGTGTACTATATACCGTATGTACACCTCCGAATACGCTGTGTGTGTGTGTATATATATATATATATATATATATATATATATATATATATATATATATTCTTGCACTGCCTGACTATATACAGATAGCTCTATCTATCTATGTATCTTTTTTTCTTTTGATCTATCTATCTGTCTATCTATCCATCTATCTAGTTATCTTTTTTTTTTTTACACAGTAAAAACGCTATCTAGCTAAACTGCCTGTATTCAGGAACCTAAGCTCACTATCTAACTCTGACCACCGCCGCCAACACACTACATAGAGCTGCTGTACAAGCGGCTTTATATAGTGTGGGGTGTGGATTGAGGCTGCTGTGTAGTGATTGACTAAAGGCCCCCTGCCTGTTGCCAATCGAAGCTCTAACAGCAGGCCGCCCGCTGATTGGCCAAAGCATGCAGGTCATGTGCATGCTTTGGCCAATCAGCGGGTGGCATTCCGCCTCCATTTGAATGCATTATGGGGCACGAAAAGTTGCCGCAAACGCACCATAATGTTCGGGAAAACCCAAACAATCGAACACCCAATGTTCGAGTTGAACTCACGTTCAACTCGAACCAGGAGCTCATCCCTATTGAAGAGAGAGCATTTTAGTATATTATTTTGTTGTCGTTAACTTTTGATGAGGCTTAAGGCCCGTACACATGATGAAACGGCCATACTGTACAATAACGGTCTTACAACAGCTTGTTGTACGATAATCCGACCGTTAGTATGCGCGATTACAACAGCCGATGTTCAACAGTCGTACAACAGAAGTTGGCTGAGCAGACTAGAAAACTTTTGTTGTACAACAAGCTGTTGTACGACTGTTGACTTCTGTGTACAGAAGTTGGCCCAACAAAAGATGTACGTGCAAAACACGCATGCTCAGAAGTCAGGAACGCCCGGAAGTGTTAGGTTGTAATTCACAAAATACATTCACCTGAACTTCCTCTTTAGACGCTCCTAACACGTCACTACGTTCGGCTTTGTTGTATGATTACTTGACTCATGTCAGTATGCTAGACACAACCTTCAACAGCCGATTTTGGGCAAAAGTTGAACGTGCGGTTGTGCGACCGTTGAACCGTGTATATGAGGCATTAGAAGAGTCTTCTATCATGTTAGCCATTGATTGATGCAGAACATGCATTGTTTAAGCAATCACTTTTATTGGCTATCTCAAATTATTAATGATGCCTTCCTCAGGTTTTTTACAGTTTGATGAGGGTTGATAAAAATTGTAATTTTGCTTCTTGGTAATAGTCGATTGTCCACTTTATCACTAAATAAATCAAAATATGTGTTAAAATAAAAAAAATCCAAAATCAAAACAAAGGTTTCTGCCCGTAATATTAACATGTAATTAGAAGTAAAACTAACTCACCTGACAATTCTGTTCAATAAAATCTTTCCCTTACACTGTATAGTATTTGCACTGTTATTTTGCACTATTTTCATATTTCTACTTCATTAAGTGTTTTTGTTCAAAAATTGCCACTAGGCAAATGTTCATACTTATGGTCTTTACCTTAATATAAATGTATTACATTGTTAGAGCAAAGTATGCAAGTGCTAGGACCTACAGTAATTCACATTTATAATCATATGTTTTGATGTTTCCAAATGTGAAAGCTACCATATGTTTCGACATATGTTATTATATGCTATTGGCTATTTTCCTCAGCTTAACCTTATTCTTACAAATACAACCTTACAAATAAAATGCTGGTTCTGTATTTTTCTCATATATACACTGCAGCAACAACAGCTAAAGGTGGGTTTTGTATTAACCACTTGCTTACTGGGCACTTAAACCTCCCTCCTGCCCAGACCAATTTTCAGCTTTTAGCGCTCTTACTCTTTGAATGACAATTGCATGATCATGCTACACTGTACCCAAATGAAATTGTTATCAATTTTTTACACAAATAGAGCTTTATTTTGATGGTATTTAACCAGTTCCACACTGCCTACCGTCTATTTACGGCGGCAGTGTGGACGCTGGCCACGAATGGCCGTAAAAAGACGGCGATCTGCGAATGGCCGCTCGGGGGCGCTTGCCCGCCACACTCCTGAGGAGTGTGCCCACGGCTCGGGTGGACCCGATGTCCACCGGCGAGCCGCGATGAGCGGACACAGGCAAAGAGCGGGGAACCACCGATGTAAACACGGCGGTTCCCTGCTCTGTTAGTGGGGGCATGGGAGATCTACTGATCCCTGTCACTGGGATCAGTTAGATCTCTCATGCCCTTGGTAGCCCAACCCCCCCACAGTAAGAACACACCCAGGGTAGATAGTTAACCCCTAGATCTCCCCCTGCAGGTTAACTCCTTCACTGCCAATGGCATTTATACAGTAATCAATGGACATTTAAATTTCTGATCGCTGTATAAATGTCATTGGTCCCAAAAAAGTGTCAAAAATGTCTAATAATATTGCAGTCTCGATAAAAATCACAGATCGCCGCCATTACTAGTAAAAAATTAAAAAAAATAAAAACCCCAGAAATTAATTCCCACCATCCGTAAACGTGGCCACTTTTGCGCAAACCAATCAATAAACACTGATTGTGATTTTTTTTTATCACAAATATGAGGAAGAATATAAATCGGCCAAAACCGGTGAAAATGTTTTTTTATATTTTTTTTTTTTGGATTTGAATTTTAGCAAAAAGTAAGAAATTTGTTTTTTTTTGCAAAATGGTCGCTCTTCTTTTGTTTATAGCGGTGATCAGAAATGACGCAGAGGGGATCAAATACCACCAAAAGAAAGCTCTATTTGTGGGAAAAAAGGACGCAAATTTAGTTTGGGTACAACGTCGCTTGACCGCGCAATTGTCAGTTAAATCGTCCTAACCTGGGAATTTTTTCCAGGTCTGAAGTGGTTAAAGAGGAAGTAAACCCAGTTTGGGTTTACTTCCTCAATATACCCCTATAAAGTAGAAGCATAATGGGCTACTATGCATCGCATAGTAGCCCATTATGTGCCACTTTACCTAGAAACGAAGCCTGCGGCATCCAGCGATGTCCCCGCTCCAGGCCGCATCCATCTTCTGCCCCTCTTCCTTCCGGGGCAGTGACTCTAGCTCTATGACTGTCCGGAGTCGCGTGACGTCACTCCAGCGCATGCGCGTGGGAGCCGCCAGTCATGGCATAGTGTCAGTGGAGAAACTGCATGGAGGCCGTTTCTTCACTGCGCATGTGCCGACATGACGTCGGCACATGCAAAACACTGCATATCTCCTTAACCGTGCAGGTTTGGGAGATATGCAGGGCACCTACAGGTAAGCCTTATTCTAGGAAAGAAGTCTACTATAAATGGTACTATACTTTGGGGTACATGGTGTACCGAGTCCTTGTGGAGGTGACCCTTGAGAAGTTGATGAGCCCTCTTGTTGTGGAAAGATGAGCCGTTATACCTTCTGATTTCTGGTGAGCCCCCAAAGTGTGCACATGCATGCGGTGATCAGTGGTGGAGGACTTTGTTTTGAAAACATCATAGCTGCTTCAATTTAAAGAGGACTTTTGCACCTTATACATATTGTTGCACTTTTGATATTTTGCACTAGCACTTTTTCCTTATATTTATGTGTATGAGTTTTATGAATTAACTCTAGCGCTGCTTTTTGCTATTACCATTTATAGTAGACTTCTTTCACAGTTTTTATTTACATAGCAGCTGCTCAATTTACTATTTACCATTTATTTATTTATTTATTCATTTATTTTGTTTTTGTTGAGCGCAGTGTTTTTGTATTCAAGCCTTATTCTAGGCTTCCCTTTAGGTTAAAGTGGTTATCACAGATTGACAACCACTTTAATCACTGTTGGGATTTTTTATTGTTTGCTAAAAAAAATGAAAAAAGACCGAAAAATTTGAAAAAAAAACAGTTTTACAGTTTGTTATAAAATTTTGAAAACTGTAAATTTTTCTCCTTTATTTATGTGCGCTTGAGGATGCAATGATGAGTACTAATAGGCTGCACCAATGGGCACTGATGGGCTGCACTGACAAGGTGGCACTAATAGGCACTGTTAAGCACTGATGAGGCGGCACTGATAGATGGCACTAATGGTTGGCATTGATGGTTGGCACTTATGGTGGTACTGATAGGTGGCACTGAAGGGAACCAATAGGTAGCACTGATAAGCAGCACTGAAGGGCACTGGTAGGTGACACTGATAGGCAGCACTAATCGGTGGCACTGATGATGAGGCACTGATGGACATTGATTGGCAGCACTGGTGGGCATTGATAGGTGGCATTGGTGGGCAAAGGTAGGTGGCCTTTGCCCAACAGTGCCACCTATCAATGTCCAACAGTGCTGGCAATCAATGCCCATCAGTGCCAACCATCAGTGCTTATCAGGGCACTGGTAGGAGGCATTCTGGGCACTGGTAGATGCCACGGTGGGCACTGGTTGGTGGCACTGGTGGGTACTGATAGGTGGCATTGGCGGGCACAGGGAAGGCAGCTGCAGCTCTCTGTGTAAGGGACCGATGTCCCTCTGACAGAAGCCGGTGATCTGATTTTTTTCCCCTCACGCTGACAGCGTGAGGGAAAAAAAATACAGATTACCAATCTTCTGTTTACATGACTTAATCAGTTGTCATTGGCTGACAGCTGATCACATGGTAAGGGGTCGGAGCCTCATAGACTTTGTGATCACAGAGTGGGACGCGCAGGCAGTGCATGCTCGAGAGGACATCTATGGATACCCTCCCGGCAATTAAGGCCCACACTGTAGTCATCTTTCAACTATAGCGCAGGCAGCAAGTAGTTAAAAAGGAAACACTAAAATACAAATTTTAAGTATTTTTGTGTTTTATTTTAGTCAGGTACAGTTGAGCTCATACGTTTGCATACCCTAGCAGAATTTATAATTTCTTGGCCATTTTTCAGAGAATATGAATGAGAACACAAAAACATTTCTTTCACTCATAGTTAACTGTTTACTCTTTTTAAATCATAATGACAACAGAAACTACCCAAATGACCCTGATCAAAAGTTTACATACCTCAGTTCTTAATACTGTGTATTGCCCCCTCTAACATCAATGACAGCTTTAAGTCTTTTGTGGTATTTGTGGATGAGGCTCTTTATCTTCTCATATGATAAAGCTCCCCATTCCTCTTGGCAAAAAGCCTCCAGTTCCTGGAAATTATTGGGCTGTCTTGCATGAACTGCACATTTGAAATCTCCCCAGAGTGGCTCAATGATATTGAGGTCAGGAGACTGAGATGGCCACTCCAGAACCTTCACTTTATTCTGCTGTAGCCAATGACAAGTCGAGTTGGCCTTGTGTTTTGGATCATTGTCATGTTGGAATGGCCAAATAGGTCCCATGGCAGCTTCCTCGCTGATGAATGCAAATGTTTCTCCAGTATTTTTTGATAACATACTGCATTCATCTTGCCATCAATTTTGAGCAAATTTCCTGTGCCTTTGTAGCTCACACGTCCCCAAAACATCAGCGATCCACCTCCGTGTTTGACAGACCTTGTTGACTCCTCTCCAAAATGTATTGTTTATGGTTGTGGCCAAAAAGCTCAATTTTGGTCTCATCACTCCAAATTAATTTGTGCCAAAAGGTTTGAAGCTTGTCTCTGTGCTGTTTGGTGTATTGTAAGCAGGATACTTTGTAGCATTTGCGCAGTAATGGCTTTCTTCTGACGACTCGACCGTGCAGCCCATCTTTCTTCACGTGCCTCCTTATTGTGCATCTTGAAACAACCACACCACATGTTTTCATGTTTTCATAGAGCCCTGACATTATTTGTGGGTTTTTCTTGGCATCCCGAACAATTTTCCTGACAGTTGTGGCTGAAATTTTAGTTTGTCTACCTGACCATGGTTTAGTTTCAACAGAACTCCTATTTTTCCACTTCTTGATTAGAGTTTGAACACTGCTGATTGGCATTCTCAATTCCTTGGGTATCTTTTTATATCCCTTTCCTGTTTTATACAGTTCAACTACCTTTTCCAGCAGATCCTTTGACAATTCTTTTGCTTTCCACATGACTCAGAATCCAGAAACCTCAGTGCAGCACTGGATGAAAGATGCAAGGGTCTGTCAGGAATCCAGAAACTCATTGACCTTTTATACAAACACACTAATTTCAAGCAAACAGATCACAGGTGAGGATGATTACCTTTAATAGCCATTCAAACCCAACTTGTGTGCATGTTATCAGACCAAAATCACCAGGGTATGTAAACTTTTGATCAGGGCCATTTAGGTAGTTTCTGTTGTCATTATGATTTAAAAAGAGTAAACACAGTTGATTAATAATAAATGGCTTCAGCCAAATATTAACCATGAGTGAAATAAATCTTTTTGTGTTATCATTCATATTCTCTGAAAAATGGCAAAGAAATGTTAAATTCTGCCAGGGTATGTAAACTGATAAGCACAACTGTAAGTATAAAATACTGCATATGAATAGTTTGTATTCTCCTACTGATTCAGCAGATAGAATGTTCAGCTCCTTTTCATATTTTCTAGGCTGTCCTTTTGCTGCTATAGGGTAAAATAGTTGATGCTTCCAGCACTCAATAGCTGAACCTGAAATGTACACACACAGATGAAAGAGTTATTGGACTGAAGGCTTTATTACAAGGCTCAGTCCAACAATTCAGTCAGACAAACTGAGCCTCAAAGCATGCAGTGTCTGTTGTGTCATCTCTTTAGCTAACCCATAGTTGGAATCATTTATCAAATATTAAATGTTTACTTGTAAACAGAAAACAGACAATAAACAACAGTTTAAAAAGCATGAAAAAACTAAAATAAAACACACCCTAAAGTGTTACTAAATCCAGGATCCTGCATGCACTATATCTGGTCTCCTACAGTACACAGAGCATGGAAATGCAATTATTTTTGTAAATATAAACTGCTAAATACCTTTTCTCATTAGCGGTATATAGCAGTTTTGTGACTTCTACTAGTGTTCAACCAAGCACTGGTTAAAGCTTTTAGGAGGAGTTTTCTGACTGTCCTATCAGACTGTAAGACCCCTGAACCTCTGTCTGGAAAGTGTTGATTGGCTCTATGCTGATCACATGCACTCTCCCAAGAAAAAAAAACACCTCTCTAGCAATACACACATAACTGAGCATATGCAGCATGTTCATAGACTCTTTGTTATCAGGAAATTATCAAGGGACAGTGGAAGGAGGGGAGAATCAGAGAAGCCAGGATCAAACAGCCGTTTTACACATTGCAGAGGATTAACCCTTTAGTTTCCACAGTGAGTATAAGAAACATGCTTTACTACTAATTTTACTCTGGGTTTATTAACACCTTCAAGCAGAACTCTGTGATCGGCAAAAAATCCCCCATTAGTACACCCCCACACAAAACACAGTTATTACATTTGTGAAATTCCTTACCATTGAAGAGAAAAATTGAATTGAATTTTCAGGAAGTCAGCTCTGTAATTCAAAAAATGCTGCATGTATTCTGCCAAGGAGGAGCTGTTAGAACACTGATTGCATCATATCCTCTCCCCTCTCTTTACGCTATCATCAAACTACATTTCCCTTCATGTTTTGCAAATTGCAATGAGGTAGGGTACACTAGGCCCGTACATGTAAATGTGAACTCGCCCACTCACAAGTAGTGAGTCTACAGCTTGTATAACAGTGTAAATGTGCTGTCCCCTCAAAATAACTCAACACACAGCCATTAACGTATAAACCGCTAGTGGGTACACCCCTAAGTGAAAATGTCCAAATAGGACCCAATTATCCATTTTCCATCCCTAGTGTCATGTGACTCCTTACTGTTACAAGGTATGAATGGGGAGCAGGATGTGCTAAATTTGGTGTTATCACTCTCAGTCTGTCATACTGGTCAATGGAAGTTCAACATGGCACCTCATAGCAAAGAACTCTCTGTGGATCTGAAAAAAGAATTGTTGCTCTAGATAAAGATGGCCTCGGCTATAAGAAGATTGCCCAGACCCTGAAACCGACCTGCAGCACGGTGGCCAAGACCATGCAGTGGTTTAACAGGACAGGGTCCACTCAGGTCAGGCCTCGCCATGGTCAACCAAAGGAGTTGAGTGCATGGGCTCAGCGTCATATCCAGAGGTTGCTTTGGGAAATAGACATATGAGTAATAATAAAATCTGAAAATACCGCGCTAATATGCTCTAATCACAATCAGATGCTGCCTGACACCTAAATAAGTATCCCCAATACTCCAGCAAATAATAAATCATAAGTTGGTGCAGCGCAATAGAAAATTACACATAAAATATTGCCACTCTGTGGCTAAAGTGCAGAAGTGCATAAAACATTAATATAAAACGCATGTGACAATCAATCTTATAATCTTTGATAAGTGAAAAATTGTAAAATCACTGTTGATAATAGAAAGTCCTTTAAACAGTTCATGCGTCCAAAATGGACCATCCAAGTGCGAAAGTGCATAAAACTCAGTGCATTAATATAAAACGCATGTGCAATCAATCTTAATCTTTGATAAGTTAAAAATTGAAAAATTGCTGTTGATACTAGAAAGTCCTTGAAACAGTTCATGCGTTGCAATAAATTGTATTACTTCTTTGTGCAAATAGTGCAAAGAAAAAAGTGTGCTTGGTGTGAGCTGTCAACATTTAAGGCAGATGGATTCCAAGCTTAATGTGCTTCACAGTGGGACCACACACCACCACCAGTTACACTATACGCTCACCTTCAGGTGCGACCTCTGATGGGTCAAGTCGCACTTTCCCCTATGGAGTTAAATCCTCCTCAGGCATACACTGCATCAGACTCCACATATGGATCAAGGTGATATGTATAGAAGAGAGGAAACTACATAGTGCTGAATCCCTTTTAAAATATTTCTATTTATTAAAAAGATTAAAAACACTCACATTTTCCAGTGCACCAACTCCGGTGCACTCGGGCAATTCACCATAAAACAATAGGCTACAATTCCCTGGGTAATCAGCTGCCAGCTCCCTGCTTGGTCGCACGCTGTCCGCAGGGCGGTTGTGATGTCAGCAGAAGAACTATTAATGTTTTATGCACTTCTGCACTTTAGCCACAGGGTGGCAATATTTTATGTGTAATTTGTACTGCCAACATTGCTGCAGAGGTTGAAGGGTTGGGGGGTCAGCCTGTCAGTGCTCAAACCATACGCCATATACTGCATCAAATTGGTCTCTATGGCTGTCATCCCAGAAGGAAGGCTCTTCTTAAGCTGATGCACAAGAAAGCCCGCAAACAGTTTGCTGAAGACAAGCAGACTAAAGACATGTATTACTGGAACCATGTCCTGTGGTCTGATGAGACCAAGATAAACTTATTTAGTTCAGATGGTGTCAAGTGTGTGTGGTGGCAAAAAGGGGAGGAGTACAAAGACAAGTATGCCTTGCCTATAGTCAAGCATGGTAGTGGGAGTGTCATGGTCTGGGGCTGCATGAATGCTACTGTCACTGGGGAGCTACAGTTCATTGAGGGAACCATGAATGCCAACATGTACTGTGACATACTGAAGCAGAGCATGATCCCCTCCCTTCGGAGACTGGGCTGCAGGGCAGTATTCCAACATGATAACGACCCCAAACACACTACCTTGCTAAAGAAGTGAGGGTAAAAGTGTTGGACTGGCCAAGCATGTCTCCAGACCTAAACCTTATTGAGCATCTGTGGGGCATCCTCAAATGGAAGGTGGAGGAGCTCAAGGTCTCTAGCATCCACCAGCTTCATGATGCCATCATGGAGGAGTGGAAGAGGAGTCCAGTGGCAACCTGGAAAGCTTTTGTGAACTCCATGCCCAAGAGGGTTAAGGCAGTATTGGAAAATAATGGTGGCCACACAAAATATTGACGCTTTGGGCCCAATTTGAACATTTTCACTTAGGAGTGTACTCACATTTGTTGCCAGCAGTTTAGACATTAATGGCTGTGTGTTGAGTTAATTTAAGGGGGCAGCAAATGTACACTCTTATACAAGCTGTACACTCACTAATTTACATTGTAGCAAAGTGTCATTTCTTCAGTGTTGTCACATGAAAAGGTATAATAAAGTATTTACAAAAATGTGAGGGGTGTACTCACTTTTGTGAGATACTATATATTACACACACTGTACTCTGCTGTAATTCAGTATTAGAAATATTCCTCCTCATGCAGCTTTGAGATCTTTCTAACAACAATCAGTGCTGGTATGATGTATATGAGCACATCCCCAGCCGCACCACAGAAAGAGAGAGCCGGGCCATGTTGTTTTACATTGGCATGTGACACAAGTAAATGTTGGCATGAGGAAAAAAAACAAGAAAGTGCAGTGCTAATTAAGTGCCCATTCACACAGGGGCAACTTGCACGCCGACTTGAGTCGCCTCAAGTTGCTTGACAAGTGAAACCCCATTAAAGTGAATGGGATCCATCTTAATGTACACTACTGAAGTAGCTCCGACTTCAGAAAAGGTTCCTGTACTACTTGGACTTCTATCCGACTTTTGCCCATATAATTCAATAGAAGTCGCCTCCAAGTTGGATACCCCAAGCGACTTTGTAGTGAAAAGAATAGAATTTATTTGGGGCAGCCCCCTCCCTCCCTTCTCTGATTCGCCCCAGGCAAAGTCGCCTGGCATAAGTCATGTTGTAAGTTGCGCTGAAGTCACGCTGAAAGTCACACTGAAATCACCTAGCAAAGTTGCGCTGAAGTCGGGACGCCCTTGTGTGAATGCAGCCTTACTAATCAATAACACAATAATGGTGGAACCCTCTAATGTATGTATGTCTCAATAAACTTCAATATTACCACAATACCGGTCTTTGTGATATGTAATGTCACATATAATACACACCACACTGAAAATAAGACATAAAAAAGACTGCAAACTTTGCAGGGATGGTGGAAACGCCTCCTACAGATTGTCAGAAAACAACCATTGCCCCTGGGATTCGGGTCGGGAGGCCTGTGCGCGGGTGCACGTAGCATGTGTGAGCGGCTGTGCGCGTGTGTGTACGCCTGTGTGTGTTTGCGCGCCTGTTTTCACACAAATGTACGCGTGTGCGCACGTGTATATGCCGGCATTGGCGCCCAAACGGCCCATTTAAGTGGGCAGCACCCTGCAACCAGTGCTGTCCGTTCTACAGGGTTTGTGTGTTCCTGAGCGACCCATTACCTGATTATCTGTTCCTGTGACCCGGCTTGTCTTGACCCTGCTTGATCTCTGCCTGCACTGACCTCGGCTTCCACGACCACTCTTCTGCCTGCTACCTTGTACCTTTGCTGCCCGCCTGTTAAGAAACTCTGCCTGTGCCTGACTATTCTCCTGCCTGCTCCTTGTGTACTGCACCACCAGCCAGTTGCCGACCCAGCCTGTACCACCATTCTGTCAACTAGCACGAGACTGGAGGAACCACTTCAGTTGTCACCGGTGACCAGCTCAACCCTCGTGCCACCCTCACTCCTGAACCACCTGTCTGCTCTACCAGGGGTTCGCAAATCAGGGTCGCAAGAGAGGTTACCCCTGCACAAGTCAGACTCCACCGTCAGGTGCGTGACACAGATATTTTGCAGTGGATGGTGTCCACTGCTTATCAGTGCAGCCTCATCAGTGCTTTATGTGTAGCCTCATCAGTGCAGATCAGTGCTGCCCTATCAGTGGTGCAGCTTTTCAGTGCCCATAAGTGCAGCCTTAGTGCCCATTAGTGCAGTTTATCAGTGCAGCCTCATCAGTGCCACCTTAGTGCAGTTCATCAGTGGCCATAAGTGTGGTCTCATCTGTGCCCAACAGTGCAGCTTATCAATGCGGTCTCATCAGATCAGCTTATCAGTGCTTATCACTGCAGCCTCATCAGTGCCCATCAGTGTAGCCTCATCAGTGCAGCTTATCAGTGCTCATTAGTGCAGCCTCATCAGTGCAGCTTATTAGTGTCCATCACTGCGGTCTCACCAATGCCCACCAGCACAGCTTATCAGTGCAGTCTCTCCACTGCCCACCAGTGCAGCTTATCCGTGCCCATCAGTGCGGTCTCACCAGTGCAGCTTATCAGTGCCCATCAGTGCGGTCTCACCAGTGCAGCTTGTCAGTGCCCATCAGTGCGGTCTCACCAGTGCAGCTTATCAGTGTGGTCTCACCAGTGCAGCTTATCAGATCACATCAGTGTGGTCTCACCAATGCAGCTTATCAGTGCGGTCTCACCAGTGCCCACCAGTGTAGCTTATCAGTGCGGTCTCACCAGTGCAGCTTATCAGTGCCCATCAGTGCAGTCTTACCAGTGCCCACCAGTGCAGCTTATCAGTGCCCATCAGTGCAGTCTCACCAGTGCCCACCAGTGCAGCTTATCAGTGCGGTCTCACCAGTGCAGCTTATCAGTTCCCATCAGTGCGGTCTCACCAGTGCAGCTTTTCTGTGCCCATCAGTGCGATCTCACCAGTGCAGTGTAACAGTGCTCATCAGTGCGGTCTCACCAGTGCAGCTTATCAGTGCCCATCAGTGCAATCTCACCAGTGCAGCTTATCAGTGCTCATCAGAGCTATCTCCCCAGTGCAGCGTATCAGTGCTCATCAGTGCGGTCTCACCATTGCGGCTCATCAGTGCCCATCAGTGTGGTCTCACCAGTGCCCACCAATGCAGCTTATGAGTGCTTATCAGTGCAGTCTCACCAGTGTCTACTAGTGAAGCTTATCAGTGCAGTCTCACCAGTGCAGCTTATCAGTGCTCATCAGTGTGGTCTCACAAGTACCCACCAATGCAGCTTATGAGTGCTTATCAGTGCAGTCTCACCAGTGTCTACCAGTGCAGCTCATCAGTGCGGTCTCACCAGTGCAGCTTATCAGTGCCCATCAGTACGGTCTCATCAGTGCCCATCAGTGCGGTCTCACCATTGCGGCTCATCAGTGTGGTCTCACCAGTGCAGCTTATCAGTGCAGTCTCACCAGTGCAACTTATCGGTGCCCATCAGTGCGGTCTCACCATTGCAGCTTATCAGTGCCCATCAATGCGGTCTTACCAGTGCCCACCAGTGCAGCTTATCAGTGTCCATCAATGCGGTCTCGCCAGTGCTGCTTATCAGTGCCCATTAGTGTGGTCTCACCAGTGCCCACCAGTGCAGATTATCAGTGCCCATCAGTGCAGTCTCACCAGTACAGCTTATCAGTGTGGTCCCACCAGTGCAGCTTATCCGTGTGGTCTCCCCAGTGCAGCTTATCAGTGCCCATCAGTGCAGAGCAGGGATAGTTACCAGAGATCATTCGCATGACCAGAGATCTGCGGCTGTTACACGTCTTGTAATGTGAAAACACTGCTTGCGTAACATCCTGTCTTCCAGACTGGCATTGTGATACGCAGCGCTCTGTTCCAATGCTGGTACGGGAGGCGGGATGTTATGGCGATGCGCATCTCACATACAAGACCTGTCAGAGATCTTCGCTCTGTCATGTGGATGATCTCTGGTAACTATCCTCGCTCTGCACTGGAGAGAGATGGCGGGCGGTGGCAGCGGGGGCAGAGTGAGGGTGATACTGGCAGGCAGAAGGAGAGAGGAAGACACCACCTCTATGGGCAGCACAGACCGGGGGCTGTGAGACCCCCTCCACCCACTACAGTGAGCAAGGCAGAAACAGAATCCCTACTCAGCTTGAGAGAACTACTTGTGGGAAGTGACAAGACCACTGGCTGGGGGTACAGGTGGAATAGCAGCTAGCAGTCTTACAAACAGGATATCACTGGGGCAATAACGTTTTTTCAGCAAGATCAGCAGGCTATTGCAGAGGAACAACAGAGCTCAGAAGAAGATGAATGGCATAGTTGGTGAAAGTAGGTGATCAGCAACAAGGAAATGGGAAAAATCTTTTCCCGGAGTTCTGCTTTAACTGTTAATATTTCCCTTTAACCGCCTGCTGACCGCTGATCGGCATTTGATGGCGCAGTGTGGCGCTCCTGCGCAAATCGCCGTCATATGACGGCGGCTGCAAGATCACGCCTAGGGAGCGGGTGCGACGGATTCGATCTCCGCCGGCCACCCGCGATGCCCCCCCCCCCGGAGTGAAAGAACGGAGGTCCGTGTAAGTAAACACGGACCTCCGTTCTGTGAGGG
Organism: Glandirana rugosa; assembly: GCA_018402905.1. Taxonomy (NCBI): domain Eukaryota; kingdom Metazoa; phylum Chordata; class Amphibia; order Anura; family Ranidae; genus Glandirana; species Glandirana rugosa. The sequence goes on from BLSH010490055.1 coordinate 793,897, forward strand.
GGAAGGGCGGTGATCACAGCCTTCCTCTACATGGAAGATGTGATCGCTTCCCTTCCCCAGCTAGGGCAGTCCCCCCACAGTTAGAACACGCCCAGGGAACACTGTTAACCTTTAGAGCGCCCCCTGCAGGTTAACCCCTTCACTGCCAATGGCATTTACACAGTAATCAGTGCATTTTTATAGCACTGATCGCTGTATAAATGCCAATGGTCCCAAAAAACTGTCAAAATGTTCCGACATGTCCGCTGAAATATCGCAGTACCGCTAAAAATCGCAGATCGCCGCCATTACTAGTAAAAAATAAAAAAAAAAATAAAACCCCAGAAATGAATTCTCATCATCCGTAAATGCGGCCACTTTTTTTTTGGATTTGTATTTTAGCAAAAAGTAAGAAATTTGGGTGTTTTTGCAAAATGGTCGCTCTTCTTTTGTTTATAGCGGCGATCAGAAATGACGCAGAGGTGATCAAATACCACCAAAAGAAAGCTCTATTTGTGGGGAAAAAAGGACGCAAATTTCGTTTGGGTACAACGCCGCACGCCCACGCAATTTTCAGTTAAAGCGACGCAGTGCCGAATCGCAAAAAGGGCTCTGGTCCTAAAGGGGGAAATCCTTCCGGGGCTGAAGTGGTTAAACTACTGTTGAATTTGAAGACACTGGTAATTGGGCTGCTTTTGAAACAGGAGCAGAGCAGAAGAGCAGCAAAAAGCAATGTTTAAGTACAAGATAATAGATAAGACTGATCACAAACATGAGTTACGGCTGTTAACAAGACAAAGACAAAGAAACAAGTCCAGGACAAACGAAATGCGCAAAGAAATTCAGATTTAAAAAAAAGTCAAAAGCCTCATTTAGGCAGCCCATAGATGATTTCATTTTCTTTCCTTTCACCACAGGTGAAAAAGTGATTTTGGAAGGTTTAGGAGAGGGATTTAAGGAACGTAGGGCTAAAAGCATTTTTTTAACCACGTACTGTATGTAACTACCAATATTTAAAGGCAAATAAGGAAACAATGGAAAAAAAAAAAAAAACACTCCTTTTTGTATAATTTACTATTTGTTGTAAGGTCAGCTTTTTTTTCTATCAAGCATACATTTATATAATTATTCCATGAGAACTAGAGGTAATTTTTTTACCCTGGGGTGGTAACGCAGGCTTCCATTACATTGTGTTTCATTTTTCTTTTACCTTTACACAGCATGCAGTTTGATTTTCTACCCTGTTATGTGGCCTGAACAGCTTTGGCACAAAGCATCATTAAAATGACAAAATGTTCCTATTTCAACAAAGATAGGTCACTGTACATGCTCCAAGAAGCCACACTGGTCTGCTTTTTTTAAAAATGATAAAAATTATCTTAAATCCCACATGTAATACGATGTGGGTATGACTTAGATAATAAGCAATGCAGATATGAACAGCTATGCAGGTTTTAATTTATTGTGTTGTGATGCATGAAGAGTGATATTAAACACCTATTTTTGTCCCTCTAAAATAATTTAAAAGTATTTTTAAGCCCTAAATCTTAGATTTTCACAGTTCTAAAAGGATAGTTTGTGGGAAGAAACCAAAACATTAATCTTTTTTTCTGTTTATTAATTATTGTTACTTTTTCTTCTTTTTGGTTCTGTTAATTTTTATAGCATTTGGTTGATTCTACATTTTAGATGTGTAGCTGTATGAGGTATAATGTCACTGATACTGTATACAAGGACTTTTTAGTAACAAGAATTAATACTTTTTGCAAAAGGAATTAACAACACTGTCATCAACTAAACAGCACAAGATTTACAATATGGGATTGCTATCAAATAGTCTAATAAAAAAGAGCCTTCTTGAAATGTGTTGGCAATACCCATTGCAATGCGTGCTTCATACCTCAAAGCAGAGCTCACTATTGAGTCATGGCCAGAACATGACTACTGGTTTCATGCCTGCACAGCTTCCAGAGCCCCCATACTTTGCAACTAGGGGTCACCAGGGATCCAACTACTCAGTCTTCTAAAAAGGGGATCAGGAGTCTCTTGTATTTGGCACAGATTTAAATGGAGTGAGCTTACTTAAAGCGGAACTTCACCTGAAAAGGGACATTCTGCATTACCTCCTTCTCCCACCCTACCAACGCGGCTTGCTCCACAAGGAGGCAAAGTCAGCTTCACACAACAAACGTACCAGGGACCTGAAGAGTATTTGTAGCTGCTGGCTTTTATTTTTTTTAAACAGACTGAAGATCTTCTTTGATTGTGGTTGTAAAGTTCATATTTTTTAACCCCAATCCTCCACTTCTGGGGTCCCCCACCAACATTCATGGCTCTTCCTCTTCTCCATGCGGAGGGAGAGAGAGAGCAGCAACAGTGGTGGATCAAGATCAGGTTCAGGTAAGTATTTGGGGGCTGAGAAGGAAGCTGATAATAGAAAGTTTTTCACCTTAATTCACAGAATGCATTAAGGTAAAAACCTTCAGTCTTTACAACCACTTTAACCACTTAAGGACCAGAAGGATTTACCCCCTTAATGACCAGGCCATTTTAACTGACAATTGCGTGGTCGTGCAATGTTGTACCCAAACAAAATTTATGTCCTTTTTTTCTCACAAATAGACCTTTATTTTGGTGGTATTTGATCACCTCTGCGGTTTTTATTTTTTGCGCTATAAACAAAAAAAGCAACAGTTTTGGAAAAAAAATATATATATTTTTAACTTTTTCTATAATAAATATCCAAAAAAATGTAAAAAAAACAAATTTCTTCATCAGTTTAGGCCAATATGTACTCTTCCACATATTTTGGTAAAAAAAATGCAATAAAAAAAAATGCAATAAGAGTATATTGATTGGTTTGCGCAAAAATGATAGCGTCTACAAAATAGGGAATAGATTTATGGCATTTTTATTATTTTTTTTTACTAGTAATGGCGGTGATCAGCGATTTTTAGTGGGACTGCGACATTGCAGTGGACATATCGGACACTTTTTGGGACCATTTATACAGCGATCAGTGGTATAAAAATGCACGGATAACTGTATAAATAATACTGGCAGGGAAGGGGTTAACACTAGTGGTGATCAAGGGGTTAAATGTGTTCCCTGGGAGGTGTTTATGACTGTGGGGAGACTGTATACTGACTCAAGGAGGAGAGAGATTGCTGTTCCTGATCACTAGGAACAGACAATCCCTCTCAACTCCCCTGACAGAATGGGAATCTGTTTGTTTACATTGACAGATCCCTATTCTGGCTTTCTGTGGGGCGATCGTGGGTGGCCGGCGCACATCGAGGCCGCCGGCCAAGCGCATTGGCTCCGGTGCCGTGCGCGTACACACTGAATCTATTGCACAAAGGGACGTACAGCTACGCCGATTCATGCAATAGAGCCAACCTGCCACAGTATAACTGCGGCGGCTGGTCTTTAACCACTTAAGGACCGGAAGGATTTCCAGCTTTAGGACCGGAGCCCTTTTTGCGATTCGGCACTGCGTCGCTTTAACTGACAATTGCGCGGTCGTGCGACGTTGTACCCTAACGAAATTTGCGTCCTTTTTTCCCACAAATAGAGCTTTCTTTTGGTGGTATTTGATCCCCTCTGCGTCATTTCTGATCGCCGCTATAAACAAAAGAAGAGCGACAATTTTGCAAAAAAACCCAAATTTCTTACTTTTTGCTAAAATACAAATCCAAAAAAAAAATATAAAAAAACATTTTTTTTCACCGTTTTTGGCCGATTTATATTCTTCCTCATATTTGCGATAAAAAAAATCGCAATTGGCGTTTATTGATTGGTTTGCGCAAAAGTGGTCGCGTTTACGGATGATGAGAATTTTTGGGGTTTTTATTTTTTTTTTATTTTTTACTAATAATGGCGGCGATCTGCGATTTTTTGCGGTACTGCGATATTTCAGCGGACATGTCGGACCATTTTGACACTTTTTTGGGACCATTGGCATTTATACAGCGATCAGTGCTATAAAAATGCACTGATTACTGTGTAAATGCCATTGGCAGTGAAGGGGTTAACCTGCAGGGGGCGCTCTAAGGGTTAACTATGTTCCCTGGGCATGTTCTAACTGTGGGGGGACTGCCCTAACAGGGGAAGGGAAGTGGTCACAGCCTTCATGTACAGGAAGGCTGTGATCACAGCCCTTCCCCCTTCACAGAGCGGAGGTCCGTGTTTACTACGAAGCCGCCGCACCCGCTCCCCGGCCCTCCCCGGACACAGTGAGCGTGCGGGCGCGCCTCCGGCGGCGCGCGCGCGCTCACTAGGCTCGATCACGCGGCCGCCGTCATATGGCGGCGATCCGCGTTACAGAGCCACTTTGCCGCCGTCAATTGCCGATTGACGGTCGGCAAGTGGTTAAAGTGGAGTTCCACCCACAAATACATCTTTACATATTTCAAATCCTCTATGCATGATGAATCATCTTTGGAAAAAATACTCACCCTTAGTGCCCTGTTGCTATTTGGTCCCTGTAATCTTCCACTTCCTGATTCGCGACACTTCTAGCCTCGCCTGGGCTCATGGGAGATGTGAGTCATCATTTCACATGAGTCAGTGGGCAACCCTGAGCTGTAAAATCGCGTTATTTCCAGACAGGTAATGACACGATTTTGTGGGGGAGAGACATGTTATCTATGTTGTCATAATAACGGGGCGGGACCTTCTTCCGCCACTACCCATTGTTATGGCAACGAGATATACACTCAAGATCGAGAGGTGCATGATTGTTACCCAGCATGCACCTTACCCAGGAAGAGACTCGAGGAGGTTTTTTCCAAAAACTTGTAGCAAAAAATAACTTACATGCACCCAACATGCCCCTCATCAAATACCTTGGGATGTCTTTTTTCCAAAATGGGGTTATTGGGGGGGGGGGGGGGTATTTGTACTATCCTGGCATTTCAGGGCCTCCAAAACTGTGATAGGCAGTGAGGAGATGGCATGTGGAAATTAAGAAAAAATATGGTAAAATTGATTCTCCCGTTAGGAAAGTTTACCAAATGCCATGGTTGACTGAATGTATAAATACTCTCAGTCAAAGAAGCCACTCACCCTAATATACAGGGTGGGGTCCCTAGGGCATAAACTTGTAGCATCAAAATTGTGTGAAAGACACAAAGACGCCCATCAAGGGGACACACCGGGCATTATAACAAAATGTAATTTATTGAGATCAAAGTTAAATTCGCATACAAACAGATACTACTTAGTTAATAACACCAGATAACCAAAAACACAAATTAAATTAGCAACGTTGTCAAGAAACAAACAGGGGAACCCAAACAGCGGGCTTACAAGCAATACCACCACCATACAATCAGCATAACTCTTCACAGGCTGGTATAGCCAAAAATGGGTAGCTCATAGGCCAGTCTGGAGAGTAATTGTAGTAGCTGTGGAGTAGCACCCGTGGAGTAATGGTCTGTGGCGATCTCCAGGCACCGGTTGCAACAATTGAGGTTGTAAGAGAACAATTAGTGAATAGGTGAAGTAGTCTTGCTGCAACAAATTCACTAGTAGTGCCAGTGCAGTGAAGGCAAAGAACCTAGGTAATTACCTCAAGGACCTGAAGTCCTGATGGAAGGAGGGAGCGGGACTGGAGAGCCGGGAGTGATAGACAAATTGAGGTAGTAGCCCGGACCCGGATGCCAGTAGGGAGACTACCCATTTTTGGCTCTACCAGCCTGTGAAGAGTTATGCTGATTGTATGGTGGTGGTATTGCTTGTAAGCCGGCTGTTTGGGTTCTCCTGTTTGTTTCTTGACAACGTTGCTAATTTAATTTGTGTTTTTGGTTATCTGGTGTTATTATCTAAGTAGTATCTGTTTGTATGCGAATTTAACTTTGATCTCAATGAATTACATTTTGTTATAATGCCCGGTGTGTCCCCTTGATGGGCGTCTTTGTGTCTTTCACACAATTTTGATGCATGTGGAAATTAAGGCCTTTGAAAGCCTGAAGGTGGTCATTGGTTTTTGGTCCACGTACACATCTGCGCCCCAAAAAAATCTCATCCTTGTTGGTATCTCCAAACTCAGAATAAATAGCAAAATATGTTTTGGGGGTTTCACATATATTTATACATATATTACTCTTCCGTTCACTGACAGACGCAGCCTTCTTATGACACATGGGGTTATGCTCATATCACTAGGAGTAGACTAGGCAAAAATAAAACAAAAGCATAGGGGGCTGTCCTCACCTTAGCATATAATCCCCCTGCTCTGCATAGCACACCAGTTTTTAATTGCATAGTGCAGGGAGTAGACCTGGTTCCCTATGGGATCTGCGGTCTCCTGAAGATTTTTTCTGATGAAGACTGCTATCAAGAAGCTGGCTGGTGGTATAGAGGATATCTAGAATCCAAATCCTTCCCCAGTCCGGCCGACACTATGCGAGCTACCCTTAGCGGGGGCCCGCCGCATGGCGCCCGTTCCGTGCGGGCGGCCAGTGGTTAAAACCCACTAGAGCCCAGTGACTGGTTCGCCTGTCCAGGGGCCTGGCCAGCAGCATGCCTCTCTATGGGGAGGTAAGTCTGCTCCGGGTGGCTACCCACTGCGCCCGTCAGATTGGTGAGTGGACCCCTCTTCCGCCCTAGGGGCGCGGAGAGTGGGCACCTGGGCAGCTTCTGTGGTAGCCGGCCGGTGGGGGTCCGTTAGTAGGGACACACTGGGTGGTACCCCTTTGAGGATTATCTCCTGTCCCCCCACTCCCCCCCCCCCGCAGTACCGCACCTTGCACTGACCGTTCGGAGCACTGCGTTAAGCGGTTCGCCGCCATTCGATGTGGATCACCGTACCTTGCACTGACCATTCGGAGCATTGCATTAAGCGGTTGGCTAGCCATTCGGTGTGAGTCACCGCTAGTTCCCCGCCGACCGTGCCATTTTGCTATAAGCTCTGCTTGTGTTAATGGCAGCATCCATTTGTTTGGTAACCATGTGGTTTTCAGCCTGTCCTCTGGCGGCCCCCAGTGGTCGTTTTTGGTATTACAGGAAGTGTTTTAAAAACGGAAGTAGTACTTCCGGTTTCACTTGGACAACATGGATGATGATTGGTGGTGCAGGCTCTTGAAGTGCAATGGATTGCTCATTCCAGTCACAGTGCTGAGGCATCTAAAACAGCAAGTATAGCTCTCCCTGGGTGCTGGTAGCGGTGGGTGCAATCCTCCCGGGTCTCCCTGGCTGATTGGTGGGGTAGAGGTGTTGGTCACACAGTGGGGGTGCCGGAAGGCTGGGATGTCAGAGGCCGGCAATGCTATGGCAGGGGTACCTGCGGATCAATAATCCACCCCAGGAACCTTGGTGTCCTTGGAACAGCTGAGGGCGGTATTTGGGGAATTCTTTCCCCGGGCGGGGGACCCGGTTCCGGGGGGGCCCCAAGAAAGCCCAACCCCCCTCATTCCTCAGGGGAGGATTCGGATCCAGAAAGCACCTGTGGACCTATCAGAGGGTGAACTGCCCTCAGAAGGCGAAGGGGATCAGGAGGCTCCTTTTTCGCGTGATAAAGCGATAGTGGCCCCTCTGATCACTGATATCCACTACTCCATGCGGCTTGACCAAGCAGGGGAGTCGCATGAGTCCACATATATTTGTGGATCACTAAAACCCCCTAGGTCCCCTAGGGCTTACCCTTATGATCAGGTGTTTGAACAGGCGGTGTTCAAGGAATGCTGCGGCCACCAAATTCCTTTGCTTTTCCTAAAAGCTTTGCTGTTCGCTACCCCTTTGAGGATAGCTTTACTAAGAGATGGGCTTCCCCAACGGTGGACCCCCCAGTGGCCCGTCTGAATAAGGCAACGACCATTCCCTTGGAGGGGTCGCGGTCTTTTAGGAAGACGCCGATCGCCGCATGGAGGCAATGTCTAAGGCACTGTTCTTGTTGGCTGGGTCAGCCATGCGGCCGGCGCTAGCGACTGCGATGGCGGCACAATCTCTTCACGAACACGCTGCCACACTGCACACTGGTTTAACTTGTGAGTGTGCACAGGCTGAGGTGCAGCGGGTACAACATTTGGAAGAGGCTACATATGCCATGCTTCTTTGGACCTTCTTCCCATATTGTCAAAAATGTCTGTTTTTGCAATTGTTATCAGACGGGTGTTGTGGCTCCACTCTTGGTTGGGCGACCAGGCTTCAAAGAAAGCTCTTGCAAATCTTCCCTTTCAGGGAGGGTGTCTGTTTGGCCCCCATTTGGATGAAATCATTAAGGATTTCACGGGAGGGAAGAGTACTTTCCTTCCAGAGCCGAAGCGGCGGCATTTTCACCTTAGGCAGGGCCCTGTTTCTTCAGGTCAGAAGAAGTTTTTTCGGGCACCCGGCTCAGCGTGTAAGGGCTTCAAGTCCGGTAAGGCTGCCGCTGGGCACAATAAAAAGCCTTGGCAGCATAAGTCCAAAAAAGCGAAGGATAAATCAACCTCCGCATGATGGGTTGCCCCCGCCCGACTCACCGGTGGGGGGCCGGTTGCTGGGGTTCGCAGACAGATGGACTGCCCGCATCACCGATCGGTGGGTACTGGAGGTGGTGTCCTCCGGGTACAGGATAGAATTCATCTCTCTGCCCCTAGAAAGGTTCTTCCCTTCAAACTTGAGACTCCCTCAGGGGCGTCGGGAGGCGCTTCTAGGCGCCGTTCGGAAGCTTGCCGAACAGGGAGTGTTTGTACCGGTACCCATGGGGGAAAGATTTCACTGGTTTTACTCAAACCTCTTTGTGTTGCCCAAAAAGGGCGGTGTCAGGCCAGTTCTGGACCTGAAGGCATTAAACCACTTCGTAAAGACAAAGAGATTCAGGATGGAGTCCATCCGCTCGGTCGTGGCCGCCCTGCACCAAGGGGAATTCATGGCATCCCTGGATATCAGGGACGCGTATCTCCATGTTCCAGTTTGTCACAGTCACCAGCGTTTTTTACGCTTCGCAGTGGGGGACCTGCATTACCAGTTTGTGGCACTTCCCTTCGGGTTGGCTTCATCTCCCCGAGTGTTCACCAAGGTGGTGGCCCCGATGCTGGCGCTGCTGAGACAGAGAGATATCGCGGTAGTAGCATACCTCGACGATTTACTCCTGAGAGCAGAGTCTGCTGCAGCTCTGGAGGAGAACGTGACAATTATGGTGTCCACGTTAAAAGAGTTTGGTTGGCTGATCAACCTGAAGAACTCATTGTTGACTCCATCCTGGCAGCTGGAATACCTGTTATCACGCCAGTGGTCCTCCTTACGGTTCTGTATGTGAGTGTTGGGGCTCATGGTGTCGACTTTCGAAGCGATTCCTTACGCCCAGAGTCACACTCGGCTCTTGCAGAAGGCGATTTTGTCGTAATGGGACAAATCTCCCCTATCCCTAGGCAGACTGATCAGGTTGGATCATCAGTCCCGGGGATCCTTGATTTGGTGGATTCGGGCTCCGGCCCTAAAGTTGGGGAAATGTTTTCTCCCCCTCAATTGGTCGATAGTAACGATGGATGCCAGCCTATTGGGCTGGGGAGGGGTCCTGGGTCAGTTCTCTGCCCAGGGTCATTGGTCAGTGCAGGAAGCTTGTCTTCCAATAAACGTACTGGAAATGAGACCGATCAGACTTTGTCTGTCCCGTTGGTCAGAAAGGCTGCGAGGCCTCCCTGTCCGGGTTCAGTCGGACAATGCCACGGCTGTGGCATATGCTAACCATCAGGGCGGAACAAGAAGCTCGGCAGCAGCCGCGGAGGCGGCTCTGATCCTTCGGTGGGCAGAACTTCACGTGCCAGCTCTCTCTGCAATCTACATCCCAGGCATGGAAAATTGGCAGGCGGACTTTCTCAGCCGCCGGACTCTGGATCAAGGGGAATGGTCCCTACATCCAGAAGTGTTCCGCCACATATGCCTCAAGTGGGGCACACCAGGGGTGGACCTCATGGCCTCCAGGTTCAATCACAAGGTACAGACCTTTGTGTGCAGAACAAAAGATCCGTTGGCGGTCGCCTCAGATGCACTAGTAGCGCCCTGGGGTCGGTATCGGCTACTGTACATCTTCCCTCCTCTAAAGCTTCTACCGCGGTTTCTGTGCAGGATAGAAGCAGAGGGAATCCCGACAATCCTGGTAGCTCTGGATTGGCCTCGGCGTCCTTGGTACACCGACGTAGTACGGATGGTGGCAGATGTTCCGTGGTGTCTTCCATTTCGCGAAGACCTATGGTCTCAGGGGCCCATCTTGCACCCTGCTTTACCCTCGCTGGCTTTGACGGCTTGGCTATTGAGTCCCAGGTGTTGAGGGATAGGGGTGTCTCGGACTCCGTGATCCCTACTATGATTGAAGCACCTAAAGGTACCTCACGTAAGATTTATGATAGGACCTGGAAGGCCTATATTACCTGGTGAGAGGCAGGGTTTTGGAACCCCCGCTCTTATATAGTGTCCAGAGTACTTTTTTGCAGCAAGGTCTGGACAAGAACCTGGCGTTAAGTATGCTTAAGGGTCAGATTTCGGCCCTGGTGGTTCTTTTTCTACGGCCCTTGGCGTCTCATTCATTGATCCGTACATTTGTACAGGGGGTACGTCATGTGGCTCCTCGGATACGGTCGCCTCTGGCACAGTGGGATTTGAATCTGGTGCTTTCTGTGCTGCAGAAACCGCCATATGAAAAGATTAGGGACATTCCCTTGTGGCTGTTGTCGCAGAAAGTGGCTTTTCTGGTTGCTGTCACATCCGCTAGGCGGGTGTCTGAGTTGGCAGCATTATCCTGCAAGTCACCTTACTTGGTCCTTCACAAGGACAAGGCGGCTTTGCGACCTTCCCCTTCGTTTCTTCCGAAGGTGGTTTCTTCTTTTCATTTAAATGAGGATATTGTTCTTCCCTCATTGTGCCCGCACCCGTCGCATCCCAAAGAAGTTGAACTGCATTCTTTGGATGTGGTGAGGGCTTTGCGGGTGTATTTGTTTTCTACAGCTTCTTTTCGGAAGTCTGATTCTTTATTTGTGCTGACGGATGGGTCGCGCAAAGGCATGGCGGCCTTGTCAGCTACCATTTCTCGTTGGATAAGGAAGACCGTGACTCATGCATATGAGATTCGGGGCAAGGTTCCCCCGTTTCCAGTCACGGCTCATTCCACCAGGGCAGTTAGTACTTCCTGGGCATTTAGACACCAGGCCTCGGTGTCTAAGGTGTGCAAAGCGGCTACTTGGGCCTCAGTGCACACGTTTACTAAGTTTTACAAAATTGATGTTTCAGCATCTTCGGATGCTGCTTTTGGCCGCAAAGTATTACAAGCGGCAGTGTAGGCGCGATTAGCGCCGCCTGAGAGGGTGTTTTTCTGTTGGGTACAGTTGTTATGTTTTGCCCACCCCTCTTGATTGGCACAGCTTTGGGACGTTCCCACGTGTCATAAGAAGGCTGCTTCTGTCAGTGAACGGAAGAGTAAAAGGGATTTTATTATAACTTACCGTAAAATCCTTTTCTCTGAGTTCACTGACAGACGCAGCACCCACCCCTCTGTGTTGAGTTTGTACGGCTTGTTACGAACTGATGTGCTATGCAGAGCAGGGGGATTATATGCTAAGGTGAGGACAGCCCCCTGGGAGGGGCCAACCTATGCTTTTGTTTTATTTTTGCCTAGTCTACTCCTAGTGATATGAGTATAACCCCACGTGTCATAAGAAGGCTGCGTCTATCAGTGAACAGTGGATTTTACGGTAAGTTATAATAAAATACCTTTATTTCACATATACCCATGGCATGTGTATCTCAATAAAGTGACAAATTTGTGTAAAAAAAATGTTTTTTGTCATTTTCCAAAAACTTGTGGCAAAAAATACAATCTTCCTTGGACTCAAGAAATGTTAGTAAGTAAAAGCTGCGTAAATTCCAGTAAATATACCATAGTTGTAGATGGTATAACTTTCACACAAACCAATTAATATACACTTTTTGGGACTTTTCTTTAGACATGTAGCAAAATACATTTTTGCCTAAATTTATGAAGAAATTAGATTTTATTGGATATTTTTTATAACAGAAAGTAAAAAATATGTTTTTTTTTTTAATCGTGGGCCTTTTTCGTTTATATAATTAAAAAAAAAGCAGTGGTGATCGAATACCACCAAAAAGAAAGCCCTATTTGTGTAAAAAAATGATAAAAAATGTAATTTGGGTACAGTATTCCATGACTAAGCAAATGCCACTTAAAGTTGCGCAGTGTGGAATTTCAAAAAATGCTCTGGTCATGAAGGAGGTAAAACCTTCCAGGGTGTAATTGGTTAAAGCTGAATTCTGGGATAAGCAAGTATTGTCTAAATATGAGGGTTAAGTGTATTCTTCATTGAATCTTGGTGTGCTTTGTGTATTTCTTCAAGATCTGTGTAGTAATCCATAGTACAACATTTTAAAAGTATGTCTCTTGCCAGAGCTAACTGTAATAAAGAACGGTCACTGATGCTCTCCCTCCTTGTGCAAGGTGGCTTGTCTTGCTTCTTCCCCTCTTGTAGTTTTCTGTAGGCAGTCTTTAGTGTGTGGGCCTCCTGCGTCCCTCCCACAGGTCTGCTCTCTGCACATTCTTTTTTTTTTTTTTCCAAAATTAAGTTTATTAATAACACAATGAATTACAGAGAACATAGGTATTTGGTAACAGATAGATATATACTCGTCACCACAGGTGACCAGATAATAAAAAAGAAAAATATAACAATAGCTCATAATACAGGTGTTTTAGGCACATATATGAAGACTTATATTCTGGTGTCCTGTAATCTTATGAAGGAATTGAGTCTGTTGTTACCCATTAACTCTTCGATCTTTCTTGCATTATAACTTTGTCAGGAAGGGAGAGGCGGGAGTATAGGGAGAACATTGAAGCAGTATGAGTTTTGATATGAGAGGGCTATCTGTAAGGGGAGAATATCGTGAGTTGTTAGATCTTGTGAGTTTTGTCTCTTGGGATTTTATTGTTTCCGGAGTAGTGTGTGATAGATTTCTGAGGGGGTGATTCCTAGCGGCCAGCGCATCGGGGAATCGGAAATGATAGGAAAAGAAGAGAGGAGAAGAGAGAGAAAGAGAAGAGGAGAAAAAAAAAAAAAGAACACCCCCAGGGGGGAAGGAATCTTACCAAATTTTCCTGTTTTCTCTTCCCCTCCTCACTCCCCCCTGAGGGGGCGCGGGGGGAGGAGGGGTCAATGGGCATGAGCAATGGTGGGAGATAGGGTATGGGCTATGTCAGAAATCTGTGAGGAGGTTCTATTCTAAGGAGCGAGAATTGAACGGATGGTCCATGTGGATAGATTTTGTGAGGATACTTTCAATGTGTATACCGTATCCAGTCTGACCAGGTTTTGATATATTGAGTTGGGCGATCTTTAGCTATGGCAATTAATTCTTCCATTTTTGCTATCTGTTCTACTTGTTTGTGCCATTCTGTTAATGATGGGGCCTTAGTGGTGCCCCAATGTCTGGGAATGCACAGTTTGGCAGCGTTAATCATGTGTAGAATGAGAGAGCTGCGGTAAGATTTGTGTGGTGTCTTTTGGATATGAAGCAGAAAATGTTTGGGGTTTAAGGCGAGGGTTTGAGAGGTGATTGTGTTCATTTGATTTTTGACTGCCTCCAAAAAGGGGGTTATGTGCTTACATTCCCACCAGATGTGGAGAAGGCTACCTGGTTCTTGGTGACATCGCCAACACTGGTCGTTGAGGTTAGGATTATATATTTTGAGCATTGTTGGAGTCTTGTACCAGCGTATCAAAAGTTTGAAGTTATTTTCTTGGGTGCTTATGTTGATTGAACCTTTATGTATTAATTCAAATATTTGTTGCCATTGTTTGTCTGTCAGGTCTAGGTGTAGGTCTTTGCTCCACGCCACACAATACTTGCTATCGCTGACCTTTGTGGTATCCCAGAGTATGGAGTATATGAGTGAAATGGTATGTTGGATTGGTTTTCTGTTGATGCATATAGTGTCGAATGTGGTGAGTGGTTGTTGTGGTTCGCTCAATTTTTGGGTTTTATGAAGGAAATTTCGGAGTTGGAGGTGTTTCCAGAAAATGATGGATATGTTGGGCCATTTGATTTTGAAATCCTGAAGGGAGAGAAGTTGGCCCTTCGGGGCGATGTGGTGCAGACAAACATCAGTGTGAGGCTCTATACCTTCTAAGAAGAATTTGTCCCTGCCTGGAGGGAATGCTGGGTTGTTCAGAATGGGGGTCATGGGGCCCGATGGATCTGAGATTTCTCTAGTTCTAGCTGCTTTCTTAAATATGTCAAGAGTTGCTCCTTGAGTTCTCTTGGTAGGTGCGCATTTGGGATCCAAGGTGTGCGGTGTATAGGAATATCCATGATAGAATTTTCTATTGACACCCAATCTTTGGTTTGGTAGTGGGCATTCCAGTCTACTATTCTCTGGAGTTGGCAAGCCCAGTGATATAACTTGAAGTCAGGGATGCCCAAGCCTCCTTTTGATTTGGGTGTAGATAGCTGTGTACAGTTAATTCTGGGATTTTTTTTGTTCCAAAGGAAGTGGGAACAGACTTTCCTAAGATTGGTGAAGAAGGACGGGGGAATTTTAATAGGTATGGTTTGGAATAGGTAAAAGATTTGTGGTAGGATATTCATTTTAATTATGGCTGCTCTGCCGAACCAGGAAAAGTGGGGTTTGTGCCATCTAGCTAGATCATCTTTTATGTTCTGAAGGAGGGGAAGAAAGTTTTTGCTAAATAAGTTAGAGAAGGCTGGAGTTAAGTGTATGCCTAGGTATTTGATGGTATTTTTTTGCCAGATAAAGGGGAAGTTTGTGATGCAGGTCTTGACCAGGTCCGGTGGCAAGGAGATGTTCATGGCTTCTGATTTTGAGAGGTTTATTTTAAAATGGGCTATATACTGGAATTTGCCAAAATCTTTGAGAACATTAGGTATGGATATGAGGGGGTTGGTTAGAAAGAGTAAAATATCATCTGCAAATGCAACTATTTTGTATTGGTGGTCAGCTATGTGGACTCCTTTTATGTCTATATTGTTTCTTAGTTTCTGTAGGAAAGGTTCTAAGGTGAGAATAAAAAGGATAGGGGACAAGGGGCATCCCTGGCGGGTCCCATTTTTTATGGAGAAGGCGTTTGACAGGAGGCCGTTGGCTTTGACTTTGGCTGAGGGACAGTGGTAGAGAGACATTAAGGTTAATGGTGTGGGACTACAGTGTTATATAAACTGGGTCAGGTTACTATAGTTGAGCAGATCCAATGCTGTAGGTATAGTTACATAGAATGACCCTCTTGTTGAGGTGAGTACAGTGGCATGGAGTAAAAAACATGAGAAAGAAGAAACAAACAAAAAAAAAAAAAAAAAAGAGAGAAAAGAGCAGCTGCAATGTGGGGGTAGACAGTATCAAATAATAACGTGTGTCTGCCGGGTTGTAAAACGTTGCACCTGATTAAGAGCAGTTAGTGAACCTGGTGTATCAGAAAAATCAAACATGAACTGTGGCAACACATTTGGATGAGAGGGTCTGGTGAACACATGCAAGTGTCTATAACTCTGTAATACTTAGTACATATAGGAGAAGAGTGGCAATGGTAATAGTTGAGGCGTTTGATAATGTCTGGGATTACCTTGAAAAGGTGGAGGGGAAGAATCGATGAGGCATATTTTTAAATATAACTGCACCGGTAAACTGCAAGTATCCCATTAATAACTAAGAAAGCACGCTATAGCATTGCGGATGAGCTCCTTATTTTGTGCGTGCATAAAGATTTTATAGTGGGGATAAGATAATATCTTACCTTTGTCTCGACGTAGGGGAGTCTGTGAGATTGATGGTTTCTGAGATCTGAGGGAAATTCAGATCTCCATTGGAGGAGCGCATCCGCAATGTGGTATATAAAAAAAAAGAAGAGCATTTAGTATTACAGTTACAGTAATGTATACAAACAGACCACATTGCATTCAGTGTAAGGTTGATGGTATAGGACTTCAGTGTTATATAAATTGGGTCAGGTAGCTAAAGTTGAGCGGATCCGATGCCGCAGGTATAGTCATATAGAATGTCCCTCTTATTGAGGTGAATATAGTGGCATGGAGTAAAAAAAACAGGAGAAAGAAGAAACAAAAAAAAGGGGAGAAAAGAGCAGCTGCAATGTGGGGGTAGACAGTACCAAATAGTAATGTGTGTCTACCGGGTTATAAAACGTTGCACCTGATTAAGAGCAGTTTGTGAACCTGGTGTAACGGAAAAATCAAACACGAACTGTGGTAACATATTTGGATGAGCGTTAACTTGTGAACGTAGACTTAGGTAGGTAAAGTAACATTTGTCCCATGTTTAGGATGTAGTGGGCTGAAGTGAGTATGGGATGTCCAAGGTAGTGTGCATAAGAGTAAAGCAGCACCGATATGTTTAATTTTCAACTTCTTCTCCACTGCATTGCTATTCGTTTCTTTGTTCTTCATTTTGATTCGCTTTAACATTTATGATATTCTAGATCTGTTATTGGTGTGATGTAATGGCAGTCTAGGTGATTAAGGTCTATCTGGCACAGCTATGGGATCTGCGTCAGTCTTTCCTATGCTTGCGGTGTGCTGGGGAGGCTGTAGGGCTTCCTCTCCCCGAAGGACGGCTATTCCCTGGAGGGGGTGAGAATGTGGCCGACATCCATCACCTTCTCTGGGGTTGTGAATCTCCTTGTTGCAGCATCTCCATCGGTTCCTCTGGGGGAAGGTCGAGGCATTGTGGGCGCAGGTCTGCATACCAGTTTGGTAGGTCTATCTGAGGGATGTTGAGTCTCTCACAGAAGGCTGGTAGATCTTCTGGGACTTTTAATAGCACCTGCCTGTTGGGAGGGCCTGCAGAGAGGCAAAATGGAAATTTCCATCTGTAAGCTATGTTCCTCTCTCTCAGTAAATCCAGCAGAGGGCGCATGTCTCTGCGTTGTTGTAAAGTTAGCTGTGATAGATCCTGGAATAGCTTAATTTCATGGCCCTGGAATAATATACGGTTTCTGAGCCTGGCATTGCGTAGGATCTCTTCTTTTAGTTGAAAGTTAATTATGTTACATATGATGTCTCTTGGGGGATAATTGTCTCTGCCTCTGGGTCTTAGTGCCCTATTATATCTTTCCATGTCTACTGGCGTTTCCAGTGGTCTCCCAAGCAGATCATTAAAGATGGCTAGTAGGGCCGGAAGGAGTTGGTCAGATTCCTAATTCTGATATTATGCCTGCGTCCTCGGTTTTCGAGGTCCTCAAGATGGCGCCTCATGTCCCTCAGGTGTAGAGTGTGTGCGTCAATGGAGCGCTTTGATGATTGCAGCTCAATGTCATGTCTCTCTGTGATCTCTTCTATCTCCTCTACCCTGTTAGCCATATTGTGCAAATCATGTCTCAAGTCTGCTATTGCTGCAGTGAATGTCGATTTGATGTCAGCTGATATGGCTTGTAAGTCAGCTATGCTGACAGGGTGTGATACCTGGCTTTCCGAGCGTTGCGGCTTCCTTGTGTGGTGAGGGGCGCCCCAGCTCCGTGTCTGAATGGACACACATAGCAAGCTGCTTGCTGTGGGGGCACTTGGCAGGAAGGAGGGGCCATGGGTGGCAGTGAGAGACCCAAGAAGAGGAGGATGTGGGCTGCTCTGTGCAAATACACTGCACATAGCAGGTAAGTATGGCATGTTTGTTATTTTTTAACAAAAAAACAAGACTTTAGTATCACTTTAACCACTTTAAAACCATCCGCCGCAGATATACTGTGGCAAGGCAGCTCTATTGCGTGATTTGTGTAATAAATACACCGGGTGCGCACGCAGTGCCAGAGGCATGCGCATGGTGCTGGAGCCAATCCACGTGGGCGGCAGCCACAATGTCTGCTGGCCACCCATGATCATGGTGCAGAGAGGCAGAATGGTGAATTCCCATTCTGACGCGGGGGGTAGAGAGAGATTGTCTGTTCCTCGTGATCAGGAACAGCAATCTCTCTATACTCCCAGTCAGTCCACTCCCCCTACAGCTAGCAAGCACCTCCCTAGGACACACTTAACCCTTTGATTGCTCCTGGTGTTAACCCCTTCACTGCCAGTGTCATTTATACACCTCTTCCCTGGGTCGGCTGATAGCCTCCCACGGCTTTCAATATAATTTCTACGCTGACGATACCCAAATCTACCTCTCCACCCCCCAACTCACCCCATCAGTCTCCTCACGTATCACTAGCTTATTAACAGACATATCTGCCTGGATGTCACACCACTTTCTTAAACTCAACTTGTCCAAAACTGAACTCATAATATTTCCTCCCCCACGTTCCATTTCCCCCGACTTCTCTGTCAAGAGCAATGGCACAACCATCCACCCATCCCCACATGTCAGGGTGCTTGGTGTTATCCTGGACTCTGAACTCTCCTTTTGGCCCCACATCCAATCACTTTCTAAAGCTTGCCGCCTTAATCTCCGCAACATCTCTAAAATACGTCCCTTCCTAACCAATGAAACCACAAAGCTCCTGATTCACTCCCTGGTCTTCTCTCGTCTCGACTACTGCAACTCCCTCCTCACTGGCCTACCTTTAAATAGACTATCCCCTCTCCAGTCCATCATGAATGCCGCTGCCAGACTCATCCACCTTGCAAACCATTCAACGTCTGCCACCCCCCTCTGCCAATCCCTCCATTGGCTGCCACTCGCCCAACAAATTAAATTCAAAATACTAACAATCGGGTACAAAGCCATCTACAACTCTGCTCCCAGCTACATCACCAACCT
Organism: Glandirana rugosa; assembly: GCA_018402905.1. Lineage (NCBI taxonomy): Eukaryota > Metazoa > Chordata > Amphibia > Anura > Ranidae > Glandirana > Glandirana rugosa. The sequence goes on from BLSH010490055.1 coordinate 812,582, forward strand.
AGTCTCAAAATACCAACCTAACCGTCCTCTTCGCTCCTCCCAAGACCTCCTGCTCTCCAGCTCCCTCATCACCTCCTCTCATACTCGCCTCCAAGACTTCCCCCGAGCCTCTCCCATCCTCTGGAACTCCCTACCCCAATCGGTCGGAATGTCCCCAAATCTATCCACCTTCAAGCGATCCCTGAAAACTTTTCTCTTCAGGGAAGCCTATCCTGCCACCACCTAACAACTACACTCCTTATTTTCTCAATCAGCTCATCCCCCGCAGTTTACTGCCCTTTCGTAGCATTCAACCCTCGCTCTTAGATTGTAAGCTCTAACGGGCAGGACCCTCTGATTCCTCCTGTATTGAATTGTATTGTAATTGTACTGTCTGCCCTAATATTGTAAAGCGCTGTGCAAACTGTCGGCGCTATATAAATCCTGTATTATAATAATAATAATAATAATAATAATACAGTGATCAGTGCATTTTTATTTATTTTTTATTTATTTTTTTCTTCTCCGTTTTTTTTTCAATAAAAGCTTTATTAGAGACATATAATAACATAAATGATACAGAATAATGAAATTGCACCATTGTATAGGATCATGTATCGGGCAAGTAGAGACATTGTGAAGGTATAATAACACAGCAGAGTATTATAGTGACACCATTGATGTGTGCAACCGAGTGTGATTCTATATAATAAAAGAAAGAAAAGAAAAGAGTGGTAAATCCACAGGTTAATTCAAAGGGCAGCACATAAATAAATACGTCCATATCTGGATGGCTTGCGGTCACCTGGGCTCACATCTGTAGGGCGTCAGCTGAAGGCGTAGGTCAAACTGCAATCCGTGCGCATTAGGGGTGTTAAAGTTTCTTCTATGACTTGGTGTCTGGTTGAGATACATTAGTGCAGGGTTAAGGTGAGCATGTGGTCTCTTTCCCATCTACGTGGGGAGAGAACTTTATGTTGGTCTCGTGTTCGGTGGCCCGAATTGCGGGTGGGTAGGTGCGATTCATTAAACTGGCAAGGGTAGGGTGGGGGGGGGGTCGGTGAGGGGATAAGTGCATTTTTATAGCACTGATCACTGTATTGGTGTCACTGGTCCCCAATGTCCGCCTCAATGTCGCAGTCCTGCTAAAAATCGCAGATCGCCGCCCTTGCCAATAAAAAAATAAAAGGTCCATAAATCTATCCCATAGTTTGTAGACGCTATAACTTTTGCGCAAACCAATCAATATATGCTTATTGGGATTTTTAACAAAAATATGTAGACTACATATTGGTCTAAACTGATGAATAATTTTGTTTTTTATATATTTTTTGGGTATGTATTATAGCAAAAATATTTTTTTTTCAAAATCGTCTGCCTTTTTTTGCTTATAGGGCAAAAAATAAAAACTGCAGGGGTAATCAAATACCACTAAAAGAAAGCTCTATTTGTGAGAAAAAAGGACATCAATTTTATTTGGATACAGCATCACACGCCTGCACAATTGTTGGTCACAGTTACGTAGTGCCGTATCACAAAAAATGACCTGGTCAGGAAGGGGGTAAATCCTTCCAGGGCTGAAGTGGTTAAGAGGTAATATCTTTGGTTGCAAAGGTATTGGATGTGTACAATGTTTATTTATATCCTGTGTGGCTTTTGAGGAATATATTTAAATGAAAGTTTTGGTGCCTGGAGTTCAACTTTAAATAGGAGAACTAAAGGAATTTATCATCTAACTCTCAGAGATGTCTTGCAAATAAGTAGGTTATGACATAGAGTATGTCAAGTTTGCAAGATGAAACCTTGATTTAAATCCAAGAATATGACCCTTTTTTTTTACTGGCTTAACGAGTCAGTGTATGCATCTACTGCCTCTACAGCAATGCAAAAGAGGCCGGGCACACCCCAGCTTGCTCATTGAACAACGAAGGAGAAAATGAACACTATGGTCATCCTATGCTTGTTGCTCACGTTGCTTTGTCATTCTTTTGGCATGTTCATGGGCAGCATATATTCCTAACACTGGCATTCCCTTTCTTACCCTTCTTCTTCTTCTGTCTGATTGCAGCTGTACAGGCATATGCAGGTGGCTGATATCGAAACTGTTTTGGGTACTTACCCTTGCTGCATAAAAAGAAGAATTTAATGTTTTTTGATGCATCAAATCAATAATTCCACATACACAAACCAGTTACTGACAACTAATTTGTCAATGCATCTGAAGCCAAAACGTTTCATTTAGTTGCAGAGTGAGTAATGAGGGGTTGAACCCCTGTCAGATGTACATTGTAGTCTCCATACCTCATGAATAGATTCACTCTCTCTGTCTTACCATGATCACTGATCAAGACTGAAAATAATTGGAGAATTCTAGATCTTTAGTTGTCACTGGGACAGAAATAGAGGGGAAATCTTCTGATGGTGACAGCTAGGGTGACTACTGTCTAGGGATTTCCCCCACTTTGAGGCGACATCCTCTCACTCATGGTCAGAGAAGTAAAGGGAAATCCTTCCAATGGGAGGTACAGGGGTAGCAAAAACCTTTTAATAAATAATGGATATAATTTGAATATAAACTAGACCCTTAACATTTTTAAATATACTGATTGCAGACTTACCACAATTTAATATATATTTTTTCCTGGACCTCCCCATGTCAGCCTACTATGGGTCAGCTCCGCCCTCTCTGACCCCTCCAGGGCCACCTCTTTTCTAGCCCATAAAAGGCAGCTGTCTGCCCCCCATCATTGTTCTTTTTTCGTCCTCGCTCCGGACACCTTTTTTTTTTATTTTTTGGACAATTGAAGCATGGATGGAAATTTGTCTTCTTGGTTTCCCCCTATATGGGTTGAAAAGGCCCCTAAGGAGGTGGGTTCCCGCTTCATGCAGGGGTTTTTTGTAGGTATTTTTGCATACTTTCGAGAGCAGTTTAAAAAACTGTGTATGTATGGCAGCAAGTGGAGAAGTATAAATTACTGTGCACTTATATTGGCAGATGGAGCAGTATAAATGACTGTGTACTTATATCTACAGATAGAGCAGTATAAATTACTGTTTACTTATATTGGCAGATGGAGTAGTGTAAATGATGGTGTATGTGAAGGGGGAGCATGGTGTGAGGATGTGCTGCTGCTGACACGCCCTCTAACTCCCTAGGCAGACAGACAGCAAAGAGCAGAAATCCCTAACGGCTACCTCCAGCGCCAGGCGGGGAAGTGCATGATGCCGGCCCACTGCCGGGCTACCTCACAAATACCCAGTGGAGGGAAGAATCAGACGGGTGGGCTCCGAGCCTACTTGATACAACAAGCACTAAACGATGCAAGTCCGATCAGAACGGAGTCGGGCTGCGAGGAGGGGCATGCTGGGAGAGGGAGTGCAGCCTCAGGCCGTGGTCTCTCCACACCAAGCCGAAGAGCATGGACGGGGGTAAATGGAGCTATGGCGTCCACTCGTGGCTCATGCGCACATGGATGAGGATCACCAGCGACCAGCAGCAACGCAGGGAGGACCACAGGAGCAGGCCGAGGCTCTGTAACACCACACCAGGGGCCTCAAAGACCCAGGAAGAAGCCTCCAACAGCGGAGGGTGATGCCCCTACCTTTAGATGCGGACTGCAGGAAGAAGGCGAGACCGTGCTAGCCCTGGATAACGGGAACTTGTCAGATAATAGAGACTGTGTAATGTGGGAGCAGACCCCATTAAGAGAAGAGGGAGAAGTGGGTATGCCTAAGAACAATTTTGGAACCTCAAACTCTTTGAGCCATGACAGAAACAGTAAGGGGCAGGGAGAGGAGAGCCTGGCTGGGGTAGACAGCGTGGGCATGTTGGAAGTGGATCCCTCAGAGCCCAGGGGGATAATCCAGGGTGCAAACCCAGTGCCAATTGGCAAACAGACTGGTTCCACATCAGAGCAAAATATAATGGACATAGACCGGGATATAAGGGAGCATATAATAGCACTCCCCACTAAAATGGACATACAACAACTGATAAAAGCAGTAGAACAGTCATGTAGACAAGTATAAAACAGAACACAAGTTGTCTCCTCAAAGAGATGAGGGGACTGGGCGGTATTTAGGGAGGAAAAGGGCCGTATAACAATGCTCATGAAAAATAGTATTTATTAGACTATAGGGTACAAGGTCAAAATCAATGCAGCAAAAACAAATCATATATAGAGCCTACAATAAAAGGGCTGCCGAGGAACAGCATGTGTCCTCCAGGCAGTCCAGGCCTGGAACAACAAGACGCACACAGGGGGAAAAAAAAAAAAAAACACAAACAGACCACATAGAAGGAACGTCCGGACGTGGGGGGTCAACTACAGCAGATGTACTTATGGATAATGTAAAGTTCCCATATAAGTCTATGCGACAATGCTAATAGAGGCTGCTGTAAGATGGTTAGAGTTCAAGGGACATGAGGACCACTGGTAGGTCACTGATGGACCGTAGGGATGGAGCTAGATGTGACAATCGCTGGGCTTCCTTCTCACAGAGGGTGGCAATGTGAAGCAAAGTAGTCTACAGCGACAAATAGTAATAGCTGAGAGTTGTACAGTCCATACCTAACTGCTTGCAGTAACGTGAAATAATTCCCTATGCGGGATGTACAAGTCACAGTGGCACCCCCACCGGACGTGTTGACGGACGCGTTTCGCTGGGCGTACTAACTTGGCTTCTTCAAAAACGTCATGATTGGTTCCCCCGGGGCCTTCACTTAAGTACACTTATCTTGAGTGGCCCCGCCTGTTGGGTGTACCAGTGTCAGGGATCGTGGTGCATCTTCAAATGTTAAGCCAGGCATCGCTAGCAGAGTTACTTCTATTGTTAGGATTTTTCAGATTTGATCAGAAACGGGAGAACAGATGTTGGGACATCTTATATGACACTGAGATAGGGGGAGGAGTCACAGGACAAAGGATACACTAGGAACAGTAGACAGCACCTTTAATCCATTAATCATGGATATAAATAGGGATGAAAAAGAATAGAGAACGTCTGATAGATCCAACTTAGGGGTGTAAGTGAATAGTATCCAAAAAGGATATGGAGAGAAGGGCAAAACCCCTCACATATATATAGGGTAGCTAACTACAGCAGTGACTTTAACAGAATAGATACAATACCATGATGTAATTAAGGAGCCACAAGGTTACACAATCTTATCTATATTAATGACCATATCCTTGGTTATTCACTATTGGAAACAATATAACTTCCCACCCACTTGATTTGTGTTCACCGCACGTAAGATACTGACCGGTGGCTCCATGTCCTGTGGTGGGATCACCACTCCGTAACCCTCTCATAATTCATGAGTGGGTTCTGGGGACTAGTCAGATCAGCCCAAATGAGGCATGTCTAACCATCACCGGAAAATACATATGTTAGGTGCGAGTAACACAGAAACATGAGATGCTGTCAAAAACTGCCCTACATCAAGTATTGGGGGAGAGACAAGGCGGAGACAGCAGAGCAACTGGCTGAATAATCTTTTCAGCCAGGGGACGACCGGTCAAAGATCATGTGACTTCAACTTAGTCGTATTGCTACTTAGGAAGAAAGACCTGCAGGTTAAGTTCTACGTTGAGGCCTCCAGGATGGAGGCTCCTCAAATGGTAGATCCACCATTTTTCCTTTTGTAAAAGTATTTGATTGAAATCACCTCGCCTCTGAGGGAGTTTGAGGACATAAAACCCCTTAATTTTCATGCCAGTCGGGCTCTTCCCATGGTGGGAATGAAAGTGTTTAGCCAGGGTTTTCTGGGGTTCCTTCTCCTTCATTTCCCGCACGTGTTCGCCAATACGGACACGTAGGGGTCTCTTGGTCTTGCCCACATATATCTTGGGGCACGGGCATGTTATCATGTAGATGACCCCTGGCGTTGAACAGTTAATGAAATCTCGAATCTCAAATTGTTTGTTCCCAGGGGCATCCATGAAATGGTCGGTTTTATCCACGAAGGGGCATATCTGGCAATGCCCACATGGGTGCATCCCCTTTGTGCATGGATAGTCCGAAAGCCACGTTTCATCGATGCTTCTGACATACTCAGACTTAATCAGGATGTCACCCAGATTTTTTGATCTACGGGCAACCATCTTCGGTTTAGGTCCCACAATCTGGGCTATCTTAGGGGTTGCAGTTAAGATATCCCAGTGTTTAGTCACCGCGGAGATAACCTTTTCCCATTGCGAGCCATATGTCGTAATGAGCCTAATGTGGCTATCCTCATAGTTCTGTATTTTACGCAGAGATTTTGCTTGGGACACCAAGCTATGTCTATCCCGGGCGGCGGCTACTTGTTTAGTTCTTCTGATAGTCCTATGGGGATATCCCCTCTCCCTAAACCTTCTGTAGAGGTCACTCTCTTCTTTATGTAGGTCTTTAGTTTCTGAGCAGTTCCGTTTAATTCTAAGGAACTGTCCCGTAGGGATACCTTTAATGAGCCATGGTGGGTGGTGGCTGTCAGCCCGTTGTAACGTATTGGCCGCTGTTTCCTTACGGAACGTGCATGTCTGGATTTTACCATTTACAAGGCTAATCCAGAGGTCAAGGAAAGGGATTTTTTTAAGATCATAGCTATATGTCAGGTGTACATTCCGTTCATTAGAATTGAGGTCTCCCATGAACTCATGTAGTTCCTCTAGCGAGCCCTTCCACACCATAAATATGTCATCTATATACCGCAGCCAGGTATGAACCCGGCTGCGGTATAGAGCTCGAGGGTATACCTCCTCTTCTTCCCAGAGGCCAAGATGGAGGCAAGCGTAGGCCGGAGCCCATGCCGCCCCCATTGAGGTACCATGGATTTTTTGGTAATGGTGGGTCATGAATTGAAAACAATTGTTCATCAGCATGAACTCTATGAGCTCAAGTACGAACTCGTTTTGGGGGCCACATGTATGATGGTATTTTTCCAGGAATACAGCTACCGCCCGGATGCCTGCTTGGTGTGGGATCGAGGTATATAATGACTTCACGTCGATCCCCACCAACCATACCGGATCCGATATCTCAATCTCTTCCAGTTTCTGCAGGACATGTCTAGTGTCCTGCACAAACGATGTTAGTTCCATTACCATACCATTGGTGAGGGAATCTACGTACTTGCCTATCCTCTCAAGGGGACCATGTATCGCAGATACGATGGGTCTCCCCGGGAGTTCTTCAGGGTTTTTATGTACCTTGGGTATTATGTAGAATGTCGGCACGTTATATTCCTCCACCTTAAGGTAGGTGCCCTCCTTTTTACTGAGTAGTCCCGCCTCACAGGCAAAGGATATTTTTTCATTGATCATGCTCACTATCTCTGGGAAGGGGTTCGTGGCGAGTCTTTTATAGGTGGCCGCATCCCCCAGGAGGCATCTTGCCTCTCCTTCATATTGATTCTCACTCAGCAACACCACGGTGCCCCCTTTGTCGCTACGTTTGATGACCAAATCCTTGGCTTCCCGTAGCTCCTTTAATGCCCTTCTTTCTTCCTTCGTCAAGTTGTCACTATCACTAAGTCCCCAGTCAATTTTTGTGAGTTCAATCTGCACTAGGTCTAAAAATAAACTAAGCCATTTATTCTTACTCAGTGGAGGCATTTTTGTGGAACGTATTGTCATGTTGGGTGATCGTCTGTCGGAGGTTACGCCGTCAGTCTGGCCCTCTATCTCTTCTAGTAAAGAATTCAGAGCAGCATGTAGACAAGTAGCCCAAGAGATGAGAGAGGATATAACGGCTCTGGGGCACAGAGTAGAGGAGATGGAAAATGGCCAAGAAGGGGTGATACAGGCTGTGATTGATATTCAGGAGAGTATTAAACAAAACGAAGAAGCACTGAATTTGTATCTAGATCGGATGGACGATTATGAAAACAGAGAACGTCGCCAGAACATACGCATAGGGGGATTGCCCGAGACAGTACGGGCGTCTGAGGGCAATACGCAGCAAAGAGAATTTGGAGTTTGGGGGAGCTCACCTCAAATTTTTTGCAGATATATCACGTCGCACTCTTATGCAGAGACGAATGGTTAAGCCCTTATTGGAAGTCATGCGTTCTGCAGATGTTTCATATCGATGGGGGTTCCCCTTTTGTTTAAAAGCCTCACAAAATGGTAAAGCAGCAACACTTAGAACAAAAGATGATTTACAACATTTCGTGGAGACATTAGATCTTCCGCCGGACGATTTTACAGACTGGAGACTGAATATCCATAAACAACAATTACAACGTCCTGAACGCTGGCAGAAGATTCCAACTAAAGCAAGCCGTAAAAATCATAGGATTGCACATGGGGGAGAAGAGGGTCCAATTTAGCCCATTTAGGTGGTTAATACTGAGGGGATGATATGATACATGGATTTAGAGTGACAGATGATATCGGTCGGATCAAAATGGTTTTCCCCCTTTAGCATAGGGTGAAGGATTAATCAATCATAGGATTGGACATGGGGGAGAAGAGGGTCCAATTTAGCCCATTTAGGTGGTTAATACTGATGGGATGTTATGATACATTGATTTAGAGTGACAGATGATATCGATCACATAAAAATGCTTTTCCCCCTTTAGCATAGGGTGAAGGATTAATCTTTTCGCCTTATTTTTCTCAAGCAAATTATGTGAATTTTTCTCCTAGTATTCTTTTTTATCTTATCAAGGCTCTGCCTGGGGAGGGATGAGGAATGAGAGTGATTGTGGAAATTCTCATATATTTATGTGTGTTCCTTGTTTGTTTCTTTGGTTGTTTTGCCTCCCAATAGGTTGGTCCCAGTATAGGGGATTAGGTAGTTGCCTTAGGGCAAGGGAAGAGGGGCACCAGGGAGAGACCTGCTGGTGGTCGCCTGGCACATCCTCCCAATTAGTTGGCATACCTTAGGGTATGGGGAAGTCTGTGAATGGAAGGTGTAGAAGTCACATGGAATTTTTTTTTGGGGGAGGGGAGTTTTGGGGGGTTTTTTTTTGGGGGGTAGGGAGGAGGGTAATGAATTATATGGACAATATAAAGGCAACCTTGGGGTACTATATAGAGTGGAAATATGCACTAAATGTAAAAATGAGCTATGAGCGGCCTAATGAAGGTGTTATCCTATAATGTGAGGGGTCTGGGCTCACAACATAAAAGGGGGCGGCTCTGGCGTGAACTGTGTTGCCTGACCGCGGATGTGGTATTTTTACAGGAGACGCACTTCATGACAGGGTCCACCCCCGTCTTCCTCTTCAACTGTTTGACCAGTGGTTTCATGCTGTATCTCCTATTTCTAAGGCTAGAGGGGTGATGATTGCTTTTAGAAAGTCATGCTTTTTTTCCCCTACATCCACTCAGGTGGATCCAGAGGGACATTTTCTCTTTATAAAGGGGAAGATACAGGGCCAGTATTACACGTTTGCATCCATATATTCCCCAACACTGAACCACTAAATTTCTATCTAGTATGCTGAAGAGGCTGGATGACTTCAGGGTAGGGTTTTTAGTATTGGGAGAGGACTTTAATGTTACATTAGATCCTAATTTGGACACCTCATCAGGTATGTCCCCGTTATCTTTTAAGGCAATTAAATACGTCAAACAACTTTTGAGGTCTCTACATTTGGTGGATAGTTGGAGGGTGCTACATAATAAAGAAAAAGACTATAGCTATTACTCCAAAACCCATAATATTTATTCACGACTGGACTTATTGTTGGTGGATTAGTATTATTTGAGCAATGTACGCTCCTCTACTATTGAATCCATCACAATTTCTGACCACTCACCGATTACGTTGTCCCTGCGCCCTTTCCACACTGAACAACAGGAGAGGACGTGGAGACTAAATGAATCTCTTTTGGACAATAAACTGGTGGTGGATGCGGTGTCACAGAGGTTGGCAGCATATTTTGAGATAAATAAAATAGAGGAGGTGTCTAAAAAGGTAGTTTGGGAGGCACACAAGGCGGTAATTAGGGGGGAATTGATAGCTCATGGATCTCGTATTAAAAAAAGAGAAATAGAAGGAAATTGAAGAGCTATTACAAAAAATACATGACCTAGAGACTAGACATAAGATACAGGCCAGTGTAGCGGAAGCCCAGCAACTGGAGGTATTAAGAGAGGATCTCTCCAGGTGCTTGGACCGGAAAAATTTAGAGAAATGCAGGTATTTTGCACATCGCTTTTATGAACAAGGAAATAAATGTGTTCGTCTACTAGTAAGACAATTTAAAAAACAGCAAGACTGCCACCTGCCATGTTCATAAGTTGCTAGTCAACAATGAGGAGATAGTGGACACCAAGTCAATAGCAGCAGAGTTCCATCGTTTTTATGCAGGTCTTTATAATATCCCTACAAACTCTGGTCAAAGGGAAAAGGAGAGGAAGATTGAGAGGATTCAAGAGTACCTCAAAGATAATATCTTGCCGAGATTATCTGAGGAAGTAAGAGAGGAATTAGAGCAGCCCATTACCATAGAAGAACTAAGTAAAACAATTCTAGCGGTCCCAATGGGAAAAAGTCCTGGACCGGACGGCCTAACGAATGCTTATTATAAAAAATGTATGTCAATACTGATAAGCCCTCCGTGTGGTCACTTTAATTATATTACAGCTTCTAATCCTTTACCCCTAGAAGCATTGATGGCCTACGTGGCATATATTAAATTATTGGCCAAGATTTTAGCACTTCGATTGCAGGAGCATATAGTAAAATTAATCTACCCTGATCAAACGGGCTTCATGAGAGGTTGTAAGGCTCGAGATAACACAGTAAGAGCACTTATACTGGTCTCAAGTTGGACCAGAGAAGACCTCAAGAGTGATATTATCAATGGACGCCGAAATGGCATTTGACAGGGTGGATTGGACCTTTATGAGTGAAGCGCTAAGAGGGATGGGTCTGGATTAAGGCCCTATATGCGGACCCTAAAGCAAGGGTGAAGGTTAACGGTACACTATCAGAAATTTTTAATATAAGAAATGGGACCAGGCAGGGGTGTCCTTTGTCTCCCCTGATATTTGCAATGATACTGTAACATTTTCTTAATAAAGTCCAGAGGAATTCTGAGATTGTAGGGATTAGAATTGGGTTTAGAGGAGCATAAGGTCTCAGCTTATGCAGATGACCTTCTGTTCTATCTTTCAACTCCCAGGACAACATTGCCTGTATTGATGTCAGAGGTAAATAGATTTGGTGGCTTATCTAATTTTAAAATTAACTTTGGGAAATCCTTGCTTTTTCCCATACATGTACCCCCAAAGGAAGCGTCCCTTTTAAAACAAGCATTCCCCTTTATTTGGCGAACGGAATCTCTGCCATACCTGGGAGTACATATTACTTCAGATGTTAAAACATTATATGAACTTAATTATGAAACCCTGCTAAGTAATATAAGAGGGAACATTCAGGGATGAGGGATCAGATACTGAAGTGGTTTGGGAGAGTGAACGCTCTCAAGATGATTATATTACCAAAAATAATTTATATACTACAGGCAGTGCCCATTGCGTTACCTCAAATTTTTTTTAAACGGATAAGGAGGCTATTCCTGTCATTTGTTTGGAAAGATAAATGCCCTAGAATCGCATATGATTTGTTGCATAACAAAAGTAAAGGGGCTGGGGGAGTTGGGCTCCCAGATGTAGCACTATATTATAGGGCAATATCATTGGTGCGTATATTGGACTGGTGTAAAGAATCTCCATGTAAACGATGGGTAGCCCTAAAGAAAACAATGGCTGGGAGGCAAGTGCCCCCTGGATCCCAGCAAAATCCAGAGGTTTTGCAGAGTGGACATCTCCGTTATCATGTAATACCTTGGCAGTATGGGATAGATTGAATAAGATAGATAAATTTGCCCCACAAACATATCCGTTGGCCCCATTGGGGAGATTCCCGTGGTTTCCACCAGGAGATGAAAATGGATTTTTGGGGATATGGGGGGCAGAGAAGAACACTACATGGGCCAGGTTTGCCCCCCCTGCGGATCCCTATTGACTCTAACAGAACTGGTGCAGACACTGGGAGATATACCTCTGGGGACCTGGACATATTATCAAATGGCAGACTTTTATAACAAAATAAGGCCTCGAGTGAGGTCAGTGGAAACACTGACTACATTTGAGGCATTATGTGCAAGCCCCGAGGAACAAAGACACCCCCTATCTCAGATGTATAGATTGATCCTCGGCTCCCAAGGTATATCAACCCCCTATTATATAAAAGAATGGGAGAGGGAACTGAACTATACATTCTCACCATTGGAAATAAAAAAAAATGATTAATTCCACATATGTTACTTCGATAAGTTCACAGACACAAGAGATGTCATACAAATTTTTAGCTAGATGGTACCGAACACCGGCCAAGATGAAGCAGATGCAATTGACCGAAGAGGATAGTTGCTGGAGAGGTTGCAAACAAAAGGGTACATACCTCCATCTATGGTGGTTCTGCCCCAGGATTAAAATATTTTGGGAGGAGATTTCTCCATGGATTGAGAAAATGAAGGAGAGACTGCTAGAATTCTCTCCTTTACATTTCATTTTCCATGGGATGCCCACTTCTATTAAGGCTTACAAGAAAAGTATAATTCCATATCTGTTAAATGTTGCTAAATCACTAATCCCAAAGTTCTGAAGACAGAGTATATGTCCAACAGTATTGGATTGGAAGAGAGATAGGTGAATACATTAATGGAAGCAGAAAGATGGATCGATAGGGTTAAAAACAAACAAGAGAAATTTAAAAATACATGGGCTATTTGGGAGCATTATGCCCCTGAGTTTAAGTAGGTCCAAGAGGTATGAAACCTTATGGAGGGTAGATATACTCTCTAATTAAGGATGGGATTTTTTCTTGCACCCCCTCCTACCCCTCTAACCCCCCCCCCTTTTTTCCCTTTCCCCATGATTTTGTAGGTGGAATATATGGGTAGGGGACACAGGGGAACATATGATTGATTTAACGAGTCACAATAGTTTTAGTATGGGACCATAAGGTCATGTGTGCACCTGGAGTATCACGGGAGAAGGAGATGAGTGAAGGTGGGCACATGGCTAGTGATTGAGAGGGGTCGAGCCCCCCCTTTTTCTTTTTTTTTTTGCCTTTCTCTTTACTTCTTTTTTCCTTTTTTTAATTCACATTTTGAGTTGGTCACAAGATAGTAGCACATAGTAGGTGATTGGGGGGGTGGCTGTTTACCTCTCTTCCTTGTTTTTATCTCTCTCTCCTCCCACAGTTATGGGTGTGTATAAAAACATATATAAGGAAGAAAGAGTAACGAAAGAGAAAGGGTTTTTTTTTCTCACATGAGGGCAAGGGAAATATTCCCAACACAAGTGAGAATAGGTAGAAGGGGAGTGTTTTCATTAAAGGATTGGGTGTTGGTCACATTTAGAGGTTGATCACATAGGTGATGATGGAATGGAAAGGGGGGAAGGGAAGGGATTTAACTGGTACTCCCCTGTGTTTTTCTTCTCTCTCTTTCCCCCTTTTCTACCCAAGGGGATTGGGTTATGGAGGGGAGTTGTGGTTAGTATGTATTTATGGTTGAAGTGTTTTAATGTGTAATGAAGTGACAAGTGTAGTGGATATGTATGTATGTCATATAAAGAGTATGAAGGAAAAGTATTTTTTAAAGCTTGTATGTGTTGTATCGTTCTGGAAATAAGAAAAAGAAAAATTTAATAAAGATTGTTAATAAAAAAAAAATTACTGTGTATGTGTAGCAACATGGGGAACAGTATATAAGTGCCATGTACTTAGCAGCACTGGGAGCAGTATAAATTACTGTGGAGTTTTGTCACATGTGAAGCAGTATAAACTACTGTATTGGTAGAACACCTTTTTGGAGCGGAATGAAGATTCAGAATTTCATGCCTGTGAAGCCTGATTGGCGGGAGCGTGCAGTATAAATGACTGCTTTTGAGCACTAACCAGACAGGGTATATCTCCTTTTCCTCTTCATAGCTGTTTGGAGGCAGATCGGAGCCTCAGCAGCGGCGCAAGCTGGTTCCTGTAGTTCCACGGTGTCCCTCGTGCACGAGCTGGGAGGCCGTTGGAGGGTGAGTAACGTCACGGACGAGCGCCTTGTGCTGATGCTAGGCCAACGGCCAGGATGCTCACTCCTGATTGGCGGATGCTGCCCTCTTTTACAGGGCGGTCTCTGAGAAGCAGGGGCACGCTCTGTGTATGGGATTCCAGCTCATTGCCTGATACACGCTCCAGTGAGGGAAAGCGCTGCTCTGACGGGTAAACCCAGGTCCTGAGCTTCCTGTAATTAAGCTGGCCAGGACAGGTTATCATTTACCTCTGGTTTTTACCTTTCAGGTCTTGTATTGATTACTAGATTTTCAATAAGATTGTTGCGCTAACTTAATCATCAATGTGAATAAAAACTTGTTAACTAGAGTGAATCACCATAATTAAATAAATCATGAATTAACATAAAATTATTTTAGGGATAAACCCTTATGAAATCCTCATATCCCATATATCACAAATGCAAAAATGTGACTGTGCAAACCATATAAATAACATAAGTTGTGCATATAAACTGACAGAAAAAAATTTTTTTCAAAAATATTGTCCATAAATCATTCAATTAGGGACTGATAAAGTGTGACAGTCCTAAATTCTGTATACATTGAAAGGGACAGCAGTCTTAGATCCAGTGCATATTAAAAGAAGTAGGCTTGAGTCCACTTTTCCACCACCACCGATCACGCAGACACCTCAGTGAAAAAATAAGGGGTAAAAAACCCTTACCAGAAACCCAGACCCACTATTTCTAGCACGGGTCAGCAGCGCTTGCAGATATAGCCCTCTGCAGGGTCCAAAGACATGAATCTTTCTCTGCTCCTAGGAGTTCATCGGATCAGCAGGGATGGTGTCGAAAGCCCTCCTCCACTCCCTCCCTCCTCCCTTCAGGCCGCTTCACCAAACATCTCTCCTCCATGCTGTAGTAATTCCTGCCTGCTACTGTGTAGGGGCTCCTCCATATTGGATGACAAAGAGGAGAACACAGGTGGTGAGTGATACCGCTGATCCTGGCTTTCTACACCATCCCTGCTGATCCGATGAACTCCTAGGAGCAGAGAAAGATTCATGTCTTTGGACCCTGCAGAGGGCTATATCTGCAAGCGCTGTTGACCCGTGCTAGAAATAGTGGGTCTGGGTTTCTGGTAAGGGTTTTTTACCCCTTATTTTTTCACTGAGGTGTCTGCGTGATCGGGGGTGGTGGAAAAGTGGACTCAAGCCTACTTCTTTTAATATGCACTGGATCTAAGACTGCTGTCCCTTTCAATGTATACAGAATTTAGGACTGTCACACTTTATCAGTCCCTAATTGAATGATTTATGGACAATATTTTTGAAAAAAAAAATTTTCTGTCAGTTTATATGCACAACTTATGTTATTTATATGGTTTGCACAGTCACATTTTTGCATTTGTGATATATGGGATATGAGGATTTCATAAGGGTTTAACCCTAAAATAATTTTATGTTAATTCATGATTTATTTAATTATGGTGATTCACTCTAGTTAACAAGTTTTTATTCACATTGATGATTAAGTTAGCACAACAATCTTATTGAAAATCTGTTTGTCTTATGGTGAAGTATCGCACCTTAAATTGTTGCTGCTAGTTGTTAGGTATCGTTATTTCTAGCGCGGTATATTCTTTTTTATTTTTGTATTGATTACTGCCTGCCTCTGTTCCCTCTGAAACCTCCCATGGATAGGTTTTTTTTTTTTTTAAAGAGAGAGCACTTTTTTTTCTTCTTTTTTGTTTTTTTCTCTCTCTATTTTTTTTTATATTTAGAGAAAGGAGCCCAGGCAGGATAAATGCCACCGAAAGGGAAAAAAAATCAGCGTCCAAGAAGAAAAGTAAGAAAAGCACCCAAGCCTGTCGGCAACGGGAGCCTCAACCTGCTTTGAGCTGCCCCAGGTCCCCTTCTCCGCAGTCGCACTGTAGTCGGGCCTCAAGGAAGGAGAAGCGTTACAGGTCCTCTGGAAAATCCCGCTCGTATCGCAGGGATAGAGAAGTGTGGTCCTCCTAATCCTCCAGAGATGCTGCTCCAGCTTCAGATCAGGACATATCTTGTTGGGCCTGTTCAGCACAAGCTTTACCAGGGAAATTGGTTTGTGCTACATGCTTCAGGGAGGCAGCACGGGATAAGGCATCAGACGCTTGCCGAGTGAAGTCGTATATAAAGGACGCAGTGAAGAAGGGGTTAAAAAGTGTCTCGAATTGGTCTTCTCACCTACCTTTATTGTCTTCATCAGGGGATTCTGACCAATCAGTACAATGGGGTTCAGGTGTGGAAAGTAGTTTGGATTCTTCCGAATAAGATTGCGACACTGAATGTCACGTGTTTGATTTTGCGTTGGTTCCCCCTTGGTGGAGGTGGTGAAGGAGGCAATTAAAATGGCAAGAGGATGCTTCTCCCCTGAAAAAGCAACGCAAATACTACCCAGAGTTAAAGAAATTGCTTCCTTCATTTCCTTTTATTGATGAGATTCGAGAAGTCATGAAGGATGAGTGGGCTAGGCTCGAGAAGAAACTGAATGTCCATAACAGAGTCTCTAAACTTTACCCCTTTAGTTCAAGGGATGCAGAGTTTTGGGACACTGCACCTAAGGTACATGCGTCTCTGCAGAGGCTTGCCCGCCACATTACTCTCCCCCTGGAAAATTGGGTGTCCTTCAAGGACCCCATGGATCAAAGAATAGATACGGATCTGAAAAGATTGTATGCAGTGGCCGGGGCAGCCTACAGGCTGGCAGTAGCGCTCACTTTGAGGCGGCAGCCTCAAAGTATGGGTGTCTGAATTGGAGGAGGAATGTTCGGGAGAAGAGTGAGAAAGTGGGAGTATTGCTCTGTTGCAGTTTATGAAAACGGCCGTAGAATTTGTGGCTGAAGCTGCCGTGGACCAGGCTAAGATGACAGCAAAGGTGATGGCTCATTCTGTCACAACCCGCAGAGTATTGTGGTTGAAGCATTGGGCAGCAGACAATTCATCAAGGCATAGTTTGTGTGCAGTTCCATTTGACGGAAAATTGCTATTTGTAGTTCCTTTGGAAGCCGCAATTCTGAGAGTCTCAGGTGGTAAATATGGTCTGATTTCCCAGGAAAGGAAGAGGCAGCGCCAGTCTTTTCAACCTTATAGAAGATCAAGGGATGTTTACAGAGAAGCGACTGCATAAAGGCTGGGTAGGCCATTCTTCAGGCAATGGAAAGGGACCCTACAATAAAACAATTCAGTCAGCGCAGTCATAAACACAGTAAGCAGCTGTACACTATAGGTAATTTATCCAAATCCTACAAAATGTCCAATCAAAAGAAAAGTGCAGCGTTGTCAGCTAGAATCCTTAGATAGCAGGCACCCAGTGGAAAATAGTGCAATATTGATATAAAGTGCTTCAGTGCCACTCCACCTTCACCGTTAACTCTAGCAGCTCACCTCCAATATCAGGCTCTTATTACAGGAGCCAGATAACGCCTGTTGTCATAATCATAGGACAGATGAAGGTTCCAGGTGGATAAATCAATCAAACCATATATCTCCAATAAATAGATCCAATGAGAATCTCCAACAAGTGTTCAGTCATTGATGACATAGAAGAAAAGAGGGACCACATCCAGTGCTCTCCATATAGTAAAAAGCTTACTTTATTAAAATATGTAAAACATACTCACAAAGAGCGCACTGCAGCCCAGTGCATAGCTAAAAGTGATATGTTAAGAATAAGCAGATGCGACCGTTGATACCAACATGGATGCGAACGTCTTGTTACAAGGATAGCGATGGTCGCGGGTGACGTCACTTCCAACTTCCGGACGCGTTGCGTTCCACAGACCGGAACTTCATCTGCGGATGCGGAAGTGACGATACCACCCGCAATTATAGAGACCATCAACATCATGTGACTTAAAGGACACCTATCAGGAAAAAGTATATATATCTCGCTCCTCCTGTTAAAATAACTAGGCAGAGCCGTGTCCCAAATATAGGGAAAAACAAATAGATAGCCTAAACTCATATATGGAGTATTGAAGCTCAATTTTAATAGTGATTCCGCGACCATCGCTATTTCCCATGTAACTTAATATAATTTAACACCCAATCACATTATCGATCCCAACATGTATCAATATGCGTTAATGCGTAAATTATTCCTTGAATAGTAGCTAACGGCCTGGAAAAAATTGACAATCTAAAATAGAATAGAATAAAATAAAATCAACGATCTGAAATGAAACAATTAAGGTCGAACTCGATGTTAAGACCATTCGGGGCTAGGACAGCAGTTTCATGTACCCAGAAGGATTCTCTTCTACTGAGCTGTCTAATGTAATTTCCCCCTCTCCAATGTTTGGTTACATGTACCACCCCCCAGAATTGGAGTGAACTGGGGTCCCTATCATGATGTTTTCTGAAATGCAATGATAGGCTGTGATCTTTAAACCCCTTACGGATGTTATTTACATGCTCCCTTAAACGTACATGTAAGGGGCGTGAAGTCCTTCCAATATATTGGTGGCCACAGCTACATTCAAGCATGTAGACTACTCCTATACTTTGACAAGTAATCAGCTGGCAAATCTCATGTTCTTTGCCTGTAGCTGTAGCCACAAAGGTTTTTCGTTTTTCATATTGGATCTTGAACTTCTACATGCCTTACAACGCCCACAGGCATAGAAGCCTTTCAAAAAAGAAAAAAGTCTATTGTCTGCTTGTCTGGGTGGATCTATGACCCCCGGGGCTATCCTGTCTCTCAAAGAGGAGGCCCTCCTATAAATGAACTGAGGTTTTGATGGAAGAAGTGGGCCCAGAACTTTATCTAATTTGAGAATGGACCAATTCTGTTCGATAATTCTTTCTAGTTTTTTGTATTGCACATTATAGTCAAATATTAACTTGAACTGATGGCCCCCATCATTACTCTTCTTTTCAGTATCAGCCACTAATTTTTTCCTATCCATAGCACACACTCTACTAATTTCTTGATCCAATGATTCCTTATTGTAACCTTTCTGTTGAAATCTAGTGGATAATACATTAGCCTGTTCAATATAGTCAGTTTCTCGTGAGCAATTGCGCTTAATTCGGATAAACTGACCCCTGGGGATGTTGTCCAACCATTTCTGGTGGTGACAACTCCCCAGGGGGATATAGGCATTTCTATCAGTTGGTTTACAATGATTGACCATATTGAAATGGTCTTTGTCCCTGAAGATCTCTAAGTCTAAGAAAATTATGCGCTCCTGGCTAATCGTCCAGGATAAGGTGATATTTCTGGAGTTGGAATTGAGATTGTCCATAAATGCTTCCAAACCAGAATAATCACCCTCCCAGATAAGTATTATGTCGTCTATATAACATTTATAGCATACCAATGGAGTGGAAAGGGACCGGAACAAACTTTCAAAAGTCAGCAAAGAGCAGGTCCAATGAGGCACCAAAGTGGTCTAGCAAGACTTTCTGAAGGTGTCTCCACTCAATCCCTTCAGGATGGAGCAAGACTGGCCCGATTCAAGGGTGTTTGGATGGAAGAGATTCAGGATGCCTGGTTTTTAAACATCATCAGTAGGGATATCGGCTCGAATTTGGGGCAAGCCCTCCGCATGCATTCTTTGTGGAGACTCATCTACCATCAGACTCAGAGAAGAGGCAGTGTTTGCGGACTTATATAGAAGAATTGCTGACAGCAGAAGCCATACTGCCAGTTCCGAGGCAAGAATGGGGTCAAGGGGTATATTCCCCCCTATTTTTGGTTCCAAAGACCTCAGGTGGCTTCAGACCAATGTTAGACCTCAAGGTGTTGAACTCATTCATGAAAATTCCTCCTTTCAAAATGGAGTCGCTAGAAACAATTATCTCAGTAGTGAGAGAAGGAGACTGGATGGCTTCCATGGACTTGGCAGATGCATACCCTCATGTGCCGATAGACGAATCTCATAACCGTTTCCTCAGATTTGCCATGGAGGGCTCGCATTTCCACTTCCAATGCTTGCCATTCGGTCTCTGCATGGCTCCCAGGATGTTTTCAAAACTGCTGTCCGCTGTCATCGCTGCTCTCAGAACCGAAGGAGTACAGATATTTCATTACTTGGACGACATGCTTCAGTTGGGCGCCTCAAAGGAGCTCCTCCAAGTCCATGTAGAACTCACCTGCAAGACCCTCACACGTTTCGAGTGGTTAATTAATTATTAGAAGAGCCAGATGAATCTGACCCAGACGTTGGAATATCTTGGGTTGGAATTCAGCACAGTTCATGGCCGTGTCTTTCAGCCTCAGAGAAAGGTGCTAGAGATTCAGTCTCAGTCCAGAGCTGTGATGGACAAATCCTTTCTGATAGCGAGAAAGTGCATGCGATACCTGGGTGTTCTATCAGCAACTATTCCAGTAGTTCCATGGGCAAGGTGGCGCAATAGGAGGTTTCAGTTCAATTTCCTTCTCCAGTGGGATCGCTGCTCTCTTATCCAGAAGATTCATCTCCCGAAGCCGATCCTTCGGTCGCTAGCTTGGTGGACGCACGTATGCAATCTGTCTCGCGGAGTCCCCTTGAAACCCTTGGAACCAATAATAGTGACAACCGATGCCAGCTCAATCGGATGGGGAGCCCATTGCCTAGGTCAACAGGCGCAAGGTCGTTGGAGGTCTCGGAGTGGTCAACCTTCAAATCTTTTGGAATTAGAAGCTGTCAGACGTGCTCTCTTAGCGTTCCAGCCTATTGTGCAAGGTCAGACCGTAAAGGTGCTTTCAGACAACAAGACACCAGTGGCTTATTTAGCTCGTTCAGGGGGTACCAGAAGCCGAGCTCTGCTTCAGGTGGCAGGTCAGATTTTTACATGGGCAGAGAAGAATCTTGCCTCTCTCATGGCCCCTACCTTCCGGGAACCGACAATGTCCTAATGGATCTATTGAGCCGACAGTTTTTGGATTACAACGAGTGGGGGCTCAACCCCAAATATCTAGACAAGGTTTTAAAAACCTGGGGCACACCATCTATAGATCTAATGGCAACAGAAAGGAACTGCCAGCTTCCTTGCTTCTTCTCTCGGACCTGGACCTCCATCAGTATCAAACTTTTTGGACTTTCTACAAGAAGGTATGTATAAGGGATTAGCATACAATTCCTTGAGAGTTCAGGTCTTGGTCTTGTCAGCAATGGTAAACAGAAGATGGGCTCTGCATCCTTTAGTTATTTGTTTTTTAAAAGCAGCCATTAAAATTAGGCCTCCTCGGAAGTCTTTTTTTCCAAAGTGGGACTGATCTTAAGGGCGCTGCTGTCACCCCCTTTTGCCCCGGCTTCTTCTTGTTCTTTGTTCCACCTGACTCTGAGAACAGTATTTTTAATAGCCATTGCTTCGGCTAGGAGGGTTTTCGGAGTTATGCGCCTTCTCATCAAAAGAACCTTATTGTTTGATTCTGCAAGACTGACTACTGCAAGGTTGTTCTCAGACCAGTACCTAGTGTTAGGAAGAAGATCTGTGCCAAAGGACCTGTTGGTGCTTATTTGCGCTTGTGCGTGCACGCGCCAGAAATGGCGCCAAACGGCTCTATTTAAACTGCATGCACCCTGCAGCAAGTGCTGTCTGATCTGCAGCGCGTGACCTGTTTCCTGAGAGACCCATAACCTGTTATCTGTTCCTGTGACCCGGCCTGTCCCGACTTTGTCTGATCTCTGCCTGCACTGACCTCTGGCTTGCCTATGATCATCTGATTGCCTGATCCCTCTGTACTTCTGCACCAGTCTGTTAACAAACTTGCTTGGACTTGACCATTCTCTTGCCTGCACCCTTGTACTGCACCGCCAGCCAGTTGCCGACCCTGCCTGCACCTGACTCTTCTCCAGTGTCTGTGGCCATCCAGACCTCCGTAGCTGCCAGCTCCGCAAGTCTTCTCCAGTCCTCTTGGATTGCTACTTCCTGGCTTCATTTATTGCCCCGCAGGTCATCTCTATCTCCAGCAACCCTACGGACCTCCAGCTGGTGGACATTACCGGAATACCACAGGCACTCTTACCTCCCCGTGCTCCTGTGGCCGCTGTCCCACTCCCAGCGGTCTCTCGAACCGGGATCATAGGGGAGGCCATCCCCTGCCGTCAGACTCACTACCTGGTACGTAACACCAAGTTTCTTGCCTAATGTTAATACTTCATTTCATATGAATTGGGAAACAATTCTGACAGCTTTTCCAGCGGAGTCAGGGGGTGATGAATGGAGGTCCTTGGACTTAGTTTCGGTTATTTCAATTTACCTGGATTGCACAAAGGATTTCCAAAAGCAGGATCAGTTGTTGATTTTCCCAGCAGGACCCAAAAAGGGTATGGCGGCATCATCGAGAATCATGTCATCGTGGATTGTGAAGACTATACAGCTCGCATACAAGTCGTTGGGCCTTTCTCCTCCGTCAGAAGTCATGGCGCACTCAACAAGGGGTATGGCAGCCTCGTGGGCAGCGTATGCCAAGGTCTTATCTGAAGTAGTCTGCAGAGCAGCAAGCTGGAGTACACCTAACACTTTTATAAGGCATTACAGGCTGAATGTGGCCTTCCCGACTGAGGAGACGCTGGGCTATAGAATTATTTTGGCACCTGTCACCCATTAAAAAGTTTAAGCAGCATGGTGTTGGGAGATGTCTTGTTTCTTGCCCCCCCCCCCCGGTGTGATGGTGCTTGTTACGTCCCATAGTAGGCTGACATGGGGAGGTCCAGGAATAAGGAAAATTGTTGCCATACTTACCATAATTTTCCTTTCCTGGATCCTCCCCATGTCAGCCAGGGAATCCCACCTGATTTTTGTCATGAGACGGGTATATTTGAACAATGATGGGGGGGCAGACAGCTGCCCTTTATGGGCTAGAAAGAGGTGGTCCTGGAGGGGTCAGAGAGGGCGGAGCTGACCCATATTAGGCTGACATGGGGAGGATCCAGGAAAGGAAAATTACGGTAAGTGTGGCAACAATTTTTCTTAATAACAACTCACAATGGGCTTTTTTCCTGTGTCCATATTTTTTTTTGCTCCATACAATAACATTTATGTAATTCCAGATTCAGCTCTTTTAAGGTTTGCTCAATTAAGGTTGTATTCTCTCTAATCATGGTGTTAGCTACACTTGAAACAATGTTATCAGTAGAAAGAGAGAAAAATGAGTATACCTCAGTATGAGGTCACCCAACAGGTGTACAATCTTAAACATTTGAGCTCCAAGAGATGTTGGTTTGTATCCTCATTATAAACAAAAAGCATCACAATATTTTTACCTTAAACAATGGGTGCCAGCTTCACTATTATCTCAATCTTGCAACACCTCTCAGCTGAATTATAGAATTAGATTTTTTTCCTAAATATAATGTTGATTAGATGGAAATGCTAACTGTATTTATAGCATACTAAAATGTATTTTTTCAGTTCGAGAAGCTATAAGCCTAGAATATATCAGGACAAATAATGAAATTATACAAGAATATTTTTTGGAACCCCAATGAGTACTATCCAGCCATTGCCTTAATGAGGATACCAATTATTCCTAGGAGACATTTTCTGTATGTCATTAAATGACGAGAACAGCCAAATGCATGTCTCATCCATCTCCTAAGAGGTGTAACATTTGCAAGGTAAAAAGAAGTGATTTGCATTAAGCTTGACAGCAGTCATAGATATAATTGAAATCTTTACACTGGAGAACTTATTCCTAGTGGAAGATAATTTGCATAATTTATTCTAATTAAAATATTTTCCATTTATTTACATGTGTATAATTATTCTCAGCATGCATGCCATTTGGACTCATAGTATTAATTTCTTAGTCATAGAGCTTTTGTCTAAACAGTGTTGGTAGGTAGTTTAAAAATGTAATTGTTCAAAAGCTTTACACAGTAGAGTATCAGGAGATGTAAACAGAACTTGCTTGTTCTTATTTTACTTTTCAGCACTAATGTGACCAAGGATTTTATTAAAGTGTTTTTATTGTCAAAACTTTTTTTTTTAGTTTGGAATAAAGTGAGGAGGAACTCAAATTCCTGTTGGTTTTATTGTCATTGAAGGCTCCATTGCAGAGATTCCTTCAGTTCTTGTCTGGTAAATAGATTGTTCTATGAACACAAAGTGAAAGGCAAGCTCTCTTTTGGAGCCCTGAATATCAGTAAAACCAGTCAGCAGGTCTAACTATTACCCCACTTGATCCAAAACTGAAAAAATGATTTGGGTACATTTAGGTATAGGTATACTTTAAATGCTGAAAAGTAGTACACTTCGCTGATTATGGCTTGCTGCTAGTACTCGTCATGTTGGAACCAAATACCTAGCCAGAATTACCATTTGGTCAGCTCTTTACAAGAAATGCATTATAATAAACTGGCAGGTGCACTATTGATAAGCACACATGAACCTGTATAGTTAGTTTAATTGTTCTAATCACTGACAGTAACGTGCACCTAATGCAGCTCTCTATAACAGTGGAACTGTGCAAAACAAAAGCAAGAGAGAGAGCACACTAATCCTAGTGCAATTAAACCTTTTACTAACCACTTGCAGCCTTCCCACAGTACATTTACAGTGGGCAGTAGCTGCAGGCTAAGTTACATACTGGTATGTTGCTCAGAATATGCACATTGGTGTGCCCCTAGTGGTGCGATCCCATGACCGCTGTGTGACCAATCATAGCGATCACATGATTACATATAAGCAAAACGGTCATGAATGGAAGCCATTCATCGCAGCTTGGATAATATAAATTGATGTGGTGCTTTGCTTAAATAGGGCTCACTATAATATGCACTTGCTTAAACAAGAGGTAAGATGTGTCTTAATTGTTCTAATCCAAAAAAATTATACTGTGTAAATCTATCATAAAAACAAAAGTCAAAATTGTATAATTTAACTCCAATCCTGTGAAGTGCTTCCAATCTTATACAGTGCTTTCCATGCAATGTGTTATAAATTCATATATATCCATATATACAGTGCCTCAAGTTAATGAAGCTATTTGATGTAGCACTATACTTTTATTAAGCTGACTATCTTAAGGGATCCCGTAAATGAGAGTAGATAGATCTAAATAATAGTAAATCTGTTTTACAGAATTAATATTGTGCATATCTTCTAAAAACCAAAAAATGGGATGGATATTATTCAACTCAAATCCTATAAGTTACTTCCCATTTTTAAAGTGCTCATCATACTATATAATATCAATTCATATGCATTTTTATACACAGTGCCTTTAATTTCATAAATTCATATATATATACAGAAGGTAGTGCTTTAAGTGTTTGCGTGCCAAGTAAATTCCATGCAACTATCAAAACGACTTCATATAGATAAAATTGATAAAGTTGTAAATAATCCAAGAAATAAAATGTCCAAAATAGTGTTTCTGTTATAGAAATACAGTTATGACTATAGAATTCCAAAAACAAAATCCTCAGTGTATGAAAGTAATTTAGGATGGGGTTTCCTTTGCCTCTTTAGATTATTGTGTCGCCCACTAGATCCGACACTAGTGATATTCACCACGTGCAGTGATCTAATTGTGAAGGTCATCGCTCACCTTAAAGTTTATTCTATATTTTCATATAGCTCAAAAACAATTTATGCACTTCTCTCCCCCTGGCTTCCCAGCCTAGGCGGCGGAATGTTTTTAAATGCAGAGGCCGGGCATGACATCATAATTTCGTGCCCGGCCTCCGAAAGATCATAGAGATGTCCGGGGGCCATCTGTGATCAGCTATAGCCAATCACAGCATCACAATAGTAAGCAAGCTGTCATGAATGAAAGGCATTTATGACAGTTTTAAACATTGCTTATACTGTAACAGTAATCATCACTAGTATAAGCAATAAGCAACAGCTCTCATCCCCACTTTCCTACACAGAGAGAGAGCTGGTACATGTGGCACCTGAACGGTACGTCCAGGAAGAAAAATTGTTCTACCCACAGGCCGCACCGCCTCACAGACTCTTTCTTCACAACGGCAATGCAGAAGCCACAAGATGGCACTGGAGCAGCGCTTTCACCTCCTCATATGTCACCAGAGGAGTGATCACAGGAGAGTGCATTCCACAAATACCTCTGAGGAAATGGACAGTACAGAACCCGCTCTGGCTTTATACATGGCTCTCCCACAGATAGAGGTAAGCGGGTAGCACACTCACCAGTGCTTTCACCCACTAAAGCTTCTCTATATAAAAAGCAGCACTGGGATGCCCCTGGAGAAACACCAGGATAGCAGCCATTAACCATTAGCTGCACACCCAGCCAGTGATAAGCCTGGTTTAGAAAACACACTGAAGCATATGCTCCTGTCCCTGCAGAGAGATCTCCACAATGAGCTCCATTCCTCCATATTCTCCCTAAATTCTAGAGTAGATCAAGTGGAGGAATGTACGGATATCCTGGAAAAGCAAGTGGCAGTTCATAGCAACACATACCATGAGGTCACTGAAGCATATCATCAGCACTCTGAGGAACTTAGCTTCCTATACGCTAAAATCACAGATCTCGAAGATTGTTCCAGATGGAACAATATAAGATTCTGAGGTATCCCAGAGACCGTCAAACCCCCAGATCTGATTCACTATATACAACAACTCTTCCTCAAGCCCCTCCCACAACTCTCTCAAGCGGAGATCACCATTGATCGCTCGCACAGGATTGCTAAACCTAATCATCTTCCAGCCTCTTTCCCCCACAATGTCCTGTCACGCATTCACTTTTTTCAAGTAAAAGAAAAAATCATGGCAGTAGCCCACTCCAGCCCCAGGCTGCCTAATCCCTAATCTGCTGTTGCTCTCTACACAGATATATCTGCTGCCACTGCGCAAAAACAAAGAGTTTGCCCAGTTCACCGCAATCCTACCAAAGAAAAATATCACCTACAAATGGGGTTCCCCCCTAAGCTGGTGGTGACCTTCCAAATCAAACAACAAATATCTTTTCGCCAAAGGAGGGCATCAAAAGGCTGTTGAATTGCGGTCTCATCTCTACACCTCCACCTAACCCTGATCCATATCACTTACAAGCCCACGGACATGGTAACTTCAACCGCACTGTCTCACTATAATCTCTGCAGCCATTGCTGCCACAGCTTATACCCTCAGCTGCCCGTGTTACTGATTCAGCAAGTTAAATGCATATTATCTTGTTAGCACTGTTAAGTCCTAAATGAGCATCAATCTGAATTTATTCAGCGATTCTTTGTTGCCAACTACATTTATTCCCCCAAAACTACAGGGTGCCAAGCACTCTATTCAGTGTTGAATAATCTGTTTTACGTTTAATGACATGTTTTCTCTTTTGTTGAGTCACGTTAACTGCATTGTTACCTCAAAACCAATAAGCTTGTCATCTGAAACCTACAGATATTTCAAAGCTATTGGGTGTGTGAAAATAGTAATTGTCATCTCTCTACTTCTGTAGGCTCATTGTGTCCGCTATAACTATGGCCATTACTTTCACTTCCCTGAATGTTAATGGCCTCAATAACCCATTTAAACACAACTTAATGTGGAAGGAAGCTTTTAGACATAAATCCGATCTTATCTATGTGCAGGAGACCCATTTCTTATCCCACAAACCACGGTCCTGCTCTAATAACTAGTTCCCGCACTGCTTTCTTGCAAATTGACCAAAAAAGAAAGCTCATTGCTATCTGCTCCACAGTAGCTTTCCAATTGCTCCACACCAAAATTGACCCACACGGGAAACACATTATCTTAAACCCCTCCATTAACAACCATGTCATGGCTATTGTCAACGTCTACGCCCCTAATACCAACCAAAGGCAGTTCTACAAATCTGTAATCAAAAAATTAGAACCATTCTGGGGCACTACTTTAGTTATCTGTGGCGACTTTAACCAAGTTGTAGACCCAACCCTAGACTCTTCCAACCCAGCTCGTAAACAAACCAATGCCCTTTCCACCTTGCTTCAATCCGACCATCTATTTGATCAATGGAGGTGCTACCATGGTACAGAAAAAGATTACGCCTTCTATTCGAACACACAAAAGTCCTACTTTCGAATCAATATGATTTATGTGTAGGGCCCCCATAGTGTAGGTGTTTTTGTGAGATAGGGTTTTTTGCAGGGAAGGTAAAATTTCGTCAGGCCTGACTGTAGGAGCAGGCCTGAATGTTTTGATCTGGGCTTGAGGAGTGGCTCGGGTAGGACTAGGGCAGTCCAACAGATGATTAAACCCTCCTATCTTCTTCTGGGAAGCACTGGAACTTTGCAGAATGAACGTAGGACAAGTAGAGTTGAGCGAACCCGGACTGTAAAGTTCAGGTCCGTACCGAACTTTGGGGTGTCCGGGACCCGGACCCGAACCTGGACTTTTCAAAAAAAGTCCGGGTTCGGGTCCGGGGTTCTGGTATTTTATTCCACGTGTTGAACAGCTGCCAAGGGCAGCCAATCAACAAGTGTTTCACTGGTTTTCCCTAGAAGCCATCACAGCCATGCCTACTAATGGCATGGCTGTGATTGGCCAGTGCATCATGTGACCCAGCCTCTATATGGGGCTGGAGTCACTGTGCTGCATGTCATATGCTCTCAGGATAGTTTAGGGAGAGGATGCTGCTGGCTCTGTGAGGGACAGATTGCAGAACATCTCATCCTGCATTACTGAATGATCTGATTGTGGACTAGGGAGAGATACTAGTACTACTGCTTTGAGGGACAGATTGCAGATCTCATCCTGCATTACTGAATGATCTGATTGTGGACTAGGGAGAGATACTAGTACTGTTGCTTTGAGGGACAGATTGCAGATCTCATCCTGCTGCACAGAATGATCTGACTGGAATAGGTAGAGTCTGTTGCTTTAAAGGAAAGATTATTGTTCTAAAATCATCATCAATTTGTACAGGGAAAGGTTCCAGCTGTTGCTTTAAGGGAAAGATTATTGTTATAAAATCATCTCCAAAGTGTATAGGAAAAGTCTATTGCAGCCGCATAGAGCCATATTACTGTTCTAAAATCATCTCCAAAGTGTATAGGAAAAGTCTATTGCAGCCGCATAAATCTTGTCATTATACCGAGATACGCCGACGTTATCTGAAAAGGA
>BLSH010490079.1:7669-26923 GCA_018402905.1 Glandirana rugosa
GTAAACCCATCAAGGACAACAGTAATACTAAATTTTTCTCATCTGTGTCAACTAACTATTATTTAATGAAGTCGGTTTGTGATTGGTACTCACCAAAATACTCATTTGCCTAATAATTCTGCACACAGTGTATATATATATATACTTGTGCTCATAAGTTTACACACTCTGGCAGAATTTATTACTGCTTAGCCATTTTTCAGAAAATATGAATGATAACACAAAAACATTTCTTTCACTAATGGTTAGTGTTTGGCTGAAGTAATTTATTATCAATCAACTGTGTTTTCTCTTTTTAAATCATAATGACAACAGAAACTACCCAAATGACCCTGATCAAAAGTTTACATACCCTGGTGCTTTTGGCCTGATAACACACAAGTTGACACAAAGGGGTTTGAATGGCTATTAAAGGTAACCATCTTCACCTGTGATCTGTTTGCTTGTAATTAGTGTGTATGTGTGTATAAAAGGTCATTGAGATCAACGAGTTTCTGGACTCTTGCATCTTTCATCCAGTGCTGCACCTATGTTTTTGGAAAAGCAAAAGAATTGTCTGAGGGAAAAGGTAGTTGAACTGTATAAAACAGGAAAGGGATTTAAAAAGATATCCAAGGAATTGAGAATGCCAATCAGCAGTGTTCAAACTCTAATCAAGAAGTGGAAAATGAGGGGTTCTGTTGAAACCAAACCACGGTCAGGTAGACCAACTAAATTTCAGCCACAACTGCCAACTAATTTCAGCCACAACTGCCAGGAAAATTGTTCGGGATGCTTTTGATCAGGGTTGTTTGGGTAGTTTCTGTTGTCATTATGATTTCAAAAGAGTTGATTGATAATAAATGGCTTCAGCCAAACATTAACAATGAGTGAAAGAAATGTTTTTGTGTTATCATTCATATTCTCTGAAAAATGTAAACTTACGAGCACAAATGTATATAACTATGCAATCCCATATACAATCCTTCACCCACAGTTGATGCAGAGGAAGGCAACCCCCCCCCCAGCAAAGCATTATCCAGTTTGCTATAGCGGGGGAAAAAATTCCTTCCTGATCCCCCGAGAGGCAATCGGATATTCCCTGGATCAGCTTTACCTAAAAATGTTAGTAGCCAATTATGTTATAACGCAATCTACTGTGCTGGCCAGAACCACCTCTGGAGGGAGTCTATTCCACCCTTTCACAGCTCTTACTGTGAAGAAACCTTTCCTTATTTGGAGATTAAATCTTTTTTTTCTCCAGACGTAAAGAGTGCCCCTTGTCCTTTGTGATGACCTTAAAGTGAATAATTCAACACCAAATTCACTCTATGGACCACTTATGTATTTGTATATGTTGATCATATCCCCCTTAATGTCCTCTTCTCAAGAGAGAATAAATTCAGTTCCTCTAATCTTTCCTCATAGCTGAGTTCCTCCATGCTTTTATTAGTTTGGTTGCCCTTCTCTGCACTTTCTCCAGTTCCCCGATATCCTTTTTGAGAACTGGTGCCCAAAACTGAACTGCATATTCCAGATGAGGTCTTACTAATGATTTGTACAGGGGCAAAATGATGTCTCTCTCTCTGGAGTCCATGCCTCTCTTAATACAAGAGATATAATACAATACTAATAATGAGTGAAAGAAAAGTTTTTGTGTTATCATTCATATTCTCTGAAAAATGGCCAAGAAATCATAAATTCTGCCAGGGTATGTAAACTTATGAGCACAACTGTATACACTTAGGTACACCTTGCTAGTATGGGGTATGACCCCATTTTTCCTTTAGAACTGTTTTAATTCTTCATGGCATAGATTCAACAAGGAATCCTCAGAGATTTTGGTCCATATTGACATGATAGCATCACGCAGTTGCAGATTTCTTGGCTGCACATCCATTAGGCAAATATCCTGTTCTGCCACATCCCAAAGGTGCTCTATTGGATGAGATCTGGTGACTGTGGAGGCCATTGGAGTGCAGTGATCTCATTGTCATGTTCAAGAAACCAGTGGTGAGATGATTTGAGCTTTGTGACCTGGTGCAAGGTTCAATGTGCTGTGCATTCAGAGATGGCATTCTGCATACCTTAGTTGTAACAAGTGGTTATTTGAGTTACTGTTTCCTTTCTATCATCTTGAATCAGTCTGCCCATTCACTGACCTCTGACATTAACAAGGCATTTTCGTCCACACAACTGCCGCTCACAGGATATTTTCTCTTTTTAGCCCTGCCTTTATTTGAATTTATGCATTTTATGTTTGCTGTAACCAAGCATCAGGCTAGCAGTTCTGTCTCTATGTTAAAGGTGTCACAAGCGCTGTTTTTTCTTATACAGGGGCATCTCATAAAATCAGAATATCATCAAAAAGTTAATTTATTTATTTAGTAATTCAATTCAAAAAGTGAAGCTCATATATTATATAAGCTCATTGCACACAGAGTGATATATTTCAAGCATTTCTTTATTTTCATTTTGATGATTATGGCTTACATCTAGTGAAACCCCAAAAGGCAGTATCTCAGAACATTAGAATATTACATAAGACCAATAAAAAAATGATTTTTAATACAGCAATGTTGGCTTAGTAAAAAGTATGTCCATGTACAGTATAGTTTGCACTCAATACTTGGTCAGGGCTCCTTTTGCATGAATTACTGCAATAAGGCGGCGTGGCATGGAGGTGATCAGCCTGTGGCACTGCTGAGGTGTAATGGAAGCCCAGGTTGCTTTGATAGTGGCCTGCAGCTTGTCTGCATTGTTGGGTTTGGTGTCTCTCATCTTCCTCTTAACAATACCCCACAGATTCTCTATGGGGTTTAGGTCAGGGGAGTTTGCTGGCCAATCAAGCACAGTGATACCATGATCATTAAATCAGGTATTGGTACTTTTGGCAGTGTGGGCAGGTGCCAAGTCCTGCTGGAAAATATAATCAGCATCTCTATACTGTAAAGCTGGTCAGCAGAGGGAAGCATAAAGTGCTCTAGTATTTCCTGCTAGAGGGCTGTGCTGACTTTGAACTATTGGCAACACTTTTTTTTTAGTTTTGGATACAGTGATGTTTGTGCTCACAGTAAGGAGATACACCCTCTTTATTTGTCCTGTTTACCATTATCATTGAAAGTGAAAGTAAAAGAAAATACCAAATTTTGGGTTGTCCCCAGAAAAGTAATAGAGAGGAAATTTTCCTATGGGGTCACTAGTTGTGGGCCCCCAAGGAATCCCCTCAATTTGCAGGGATTTCCTCTTGCTTCCTGTTTTGGCTATGGGACAGGAAGTGAAGGGAAATCTCTGCAATAGGACACAGACAGCGAAAAAAAAAAATGTGACAGGGGTTATGACCATCCCTTACTCTATCCAAAATTAAAAAAAAAAAGTTTTGCCCATAGTTTTACTTTAACCACTTGACCACTCGGCACTTAAACCCCCTTCCTAACCAGACCAATTTTCAGCTTTCAGTGCTCTCACATTTTGACAATTACTCAGTCATGCAACACTGTACCCACATGAAATTTGTGTCCTTTTTTTCACACAAATAGAGCTTTCTTTTGGTGGTATTTAATCACCACTGGGTTTTTTATTTTTTGCGCTATAATTAAAAAAAGACCGAAAATTTTGTAAAAAATTGAATTTTTCTTTGTATCTGTTATAAAATTTTGCAAATTAGTAATTTTTCTTCATAAATTTTGGCCAAAATTTATACTGCTACCTATCTTTGGTAAATAAAAAACAAAATAGTGTATATTAATTGGTCTTTGTGAAAGTTATAGAGTCTACAAGCTATGGTGCCAATCACTGAATATTGATCACACCTGATGTACTGACGGCCTATCTCATTTCCTGAGACCCTAGGAAAGTACAAATACCCCCCAAATGACCCCTTTTTGGAAAGTAGACATTCCAAGTAAGAGGCATGGTGAATTTTTTGAAGTTGTAATTTTTTCCCACAATTCTTTGCAAAATGAAGATTTTTTTTTTTTTTTGCACAAAACTGTCATATGTTAACAGGTTATTTCTCACACCCAGCAAATGCATACCACAGATTACACCCCAAAACACATTCTACTACTCCTCCTGAGTATGGCGATGCCACATGTGTGAGTCTTTTACACAGCCTGGCCACATACAGAGGCCCAACATGTAGGGAGCGCCATCAGGCGTTCTACGAGCATAAATTACACATATAATTTCTTGACTACTTCTTGCACTTTTGAAGGTCCCGGAGCACCAGGACAATGGAAACGCCCAAAAAATGACCCAATTTTGGAAAACAAACACCCCAACGTATATTCTAGGAGGCATAATGAGTCTTTTGAACATGTCATTTTTTCCACAAGTTTTTGGAAAATGTGGAAAGAAAATGAAAACACATTTTTTTTTTACACAAAGTTGTCCATTTATACAATATTTCTAACACACAACATGTACTTAGCAAAAATGACACCCCAAAATATATTCTGCTACTTCTCCCGAGTATGGTGATACCACATGTGTGACACTTTTACACAGCCTGACCACATACAGAGGCCTAACATGCAGGGAGCACAGTCAGGTGTTCTAGGGGCATACATTTCAAATTTAATTTGACTACCTTTTACACTATTGTGAGGCACTATGGTGGCATGGATAGGCACTGTAGTGGCACAGATGGGCAGGGTAGTGGCACGGTTGGGCACTGTAGTGGCACGGGTGGGCACTGTGGTGGCACAGGTGGGCACTGTAGTGGCAAGATTGGGCACTGTAGTGGCACGAATGGGCACTGTAGTGACACAGATGGGCACTGTAGTGGCACGGATGGGCACTGTAGTGGCATGGATGTGTCACGGATGAGAACTGATGTGGTATGGATGAGCATGAATGAGGCACAAATGAGCCATGGATAGGGGATGGATGAGCCACGGATGGGGATGGATGAGCCATGGATGGGGTTGACTGAGCCATGGATGGGGTTGACTGAGCACGGATGGGGATGACTGAGCGGATGGGTGGGTGAGCATGGATGGATGGCTGGGTGAGCATGGATGGATGGCTGGGTGAGCATGGATGGATGGCTGGGTGAGCATGGATGGATGGCTAGGTGAGCACGGCTGGGTGGGAGAGCATGGATGGATGGCTGGGTGAGCATGGATGGATGGATGGTGAGCACGGCTGGGTGGGTGAGCATGGATGGATGGCTGGGTGAGCACGGCTGGGTGGGTGAGCATGGATGGATGAATGGGAGAGCATGGATGGATGGGTGAGCATGGATGGATGGCTGGGTGAGCATGGCTGTGTGAGGATGGATGGATGGGTGGCTCAGCATGGATGGAGTGAGAATGGGTGGGTGAGCATGGATGGGGTGGTGGATGGCTGAGTGAGTGGTGGCTGGCTGGGTGAGTGGTGGTGTATATTGTTACTTAGCAGTGCTGTGGGCATTACACATCGCCCACAGCACATCTTTTCTCCCCCCTCTCTCCTCTCGCAATGCACCGATCGGTGCGGAGAGGAGAGAGAAAAGCTGGCGCTTCCGCCGGCTTGTTGACATGTGATCGCGCCTGCTGCTCACAGGGGACCCGGCGGTCACAGATGGTCCCGTGTGCGCGCCCCAGGGGGCGCGTGGGAATCGCGATTCTGGGAATAATGCAACCGCCCTTTGGACGTCTTTTGTCTATAGGGCGGTTGGGAAGTGGTTAAGCCTCAATGGAAGAAGACAGCCACAGAGGTGCCCTAAGTTGCCAGGATGCCCAGTACCGCATCTGTCTCCTATATGCCTTTCCACCACTGAGCAATTCCCCAGGTAGCACCACCCCCTCACCTTAGAGAGAAGCTATTTTGGCTGTGAGAAGACAGGCCACTATCAGACCATCTGCCCCGCTAGGAAAAAGACTCTTGGGCCCAGCCCTCTCAAATATGTGGGTCTGTACCAGGCTCCCAAGGACCTCCACCCTTTCTGGACAGGAAGACCCTAAAAACGGCTGGAACATGTAACATCTTCCCAAAGGTGAACTTATCCTTTAAGGAGAACTTAGCCATTGACCTCACTCTGACAAGCTTCTGGACAAGGGTAGGGCTGACCGGTCAAGTGCCGAATTGTAGAGACAGTTTCAGAGGGGAGACCCAAGACTGCTGACAAACAGCTGATAGTGCCCCAGCTATTGCAGAACCAACTGCTGCACCTCAACCATGACATCCCCATGTCAGGACATCAAGGAAAGCTACGGATGGAGAAGAGTTTAGCCCAGGCCTTCTATTGGCCAGGGATGTCCCAGTCTGTAGCTCACTACTGTCACACCTATGATACCTGTCAGCCATGGAGCCCTACTGGAGCCATTCCAGTGGGTAGCTATCAACATCCTTGGACCCTTGGCTTGCCCCAGCAAAACTGAAAAATTGTACATCCTAACCATTGTAGACAATGCTATTTGTTACCCCGAAACAGTGGCCCTGTTCAGCTTCACAGCTCCCAAAGTTGCAGAAGCCACGGTTACTGTCTTCACGCGAGTAGGCTTCCCAGCCAAAATCCTGACAGACCAAATGATCTTGTTCAGTCTCTCTGGCAGAACTGTGGAGTGCTGGCTAACTGGACTACCTCCTATTACCCCCAAACAAATGGACCGTGTGAATGCTTCAACTGGATCTTTTAAAACATGCATTGTGCTTTCATGGAACAGGAGCCAGATTGAAAGTGATACCTACCCTATCTGCTGTTTGCTGTGAAGTACCTCAGGAATCTACCGGGTTTTCTCCCATTGAGCTGCTGTATGGGAGGAAGGTTCAAGGTCCCCTGACCATTCTGAAGGTGTACTAGGAGGGCCAACTCCCTGATACAGGGGTCCCTGTTGTGCCCTATGTCCTAGAACTGTGTGAAAGGATTAGCCAGCCTTGCAGCTAACCACCTCAAAGCTGCCTGCCAAAAACTTGGTGTGATCACAAGGCTCACACCTAAGAATTCACAGAGAACCAGCAGGTCCTTATGATTGTCCCAAACCCCCAGAATAAACTGCAATCTACATGGGAAGGGCCTTTTCGAAACCTTAAAAAATGGAATAAACCCAACTACATTCTTGCGCTGGACAGTCGGAGGTGGCAGAAAACAGTGCTCAAGGAGTACCTCGACAGAAACCTGCCTGTCTGCCCTCTACATTCAGAGGAAGAAGAAGAAAAGGTCCCCTGGAGGCAGTGTGCCATTCAACTAATATGAACCAAGTTCCACCTGTTGTACTCGTTCCTAAGAAAAATGGCGGTATGCGATTTTGCGTGGACTACCGATGGCTAAATGATCACATGGTTAGTGATGCATACTCAATGCCCTGTATCGATGAGCTGCTGAATCAGCTGGCTGGGGCCCACTATGTCACAACACTGGACCTAAGCAAAGGTTACTGGAAAGTGCCCTTAAGGGAAGGGAGCGCTCAGCCTTTATCACCCTCTTCAGACTACTCAAATTTTTCAACTTGCCCTTCGGGATGAAGAATGCCTCTGCCACCTTCCAGTGCATGGTGGATTAGCTGTTGTAGAACTGCCAACTGCCTCACCTTCTGGCCTGATAAATGCCAGGTGGAAATGAGGGAGATGCAGTACTTAGGACACCGGGTGGGAGGGGGTAAACTGCACCCATAACCTGCTAAAGTAGAACTTATTAAGGACTGGCCCATCCCCCAGACTAAGAAACAAGTGCTGGCTTTTCTGGGCACTGCTACTGTTATCATAGATTTGCTCCCCATTTCAGCAGGATCGATAAACTACTGATGGACCTCGCAAAAAAAAGCTATGCCCAGAATGGTGACTTACACCCTGGCCTGCCAAACCGCTTTTAACCAGCTCAACGAGGCCCTCACCCACAACCCCATAGGTTTCTCATGCGGATATCTCCTCTACACATGGGCTGGGGGCTGTCCTCAGCCAGGTAAACAAAGAGGGGGAGGAGCACCCTGTGGCTTTCCTTGAAAGAACTACAACCCTCTTTATGGCCAAGAGTTTACAATCCTCCCTGACCACAACCCCCTCACTTGGCTGAATTGAGTTGCAGTGAATAAAAGCCACCTCCTAAGGTGGAGGCTAGCCTTACAACTGTACAACTTCACTATTCAGTATTGATGGGAGAGCCAGCACCAAAGGCAGATGGGCTCTCCTGCCCACAAGATCCCCAGTAAAAAAAGCGCAGCTCACAAGTGCCATTAGTGGTGAACCCATTGAGGTTCCAATGTCGGCATTTGTAAAATGGAGGGGATGTCACTAGCAACTTCAGATAGGATCAGTTAGCGCCCCTCCCAGATAGCGTCAAATTGCCCGCCACACTATCAGCGTCCACATCATTGGTGCAGCCCATCCCCCCGAAGACATGGCTTCTGACAAAACATGTAGGGCGCGGCTTTCATGTCACATCATCACGCACCATTGCCGGTCGGAGCTGACGTTTTTCTGTCAGCTATCATCCTGCTGGTTAGAGCCTCTGTTAATGGTGGTACACGGTGGTGGAGGTCTTTTTTAAAGTCTGGATGTAAGCACTATTTGTCCACAGATAAATCTGGGTTCTTATATGTTATCAGAATCATAAAGGTGGTTGCATCTGCATACTTATGTTTGATTGAACTCACAGAAGAGAAGATCTGTTCACATATGGACTGTTATAGATTTTCACATTCATTTGTTCACATATGAACTGTTATGCATTTTCACATTATTTTAACTATTCATTTTTAGGTTTTTGATATTATTTTAGCACTGCTGTTTTGTCTATGTAGTGTCCACATTTAACCCTTTGATTGAGGAGTGCGCTGCGCATAGAGTGCAGGGTCGAGGAGTGCACTGCATATAGAGTGCAGGGTTGAGGACAGCGCTGCGTATAGAGTGCAGGGTTGAGGATTGTGGTTTACCCCCAAATTTTCTCCAGCCAACCCCACCTTCAATACAGTCAGTACAGACTCCCATTCCCCACAGCTTCTAGTTGAGTTCTCTCCCCTCCCCCAAATCCTTTCTTCACCACCTTAGTATCAGAGAACCGGGGTTGCTGCATGACAGCAGCTACAACTTACAACAGGGGAGTGCAAGTTGCTAGCGCCAGCTTCTTGAACTTGATGACTTTCTGTTGTGGGATTAGAGCGGCTGTGTACAGTGAAGGTAGTGAACAGTGAGCCATGGATCAGCGCCCAACTTTGAGGTAGAAAAAAGCCCCGGATAATGCTAATTTGCACAGGGTGTTAAGGGTGTGACTAGGCACACCCCGTGCAAACACCTGTGTCTTCATACATTTTACTGGCAGACTTGCAATTAAGCATTATCTCCCCAGCAAGAGTGCCAGATATGGGGTCCAAATATATAAGCTCTGTGAGAGGGCAACAGGCTTTACATATCATTTTAGAATTTACAAGGGAAAGAACAGTTATGGGGAGCCTCCCAAATGCCCAGACTACATGGGGAGCAGTGGCAAGATAGTATGGGACTTGGTGTCACCCTTGTTCCATAAGGGGTACCATTTGTACGTGGAAAACTTTTATGGAAGCGTACCACTTTTTAGACATTTATTCAATCTTGCAGTTGGCTGCTGTGGTACCGTGCGACCTAGGTGCTGGTACTTCCCCCAACAGCTCCTTAACACCCGACTTAGAAAGGGGGAGAAAGCATGCTTGCGGAATGATGAATTACTCGCAGTGAAGTGGAAGGAAAAATGGGATGTTTTCATCCTATTTTCCATTCACGTAGACATGACAGTCCAAATTTGCACAGCATCTGGTGCCATTGAAAAGCCTCACTGTCCACGGCTATAATCTAAATATGGGAGGTGTTGGCTTCAACAACCAAATGATGAAGCTGTATTTAGCTGCCTGAAGAAGTCTACACTGGTACAAAAAAAAACATCTATAAGGTTATTTCAATTGGCTGTATATAATGCTTTTGTGATTTACAAAGCAACTGGAACAAGTGAATCCTTCCTAAAATTTCAGAAAGCGATTGTTACAGCTCTTTTGTAACCAGAAGGTGCTGTGGCCCAAACCCCAAATC
This sequence comes from Glandirana rugosa, assembly GCA_018402905.1. NCBI lineage: Eukaryota > Metazoa > Chordata > Amphibia > Anura > Ranidae > Glandirana > Glandirana rugosa. Next base: position 17,630 of record BLSH010490079.1, read on the forward strand.
CAGATGCAGTTAGCCAGCTGCACGAGAGACATTTTCTTCATGTCTTTCCTGGTATGCTGATCCAAATGTCACCCCAAAAAAGATGTGTCTGTAGCAAACGTGGAATTACCAGACTGACACTTGTTTTTTTTTGTCCCACCTGTTCTGGCCAACCTGGTCTCTGCATCAAGGCCTCTTTCTGTCACTACCACACACTTGTGGAGTATTAGTCTATCAGTATAAATAAATGGCCACTGCCTCCACCTATAACATTAGTCTAGGGTACAGCATGGCACAGTCTAAGGTACACAATTCCGCACAAGAAGGGTCTCAAAAGATGTTAGGTAGTCAAGAAACTGGCTATCACAGTTTCAGAGACCATAAAATCAAAGAAAAGTTAAAAAAAAATAATTGAAAAGTAAAAAAAAAAGTTGTTTTATTGAGTTGATGTTATATTGCTGTGTGTTATTGTTAACCGTTATTTGCTTTGCAGGAATGGCAGTCAGCTGTAGCACTGATCTGTTTATTCTGACAGCAGCAGGGTGCCTCTCAGGTGGAGATTTCTCACCCGCAGTTAAAAAAAAGTGTATGCCAAGCATGAGGGGCCTGGGGTGATCAGTAGGTGGATCGCTCCTATGTGTTGGCATATCATATTTTCACTTTTTTTCTGGCAGAGATTTCTTCATCCCCATTGATCGTGGGCTGAACGAAAAAAAGAACATTACATGAATGCCTAACATTAGAAGAGTGGGTAGATGTGTGGCAGAAGCTTCTAATGTTGGGCATAAAATGCCAGGACAGAACAAACACTCCCTGAATGACCCCTTTTTGGAAAGTAGACACCCCAAAGTATTTGCTGAGAGGCAAGTTGAGTCCATTGAAAAAAAAAATGTTATGATGAAAAAGTGGCGCCGCACTCCTGAATGATCACTCAGGAGCGCGGCACCACTTTTTGATCATTATTTTGCACATTGATACACTTTTTTACTCTTTTATTTTGCCACACGTTTTGGGAAAAGCTTATATATATGCACATATTCACATATATAATTTAATAGTGTTTTATACTTATAATTTCTCTTAGGCACAGTGATAAGTGGTGTATAGTTTGTATCACAAGAAATGTAAACATCCCTTGTGATAGCAATAAAGCATGATAGGTCCTCTTTATGTAGATATCTTGGGTCTATAAGACCCTAGATCTCTCCTCTATCCTTGAAAGCATGAGATTAAAAAGAAAAACATTGATCTCATGCTTTCCAGAAAAATAAAATGCCTCTGTTTACATTTTCCCTAACCAGAAATGACAAAATGCTAATAGCTTCAGGTCTCCAAGACCATAAAGATAATCAGAGATGTTCCATTCTCTGATCACCTCTATTGTTAGCAGCAGGAACTGTCGGATAAGATCCTGGGCTCTTTGGTGGCAAGGAAGAGCATGGAAAACAACAAAAGTGCTCTGGACGACCTCTTGCACTGCTTGTAAAAGTGGCTCGTTGGGCACTAACATCGCTTTTACAGTATAGGGCATCACCAGCTGAAAAAAATGATACTGGAGAAATGGCTGACAGCTGCAGTCATGGCGCCGATATAACTGCTTGCACATCGACTGTGCGGCAAGTGGTTAATGAGATGTTTCTCACACATGCCATGGGTATATGTGGAACTACTCCCCAAAACACATTCTGCTACTTCTCCCAAGTATGGGGATACCACATGTGTAAGACTTTTTGGGAGCCTAGCCACGTATGGGAGCCCAAAATCTAATAACCACCTTCAGGCTTTCAAAGGGCGTAACTTCCTTATTTCACTTTGGACTACTACCTATCAAAATTTCGGAGACCCTGAAATGCCAGGATAGTACAAACATCCCACCCATAGGTGTGCGCAGCCTATTGCTCTAGGGTGTGCTCCCTAAAGCTCAAACACAGGTGTGTGTGGCTACATATATATAACCCCGGCACATTGATCTCCCTTTTGGCTCAGTGAAACAAAAGTGCATAAACACTTCTCTTGTGGCAGAGCCGGTAAGATCTTTCCCATCTTCCTGCTGGCACACAGAGTGATAATGCTAATGTGCATGGGGTGATTAGGGTGTGCCTAGGCACATCTTGTGTGCATGCCTATGATCCCACCCCAAATGACCCCTTTTTGAAAAGTAGACTCTCCAAGGTAGTCGAGGCATGGCGAGTATTTGACAGATTTCATTTGTTGCCACAAGATTTTGGAAAATGAAGAAAGAAAACAAAAATGTACTATTGATTTTCTTTTTTCAAAACCTTGTGACAAAAAAAGAGACCTGCAAAATATATGAAATGAGGAAATTACGCCCTTTGAAAGCCTGAAGGTGGTCATTAGTTTTCGGCCCCCATTAGCGGCTTGGCTCCCAAAAAGTCTCTTACTTGGTATCCCTATACTCAGGAGAAGCAGCAGAATGTGTTTTGGGGTGTAATGCTATGTATACCCATGGCATATCTGAGAAATATCTCATTAAAGTGACAACTTTGTGTGCAAAAAAAAACTTGTTAAAATCTATGGAAGCAACATGCCTCTCGGAAAATACCCTGGAGTGTAGACCTGAAGATGGTCATTGGTTTTTGGCACACATACGCCGATAGGCTCCCAAAAAGTCTCACACATGTGGTATCTCCAAACTTGGGAGAAGTAACATAATGTGTTTTGGGGGGTAATTCTACATATACCCATGGCATGTGTGAGAAGCATCTCATTAAAGTGACAACATTTTTTTTTTTTAATTTTCTAAAAACTTGTGGCAAAAAATAAAATGTTCAGTGGACTCAACATGCCTCTCAGCAAATACCTTGGGGTGTCTACTGTCCAAAAATGGGTAATTTGGGGATGGGGGGTGTACTGCCTTGGCATTTTAGGGCCTCAAGAAATGTGATAGGCACTCAGAAAGTAAAAGCTGCTTAAATTCCAGTATATACAGTAGGTATAGAAAAGAATCACCTCCTTTTTTTTTTTTTTATCCATCTTCTGACTTGTGCCTGTCCACAACTTTATCCCAGAGATCTTTTGACAGTGCCTTGCCACCCGCAGTTGATTGCTTGCTACAGTTGCACTACCAGGGACTGAAATGCTTCAGGAAAGCTCTTTTCCTGCTGAGCTAATCAAAATGACCACAGCTGATCACAGTTGAAAGCCTAATGGCTTTGTGTGCCATTGAGAAGGTGATTAGCTACAGCTGATTGAGTTTACAAGTAATTTTTAGAAGGGGGATCATTTTTTCCAACTCAGTGATACTGTTTTGGAATTTTTAACTTTTTTTTCTCACATGCTGGTGTTATATCCTTTACTTGGATGTTATAAGTTGCACTGAGCAAATACAGCTGGAAAAAAACTGTGTCTGTCTTCATTTCAGGCTGCAAAGCAACAAAATGTGATTGTTTTAAAGGGGGTGATTCTTATATCCATTGTATACCATAGTTTGAAGATGCTATAACTTTAATGCAAAACAATTCATATACACTTATTAGGATTTGTTTTTACCAAAGACATGCAGCAGAATACATTTTGGCCTAAACTTATGAAGAAATTTGATTTTATTTATAATAGAAAGTAGAAAATATTAAAAAAAAGTGGTGATCAAATACCACCACGAGAAATCGCTATTTGTGTGAAAAAAATAATTAAAATTTTAGTTGTGTACAGTGTTGTATGACCGCACAATTTCCAGTTAAGGTAGCATAGTGCTGAATAGCAAAAATTGCTCTTGTCATGAAAGGGGTAAAACCTTCCAGAGGTCAAGTGGTTAAAGTGGTTGTTAATAATAAAAAACAAAATGTGACCGCACTAAAAAAAAACATAATTCAAAAAATATGTTGCGCTAATAAGTTCTCACATACAAAGAAAAATAAAACATAAAAGATGAAAAAAAACATATAAAGAACAATCCAGTGAATTTAGTGAAAGACCATATAATCGGTCATTGGTGGATTGTAAAAAACAGCCACCTTAGCAACAAATGAGTGTACAGTTGTGCTAATAAGTTTACACACCCTGGCAGAATTTATGATTTCTTGGCTATTTTTCAGAGAATATGAATGATAACACAAAAACCTGTGTTTAGTCTTTTTTAATCATAATGACAACAGAAACTACCCAAATGACCCTGATCAAAAAGTTTACATACCCTGGTGATTTTGGCCTGATGACATGCACACATCCTCACCTGTGATCTGTTTGCTTGTAATTAGTGTGTGTATAAAAGGTCAATGAGTTTCTGGACTCCTGACAGACCCTTGCATCTTTCATCCAGTTCTGCACTGACGTTTCTGGATTCTGAGTCATGGGGAAAGCAAAAGAATTGTCAAAGGATCTGCAGGAAAAGGTAGTTAAACTGTATAAAACAGGAAAGGGATATAAAAAGATATCCAAGGAATTGAGAATGCCAACCAACAGTGTTCAAACTCTAATCAAGAAGTAGAAAATGAAGGGTTCTGTTGAAACCAAACCATGGTCAGGTAGACCAACTCAGGATTTCAGCCACAACTGGACTTTTTGTCAAGAGGAATGAGCAGCTTTACTATCAAGAGCCTCACCACAAAATAATTCAAGCTGTTATTGATGTTAAAGGAGGCAATACACAGTATTAAGTTACATTTTGGTCTCATCACTCCAAATGACTTTGTGCCAGAAGGTTTGAGGCTTGTCTCTGTGCTGTTTGGCATATTGTAAGCGGGATACTTTGTGGCATTTGCCATTTTGGTAATGGCTTTCTTCTGGCGACTTGACCATGCAGCCCATCTTTCTTCAAGTGCCTCCTTATTGTGCTTCTTGAAACAGCCACACGTGTTTTCAGAGAGTCCTGTATTTCACCTGAAGTTATTTGTGGGTTTCTCTTTGCATCCCAAACAATTTTCCTGGCAGTTGTGGCTGAAACTTTAGTTGGTCTACCTGACAGTGGTTTGGTTTCAACAGAACCCCTCAATTTCCAGGTATTGATTAGAGTTTAAACACTGCTGATTGGCATTCTCAATTCCTTGGATATCTTTTTATATCCCTTTCCTGTTTTATACAGTTCAACTACCTTTTCCTACAGATCCTTTGACAATTCTTTTGCTTTCCCCATGACTCAGAATCCAGAAACGTCAGTGCAGCACTGGATGAAAGATGCAAGGGTCTGTCAGGAGTCCAGAAACTTATTGACCTTTTATACACACACTAATTACAAACAAACAGATCACAGGTGAGGATGGTTACCTTTAACAGCCATTCAAACCCCTTTGTGTCAACTTGTGTGAATGTCATCAGGCCAAAATCACCAGGGTATGTAAACGTTTGATCAGGGTCATTTGGGTAGTTTCTGTTGTCATTATGATTTAAAAAGAGTAAACACAGTTGATTGATAATAAATGGTTTCAGCCATACACTAACCATGAGTGAAAAAAAATGTTTTTGTGTTCTTATTCATATTCTCTGAAAAATGGCCAAGAAATCCAGGGTATGTAAACTTATGAGCACAACTGTATAACAGTCTAATAAAAATAGTGAAAATATGTGTAGAAAAATTGATTGTAGATAGCATCCACCATATATCACAACCAATGTGATAATACAGCCTATGTCCGGCGGACAGGGTGGGGGCTGACCGGACATTCTGGGGCAGTAGGTGAGCATGGGAGAAGGTAAGAAGGGAGCTAGAGAACAGGAGGTCCTGGGAGGAGCGGAGAGGACGATTTCTGCAGATGAGATTGGTGATGTAGCTGGGGGCAGTGTTGTGGACGGCCTTGTATGTTGTGGTTAGTACTTTGAATTTTATACGGTGCGGTTCGCACCGCACTGCAAATCACATGCAATCTCTGTGCAATCCAATTTCAGCCATACAGATAGAATGGCTGAAATCACATTGCATTCGGACCAAACTTGCACATGACCCGTTTTTTGGTCCGCAGCAGCATCGGATCACATGGAAGTTCACAACCATGGGATCTGATTCCTGCCCGAATTTGCAGTTCGCACTGCGATTTGCGAACCAATTTGGGGGTGTCATTAACTTTCACTTGACACTCCCAGCAGTTTGCATGAACTGCCGCCAGGAGACAAGCAATGCAGGAACCCGCAGTGGATTTGCAGGGTTCCTGCATCGCTGCAGTGTGAACTGAGCCTTAGTGTAACTAAAAAAGCAACCTTCGTCCACACGCCGGCTTGTATACAATTTTTTGGGCAATTTTTAGGCATTTTGTCAAGGCACCCCTGAAGAATCCTCAAGGCACCACAGCTACCCTGGTTGAAAAAAGGCTGCCATAGACACACTCCTAAACCTTGTGGACAGCCTTCCCAGAAGAGTTGAAGCTGTTAGGATTCATGCACACGGGACGGTTTTTTGACAGCTAGAACCCGGGGTCTAAAACGCCAGTTTTGCTGTGTTCACGTCTAGGAGCGTTTTTAAAAAAAAAATAATTTTTTTTTTAAAAATGGGAACGCCTGTAAATGAAATGGTCCTAGACGCGAGTTACCATGTTTAGACACGTTTACAAGCTGGCATTTCAAATGCCTCTAAACTGGCGTCTGAACCCATTTTTTTGCATCCCATAAAAAGCCTCTAAACTCAACTGCCTGGAAACGACCCTGTGTACATGTACTGATAAGATAACATTAAATGAGTTCAGGGGCAGCTGGAAAAAACGTCCAAATGCCTCTGAACGTCTGTTTATCAGTCTCAGTGTGCATGAGGCCTTAGAGCTGCAAAGGGTGGGCCAACTCAGTATTGAAACCCTATGGACTAAGACTGGGATACCATTAAAGTTCATGTGCGTATAAAGGCAGGCATCCCAATATTTTTATTATTATTATACAGGATTTATATAGCACCAACAGTTTACACAGCGTTTACAACTTGAGGGTAGATAGTACAGATACAATACACTTAAATACAGTAGGAATCAGAGGGCCCTGCTCATTAGAGCTTACAATCTAAGAGGGAAGGTCAAGAGATACAAGAGGTAATAACTGTGGGGGATGTGCTGATGGAGAAGATAAATGTACAGTTGTTAGATGGGAGCCAGATAGGCTTCTCTGAAGAGATGAGATATCAGGGATCCTCTGAAGGTGGACAAAGTAGGAGAAAGTCAGACAGATTGGGGTAGAGCATTCCAGAGAATGGGAGAGGCTCTGGCGAAGTCCAGGAGGCGAGCATGGGATGAGGTGACAAGGGAGCTAGAGAGCAGGAGGTCTTGGGAGGAGGGAAGAGATCGATTTGGTTGGTATTTTGAGACCAGGTTAGTGATGTAGCTGGGGGCCAGGTTGTGGATGGCTTTATAGGTTATTGTTAGTATCTTTTAATAATATAGTGTATGTGGAGGGTCTGGTGAACATATGTTTTCAGAAGAGAGCCCAGGAATGCAAGTGCAACATGCGTATGCCTCATCCACCTTTTTATAATTTCCTTTTGTTGCTATGAACCTATAAAAGCAAGCTGGATGAAACATCACCAGACAGAACCTGGGCTTTTACAGTGGTGGTAATGGATAGAATAGACATTATTTCTGAACACCTCACATGCCTCTAGTTCTCCTTAAAACTCTCTATCACTCTTCTTTCCTAGAAAAATGGTTAAGACTTGATTTTTTTTCCCATACTCCAGCACTGCTAGCAATTTCTACAATTAATCCCTGGTAATCAAACATCAGATTCCAGTGATTGTTTCAGAGTGACCACTCAGAATTTCCTGTTAGCCGATGTGTCCATGCACACATAGGTGTTTAGAGGAGTTTAGAGGCAGGGAAAAAAAACCCTGCCAGAGAATCCAGGAACAGCAGTGTTTTGTGTGTAATCACGTGTTAATGCTGGGTGCATTAATTCATTTCAATAGCCAGAATAAATTATTATCCTGGCCCATGAAATTATTTAACGCTCAAGCACTTGACGCCTCTTCTCGGTGTGCCACAACAGGAAGACACTTCCTGTTGTGGCAAACCTGCAGGCTCGATTTAGACACAGACAGCGATGTTCTTCCCCACCCCCCACTTGCTTCTCACAGGCCATAGATTGACAGCAATGGCTCCCGTTACTCTCTCTGAACCAGTGAGGAGAGAGGGAAAGAGAGCACAGGGCTGGATAAGTATTCTGTCAATCACAGACAGTGAGCCAATGAGGAGAGAGAGGGATGGGGCAGAGCCATGGCTCCATGTATCTTATGGATGCATAGAGTGGGGTTCAAGAGCGAGCACACACCAGTGCCCTCATAGCAAGCCGCTTGCTATGGGGCACTGGTGTGTGCTCACTCCTGAACCCCACTCTATGCATCCAACAGCCAGGAGCGCTGGTGGGGGACCCAAGAAGTGGATCAGGCCGCTCTGTGCAAAACCATTGCACAGAGCACCTAAGTATGACATGTTTGTTGTTAAAAAAAAAAAAACCTTTAATATCACTTTAAGCCCAACTGCTAGGACATAAACTTGTGACCTCCCATGGGCCACTTCTCCGACCTCTTGATCGGTCAGATCATTTCTGTCAACACTCACCTCATGGACCAGAAAAGAGAGGCTGAAACAGCAGCCTGGAGCTCTCTTTTTAGCATGAATAAAGGAACACCAGCTAAGATCTATGAGAGCCACTGTCCCATCTTATGTTCGGATTGGACTCATTGTAAGGATTTTCATTCTTTTTTTTTATCAAATTCTGTTTATTGTTTTTAGAATATAAACAACATACTTCCAGAAACACTCCCAATATAGAGCTAGAAGGGAATAAAATCCAGATATTTCCTGATATATCACAGGCAACCCTGGAAAGAAGACGCAAAATGAAGGAGGTGACCTCAGTCCTACAAAGCGCTAGAATACGCTATAGATGGGGATTCCCTTTTAAATTAACTGTACCCCATAACGGATCAACTTATACGGTTTTTAACCTAGAGGAGGGAAAAGATCTACTGGTCAAATTGGGCTTGCTAGACCAAGTGCTTCCACATGTTCCCTCAGGCACACCTAGACCATCCCCCATCTGGAACACCCCAGCAGCAAGAGGCACCCAACGGAGATGGCGTCAACCCTTTAGAAATCAAGATACATAAGCTAATAGCCCAAAGTACTCTCAATTCACACCATACTATGCTAAATGACTCAAAATTTTCTATTTTTTTATCTGTTTTTTCTTTTGTTTTTTCTCTCTTCCGTATCTGGTTATAATCTCCTTATCTCACCATCATAACACTCGCTCATCCCCTTCGGATCACAATGTTCTCTAGGCGAGATCGGAACACAAAAGGAGCAATTGAAAACCAAAACATAAGGTTGGTGTAACCCATTCATCTGTTCCACAAGATAAAGATGTGAAGTTACAACCCTAATC
>BLSH010490079.1:26933-44465 GCA_018402905.1 Glandirana rugosa
CGACATATTCCATAAATGACCGTCTTTTTTTACAAAATGATAGGTCTCAATTTTGTTTTACCCGTCTTCTAAATTATCTACTTTTCAACTTTTTTACTGACTTCCAGGCGAAATTATAAAAATTATTATATTCCATTTTGGCACGTTTAATTTATACATGTATTTTCTCATAATGTTTCTTTTTTTTATGTTGTCGTTTTTTTTCTTTTTAATTCTTACTTTTAGGAATGTTACTCAGGTTAGGCTTGTATTCTACCCTGTCACCGAGAGTATCTAGAATCGACCACAAGGAAATAAGTACGATTTTTCTCTCTGGATAGTAAAACATTTTTTTCTGCCAGTAAATACCTTATACAGCCCACTTCCTGTTTCTTGTCTGGTCATTAACCTAGGCTTATGATATCATGCACAGCTCTCACTCTCATGAGAGTTTGCCAGGAAAGGAGGGGGGGGGGGGAAGTCATAAGAGGGCCAATGAGAGCTGCAGAACTGGAGGTGTGCTTCTGTGTGTATGTGTAAATCCAGGAAGTGAACAGGCAGCAGCTTCAGCTGCCCACAGTTAAAATGATTGCAGCCAGGCTTAGTGGAGGGAGATTTCTGCAGCATGTTTGGCAAGTACAGAATCACAGTACATACAAAATAATATGCAAAGTGGTTGGAGGGAATGGCAAAGATGTTTTTATTACAAATTATGTGAGCAGTCTGCAGTTCCTCTTTAATATTGTCTCTAACACACTACTTAAAGAATCCTGGTCTCTTTGAAGAGGGCTACTATCGTGTAAATCTCTAGCTATACCTGTTAGTAGTAACAGTGTGTGTTTCTGTTTTTTTAAGTCATAAATGTTATTGTTACTATTGCGAACTGTTGCTAGGTCGAACCCTATCTGGTGGCAGCGTGATAAATCTAAACCCAGTGACCATTGCTCTTAGTCTGTTGGCACTTAGATTGTGGTCTTGCGAGCTGGAAATTCTTTATGCAGGGTGAGGCTGAGAGTGGCATTGCCACATACCAGTGACAGCATGGTGTGAGTAGCCTGGGTCTGACACCGCATCCGTCATACTGGGGCCTGTTAATGGTCAGCTTCCTAGCCCTTTTGTTCTGACAGTCTTCATCTTCCCTGTCTTTGTGTAACTGAACCAGGAACCAGAAACCCATCATGTCTCGGTCTCCAGCATAGTAAAACAATTCCAATTCCATTTCCCTGTATATTGCAGCAGGGGACAGTTAAGGGGTCTAATTACTTTGTTTTTATGTGTATAGTCAGGTACAGACAAGCAGCTGCTAATTATCAGTTACTAATATTTAGCTTATTTAATCAAAATAGTCCTAGAGTAATCAAACCGTGTCAATATAGTGGTGACTGCTAGCAAATTCAACAGAGTAACAGGTGAATTAAATCATACTTTAGTTATTTCCTTTCAAAGCTGTGAACAGCAATTGCTAAGTATCATCCCTCACCAGTTAATCTAGCAATTGCTTCTACGAATTTACATTCCAAAGCTGCAAACCAAGTCATGATTGTTGGATCACTAGTTAGGACTATGAATGTGGTCTCAATAAGGCCTCATGCACACAGGACGTTTTTGACTGTTTTACAGCAGCTGTTTTTAGTTGCAGATGTTTTTTTCTACAGTCAATAAACCCTCCATGTTATTCTATGTGTCCATGCACACATAGGCTGTTATCAACTGTTTTTAGCAGTGATGTTTTTTTAGCTGTAAAAAAAACCCAAGACCAGAGGGTTATGAAAGGGTCTCAGTAGACCCAGTGCATCGGAATGAGTCCACACATGAGGGTTCTGAGACATTCTAGGATCCTGGGGAGGGAATACACCAGTTCTGCCTCTCTTTACATTCAAAGTGTTTGACTTTACATTGGAGTCACTTGGTTTGAAATTCTGCATTCAAATATGTATGCGTTATCGCTATGTCATGTTCCTAAGTGAAGTTATGAACTGTATGTATTTTTGGTGCATTTAAAAGTGGTTGTAAAGCCGCCTCACACCTCCACAATAAAAAACCTGCAAAGCAAAAGCATAATGAGCTAGTATGCAGCGCATACTAGCTCATTATGAAACACTTACCTCGGAATGACACCGCTGTGACCGGCGACATCACTCTTCCGGGTCTGCGGCTCCGTCCAATCACAGTGCGGGCTCCAGCGCTGTGATTGGCAGAGCCGCGCTGACGTCACTCCCGCGCATGCGCAAGGGAGCTGTCATTTACGGCACGAATAAAGAAGAAACAGCACCCTGGGCTACCCCGGGTGCCAATTCTTCAGTGCACGTGTGCCAATGGCATCGGCCCATGCAGATACAGGGGATATCTCCTAAAAGGTACAGGTTTAGGAGATATTTCCTGGACCTACAGGTAAGCCTTATTGTAGGCTTACCTGTAGTTTAAAGTGGTTGTCATGACTTGACAACCACATTAAGCAGAGGTGGGGGGGGTCACTCTGGGGCCAGAGTTACCTGTGTGATTTATAACCCTCGTCAATTCCCTGAGTTCCCTTGATGTCAACTAGCTGCTTTATGGCTGTTTTTAACCACTTCAGGCCCGGAAGGATTTCACACTTTAGGACCAGAGCCTTTTTGCGATTCGGCGCTGCGTCGCTTTAACTGACAATTGCTCGGTCGTGCGACGTTGTACCCAAACGAAATTTGCGTCCTTTTTTTCCCACAAATAGAGCTTTCTTTTGGTGGTATTTCATCACTGCTGCATCATTTCTGATCGCCGCTATAAACAAAAGAAGTGCGACAATTTTGCAAAAAAAACCCAAAATTTCTTACTTTTTGCTAAAATGCAAATCCAAAAAAAAAAATACAAAAAAACATTTTTTTTTCATCAGTTTTGGCCTATTTATATTCTTCCTCATATTTGTGATAAAAAAAAAAAATCGCAATCGGCGTTTATGGATTGGTTTGCGCAAAAGTGGCCGCGTTTACGGACGATGAGAACTAATTTCTGGGGTTTTTATTTATTTTTTTTTACTAGTAATGGCGGCGATCTGCGATTTTTAGCGGTACTGCGATATTGGGGCGGACATGTCGGACCATTTTGACACTTTTTTGGGACCATTGGCATTTATACAGCGATCAGTGCTATAAAAATGCACTGTTTACTGTGTAAATGCCATTGGCAGTGAAGGGGTTAACCTGCAGGGGGCGCTCTATGGGTTAACTGTGTTCCCTGGGCGTGTTCTAACTGTGTTTGGGCTGCCCTAGCAGGGGAAGCGAAGTGATCACAGCTTCCATGTAGAGGAAGGCTGTGATCACAGCCCTTCCCCCTCTCACAGAATGGAGGTCCGTGTTTACTTACACAGACGTCCGTTCTTTCACTCCGGGGGGGGCATTGCGGGTAGCCGGCGGCGATCGAGTCCGCCGCACCCGCTCCCTTGCCCCCCCCCAGATACAGTGAGCGTGCTCACAGTGCACGATCTCGCAGCCGCCGCCGTATGACGGCGGTTTGCGTTATCGAGCCACTTTGTCGCCGTCAACCTGCGGTTGACGGTCGGCAAGTGGTTAACCACTTGCTTACTGGGCACCCCCCTCCTGGGAAGACCAATTTTTGGCTTTCGCCGCCATTGCATTTTGAATGACAATTGCGCGGTCATGCGACGTTGTACCCAAACAAAACTTTTATAATTTTTTTTCTCCACAAATAGAGCTTTCTTTTGGTGGTATTTGATCACCTCTGCGGTTTTTATTTTCTGCGCTATAAACAAAGATCGATAATTTTGAAAAAAGAACAATATTTTTTACTTTTTGCTATAATACAAATAAAAAAAAAAAAAAACAATTATTCATCGGGTTTGGCTAATTTATATTCTTCTACATATTTTTGGTAAAAAAAATTTGCAAATCGGCGTATATTGATTGGTTTGCGCAAAAGTTATCGCGTCTACAAACTATGGGAATTGATTTATGGCATTTTTATTATTTTTTTTACTAGTAATGGCGGCGATCTGCGATTTTTATCGGGACTGTGATATTGCGGCGGACATGTCGGACATTTTTGACACTTTTTTGGGACCAATGGCATCTATACAGCGATCAGACATTTAAATATCCACCGGTTTACTGTATAAATGTCATTGGCAGTGAAGGGGTTAACTGTGTTCTCTGCATGTGTTCTAACTGTGTGGGGTGGGGCTGGCTGGGACATAACAGATCTAACTGATCCAAGTGACAGGGATCAGTAGATCTGTCATGTCTGTCACAGAACGGAGAACCGCCGTGTTTACATTGGCGGTTCCCCGTTCTGCAGCTCTGACAGGCGATCGTGTCGCGCGCCGCCTGGGAGCGTGCACAGGGGAGACGTCCCGGAAATTTAGATGCGCGCTGGAGCCGTACTTCGGCAATAGCGCGGATCTGAAGGGGTTAAAATAAACACAAACAGATCTCTTCCTGGCTTTCAGATAACATGATCCAGGTGGCCTTTGGAATCTGGAACAGGAAGGGAGGGGGTGTGTGAGGCAGTGGTGGCCCGCCCATAGGGGGCGCCCGGGCACTGCCCCTCCCCCCACAGTGCACTATGGGAAGCGTGACGTCACATGATTGCAGGCGTCACACTTCAATTGCAGGGTTTAATCCTGCCTTGAGGCGCTTTGCCTATTGGCTCCTGCTACTGTCAAATCAATCACCGCCGTCCACTAGACAGTGGTGATTGATCTCGGAGGAGACTCGGCGTCACTTCCGGCCATGCAGAGAGAAGCCGGACTCCAGCCCACACACTGACAGCCTGCTGGTCCACAAGCCGATCTCTGCACACCGACAGCCCGCTGGTCTGCAAGCCGATCTCTGCACACTCCTGCCAGCCTGCCTATTAGATGGGGTAAGTGCAGGACTTGTCCCAACTTCTTGGGGGGGGGGGGTGTCTCTGCAATGTACTCCACCTGTGTTACTGGCTGCAAGGTACCCCCACCACTGATATTGGCTGCAAAGTACCCCCACCTGTGATATTGGCTGCAATTTACCCCTACCTGTGATATTGGCTGCAATGTACCCCCACCTGTGATACTGGCTGCAAAGTACCCCCATTTGTGATATTGGCTGCAAAGTACCCCCATCTGTGATATTGGCTGCAAAGTACCCCCATCTGTGATATTGGCTGCAAAGTACCCGCACCTGTGATATCGGCTGCATAATACCCCACCTGTGATATTGGCTGCATAATACCCTACCTGTGATAGGGTTATTAGAAGTAGGAGGGGTCAAAAAGGAAGGGTGGGGCCTGGCACCCCCCCCATTCTAAAACTTCACCAGCCGCCACTGGTGTGAGGAGCTTGTAGTAAGAGCTTCCAGCTTGTTAAACCTTAGCATTCCGTTCTTCTTAAACAAAATGGGGTTAGCCTTGCTTGTGTCTTGTGCGTGATATCATTACTTCGTGTGTGTCTCACACTTGATATCATTACATCTCCCCCCTGAGGTAGTTGCATGGGAGGGGAATGCAATTCTCCTCCTGAAGCAACCCTCTGCCATGTGGCACTGCATGTGTGCCTGGCTAAGGTGTTTACCTTTGTGTGGACTGGTCCATTTGTCTTGCTGGATAACCAGGCTCCCTTCAAGGAGTGGGTTGTTCTCCCTAGCAACACTGTTGGGCCCACAAGTTAGGTTGTAATGGGTGAGAACCTGGCGGCAGCAACCACCTGAGGCTTCCGGGGTGCCCACTTGACAACAAGATTCTTCTGTCCAGAAGCGGCATGGGTTAACCGAGGGGGTGTCTATCTGCCTAGGTAGAGGATGAGATATTTCTCTTCTATCTCTTCCCTCTGGTTCAGGGCCGCACCTGACCCAAAGGTATTGGCACCAGTGTGCACCAGGACCGTCTCTCAGGTGCACCAGCTAGTACCTTTGTCAGGGGGGCATGGTCCCCCTTATACACTGGCATTAAGGATCCCGTGTCCATTGGTGCTCGGGTTGGTCGGTTAGTCACAGGTTCAGCTGGGCTCTCCTAGTGGCACTCCCGCATCTTACTGTAGCCAGCTGTACCCAGGAATGACACAACCAGTATGCTGGCTTGAGGAGTAGGCCAGGCCATGCTACCTTTCTCAACCTTCACAGTTCCTCTCCTCTCTGCTGTTCCCAGTACAGAACAGCTGACATGCCCACCTGACAGTTATCAGGGGGAACTGGCCCCTGCCAGGTTGTTCGGGATGGATGACAGGAGCACCAGGTGCTCCACCCAGACAGGGCTAATCCCTTCCAGTCTTTCAATCAGGTCACTCCCCAAGGATGTGACTGATGTGTTCTCAACCCCAGGTAGTATTGCTGCCAAGGCAAGCAAGCCACATGGGTTGATGAAGACTGACTCATTCTGAGCCTTCTGGGTTAGTCCACACCCCCTGTTCAGGTCAATGATAGTGCGACAGCGGCCATCTGCCAGCTGCTCTGCCACTTCATGGTTCCTGGGCATGAGGGAGACCACAACCGCAGGGTGTACATTCAGCATTACCAGGCCTCCTGGAAGCCTGGCCTGACTTCTTTTAGGAACCAAGACGATTGAGGGAGTCCAGTCCATCCGCGCTTCTTGAATGACCCCTAACTGCAGTATTCCTTCAGTCTCCTTTGTCTCGCCTGTCTGCACTTGTTGCGCGACAAGGTGGATTACCGGGGTGAGGGGAGGATACATCCTGCCGCCCACATCGTGGACGCCATGGTGATCCTGTACCTGCTCAGCATCCTGCTCACCCAGATGGGTCGAGCTGACCTCCTGCTTAAGCCGATTCCAATCCTGCTCTAGAAGTGGGCCGCTGCCTAGCCTCCACCAGCTATCGGGGTCCTGCTGCTTCTTCCAGTCTGCAAGCCACCCAGCACACTTCATCCATCTGCTCTGGTGACCCATGCTTCTTTATGCACTGTACCTTCTGTCTCAATCCCAGAGGTACGCTGCGTTTAGTCACAAGGGGAGCCTCTCTCGGCATCTCAGCCTCGGACCAGGTATGTGACACCCAGCCCCGCTGTCGATTTGTAGAATCACCAGGAAAAAAATCCAGGAAAAAGAAAACAAACCAGAAGAAAAAAGAAGAATCAATGCCAGGACTAGAGATTCCAGCAGGGAACTAGGTCCTCACTCCTGACTAGGCAGAAAAAAACTGAAGGCCTATAGCAGAGAGGGGGGTGTATATCACCTAGGACTGCCCCATAGGCGTAGCCAAGTTTTTTTTTCTGCCTAGTGTCCTACTCCTGTAGGGGGCGGTATAACCCTATGGTCAAGAACAAGGAAGCGCTATGTCTGTCAATGAATGACAGAGAAAAAAATGTTTACAATAACTTTAAGCCTGGGTTGCACAAAAAAAAAACCTGACAGCTCCGGTCTGAACTGCTCTACTAACCATGCAAAGTTAGAACAGCAATTGCCCCCGCTGAGCTGTTGTGTTCGGACAGGGGGACAGCCCCCCTGCCAGAACACTGCGATCAGCTTTCTCTGGCATTGGCGGAGAGCGCTGCTCGGGAGTCGGTCGGCTGCTGGTTTTCCAGCATGCTCATCCGACAGAGGCCTGCCAAATGGCCGGCTTCTTTCGGACAGACTGACATACACACGGGCAGAATATCGGCCGTCTATTTTTGAAATGGCAAATGTTTCCCGACATTCTGCCCATGTGTACGGGGCTTTAGGCAGGCCACAGATGATATGATTTTCTTTCCTTCCACCATGGGCGAAAGGAAAGAAAAATCGCTCAATTTTCCCATCAACGCAGTCAGTGTGCTATTATATTCTGCCAGTGGGGGTGTGGGAAGCATTCCCGGCCGGCAGAATACAATGGTTTGAACACAAATCCGTATGAACACAAATCTGGTAGGCTTGATAGATTGATCAACTTGGGTACAATCACATGGTTCGAATCATGTGCAGCTCCATAGACACACACAGCTCAGGAGAGAGCACGCACGTGTGCTCCCAAAGAAAGCAGTTTGCTAAGGGGGCACACGGAGAAGAGGAGGAGTCAAGATCACAGACGGGGGACCCAAGAGGAGGAGGATTGGGGCCGCTCTGTGCAATACACACAGCAGGTGAGTATAGCATGTTTATTATTTTAATATAAAACAAAAAAATGCCTTTAGTAATACTTTACGTCACTGAATTCCCCAGGTTATGTTTGGTTGTAAACAACGTCATTGACCTGTCCCTATACATTCACCATGTTCTGTAGTAGGGGTGCAACAATATCGGTGCCGATACTAAGCATTTGCACGAGTATCGATACTCGTGCAAATGCACCGATACTTAAAACTGATACCTACTGGCACGGTTCTTACTGAAATGCACACAAAAGAATGCAGCAATCCACTTCAGCCCCGGAAGGATTTACCCCTTTCCTGACCAGAGCACTTTTTGCAATTTGGCACTGCGTCGCTTTAACTGACAATTGCGCGGTCGTGCGACGTTGTACCCAAACAAAATTGATGTCCTTTTTTTCCACACAAATAGAGCTTTCTTTTGGTGGTATTTGATCACCTCTACATCACTTCTGATCACCGCTATAAATAAACAAAAAAATGCAACAATTTTGAAAAAAAAAAAAACAATATTTTTTTACTTTTTGCTATAATACATACACACAAAAAAAAAAAACGAATTTATTCATCAGTTTAGGCCGATGTATATACTTCCTCATATTTTTGGTAAAAAAAATAAATAAAATTGCAATAGGCGTATATTGATTGGCTGGAGCAAAAGTTGCCACGTTTACAAACTATGGGAATTGATTTATGGTGTTTTGCCTATTTTAAAAATTTTTGGTACTATTAATGGCGGCGATCTGCGATTTTTATTTGGACTGCGATATTGCGCCAGACAGATCGGACATTTTTTTGGGACCAATGACACTTATACAGCGATCACAGCTAAAAAAAACAAAAAAAACCACAGATTACTGTATAAATGTCATTTGCAGGGAAGGAGTTAACCTGCAGGGGGCAATCAAGGGGTTAACTGTGTTCCCTGTGTGTTTTCTAACTGTATGGGGGCTGGGCTGGCAAGGGCATAACAGATCTCAGGCCCCATTCACACCTGGGCGATTTGTACAAAGGTAGGTTTTTTACAGAGGTAAAAAAATCAATTATTCTCTATGGAGATGGTTTACATCTCCACTCAAACGCCTGAAGCTCTGTTCTGGAGGTATTTTTGTAGCTCGATTTGGGCGTTTTTCTAGTTTTTACATTGGTGACCTTTTGACCTGTACAAAATTGTGGCAAAAATCACGTGACTTTCTGACTGAAAACGCTACGCCCAGGTGTAAATCCAGCCTAACTGATCCCGATTACAGAGATCAGTAGATCTCTGTCATGCTGCCTGTCAGAAGGGGGAATCGCCGTGTTTACATCGATGGTTCCCCGTTCTTCCGCTCTAACAGGTGATCGCAGGTCGCCGGCGGACATCGAGTCCTCCCGACCCGTGGACACACTCACGGAGGCACGAGCCTCCGAGCTCACAACTGTGTCTGTATGGCGGGTCGCGCAGGAGAGCCACATTGCCGCAGTAAAAGTACGTGAGTCGGTTGGGAACTGGTTAAAGGAGTTGTAAAGGCAGAAGTTTTTTTTTTATCTTAATGCATCGTATGTGTAGCAGCCTCCCCAATACTTATCCTGAGCTCCTTCTCTCTCCAGCGATGTTCACAATCTCCTCAGCTGTCCAGGACACTCCTCCTGATTGGCTGAGACACAACAGCGACGCCATTGGCTCCAGTGACTGTCAAAGTTAGTCAGCCAATCAGGGGATAGAGGGAGGGGGGCTGGGCTCCATGTCTGAATGGATACACGGAGCTCTGACTTGGCTCGGGTGCCCCCATAGAAAGCTGCTGGCTTTGGGGGCACTCGATAGGAGGAGGGGCCAGGAGCAGAGAAGAGGTACCTGAGAAGAGAGGGAGGCAAGTATAACATGTTTGTTATTTGAAAAAAAAAACAAAAAACCTAAAGGTTAGACTTACCGGTGACGGTATTTTTTAAGAGCCTTTCAGGACAGCAGCATGGAGAGAGCGCAGCTCCACCTCTGTCAGGAAACACTGCCGTGTCAATGCCCCTTTAAAAGCTGCCACTTCCACCATGCCGTCAATCGTTCAAAACGCTATTACCACAGGAGTGACTTTCCCAGGTAATCAACTCAAAGCAGCAACAGGACATCTTCATTGAATGGATCAGAGTGGACGTTGCCTGCTCATTACATCCACAGACACAGTCTGTACCCCATAGAAGCCGTAGCCTTGACCAGAACTCATGGATCTAATCCCGTTTATCGGTCAGCACTCCTCTTAGATCGAATGAAGCATTGAGCACTGCCGACACCAAGATTATCCATTTGACAGATACAGGAAGATCGTTTTCTATCTATTAACTGATACCGGTCAATATCTACGGAGAAATACACCTTGGAGCACAGATCCAGTTGTTGCTGAAAGATCATCTCCCTCTCATCCGGCTGACGTGCACAACCACGAGTTTGTCTCAAATAGGAGACCATCTTCATACCGTTCATATTACCACTCATGCTACTTTATATAAAGACAGGACATAATTGACATATTGGCTATATTCACGGCACGAGATCAGTCACCGATCAAGTCATCTATTTAAACACACTGGTTTAATACCTGCTATATAACATTCAGTTTCGAGTGACTGGTCAATCTTGCACGGGATATCTACTCTACTAGCCACATACACTGCACGATATCCATCTTACTACGGCTATTTCCCATATATCAAGCCTGTTGAATCTTAACAGGGCAATTGATAACATCATTAACCTGGAAGTCACTTACTCTATATAAGCAGCACTTCAGAATGTTTATTTGACACTCAGCTAACCTTGCTCTGTTACAATTAAAATGGGTAAATGATGGATCTGGAAGTCTCCCCCTAAATTAGCACGCTGCATCTCAGATATGTATGTGCTCAGAGTGAGTTCCCCAGAATCCATGCAAACACCCTTTATATGAATAATATTGGTCAATTTCTATCACTTGCATACTGGTACCAGTGGGGAGTGTTTTTATGTCTTTGACAACGTTGTAAATTTTATGAGTGTTCCTTGCAATTTAGTCCATCAAATGTATATATTAATAAAGTTATCACTTGTGTAATCCGCGGTGTGTTCCCATCCTTCTCAGAGGCACGGACCTCTATCGGAGTAAATTCTCCTTCCCCTCCCCCTCTTCTTTTGTGCAAACCTTCTGTGTATAGCAGCCTCCCCAATACTTATCCTGAGCCCCTTCTCTCTCCAGCGATGTTCACAATCTCCTTAGCGGTCCAGGACACTCCTCCTGATTGGCTGAGACACAACAGCGGCGCCATTGGCTCCAGCGACTGTCAAAGTCAGCCAGCCAATCGGGGGATAGAGGGAGCGGGGTTGGGCTCCATGTCTGAATGGATACACAGAGCTCTGACTTGGCTCGGGTGCCCCCATAGAAAGCTGCTGGCTTTGGGGGCACTCGATAGGAGGAGGGGCCAGGAGCGGAGAAGAGGCACCTGAGAAGAGGAGGATCCGGGAGGCAAGTATAACATGTTTGTTATTTGAAAAAAAAAAAAACCTACAAAAGCTTAGACTTACCGGTGACTGTATTTCTAAGAGCCTTTCAGGACAGCACCATGGAGAGAGCGCAGCTCCACCTCTTCCAGGAAACACTGCCATGTCAACACCCCTTTAAAAGCTGCCAATTCCACCATGCCGTCAATCGTTCAACAGTTTTCCTCTGACATGCTGGAAGATTTAAACAAGATATTTCATATGCAATCTTACACGTTAGTACCCCCAAAATTTAGGGAGGGAAGCAGCTGCTGTCCTGAAAGGCTCTTAGAAATACCATCACCGGCAAGTCTAACTAAGGTTTTTCTCTCCTCGCCTTTCAGGAAAGCACCATGGAGATGATAACCGAGCACTTACTTCAGGGTGGGACCACCGCTTGCAGAACCTTCCTGCCAAAGGACTGATCTGCGGCCGACAAGAGATCCAGCCTGTAGTGCCTTATGAAGGTAGAGAAACTGGACCATGTGGCTGCCTTACAAAATTGTTCCGGCAAGGCCCCTGCCCTCACAGCCCAGGAAGCTGCTACTGCCCTTGTGGAGTGGGGCATCACTCCCACTGGTGGATCACTGCCATTAGCCAGATAGGCTTCCTTAATTTCTTTTTTTAGCCACCTGGCTAAATGGCTAAAATGCTTTTTGATGCTTTCTCATCTTTATGAGCTCCTGAAAATAGGATGACTTTCTCAGGTGCTTTGTTACCTCTAGATATCTTAAGAGGCACCTCCTGACATCTAGGGTGAGAAAGATCTCTTCGCCCGGTCCTGATGGTTTTGGACAGAAGGTTGGAAGCACAATTTCTTGTGTACGGTGGAAGGCAGAGGCCACTTTTGGAAGGAATCCTGGATCCGTCCTTGAGACAATCCAGTCCTCCAAACATCTGAAAAAAGGCTCCACCGTGGATAAGGCTTGTAATTCGCTAATCCTGCGAGCCGAGGTCACTGCTACTATAAGAATGCTCTTTTCAGAGTAAGACAGCTCAAGGTTGCTTGCTCCAGAGGTTCAAACTGTATCTTAGTAAGACCCTGTAAAACTAAGGATAAGTCCCAGCTTGGTAAAACTAACTGCTACTGGCCTAACTCTAGCCATAGCTTTGAAAAAACAGAGTGGTTCCCTAAATAAAGTTTTCTCAAAGAACACCGATAACGCGGCTACCTGCGTTTTGAGCGTACTTGCCGCCAGACCTTTCTTCATACCTTCCTGGAGAAATTCTAGAACTGAAATTAAATTCTTTAAATCAAATTTCTTGCTGGAGCACCAGGTGTTGTAGCACTTCCAGACTTTAAAGTATATTGACCTGGTGACTTTTTTCCAGCTTGTCAAGAGGGCATCGATCAGCTTTCTTGACATGCCTTTCTGCCTCAGGAGCTCCTCCTCAGAAACCAGGCCGTGAGTTTGAGATGAGCTGGGTCCAAGTGATAAAGGTCTTCCAGACTCTCCAGGAAGGCCTTCCTGCCAGGTTTAGGAGGGTGGTGAACCAAGGCCTTTTGGGCCAAAAGGGTGCAATCAAAATTAAGACTGTTTTCCCTGCTGAATTTTTCCAAGACCAGTGGGATTAATTGAAACGGGGGAGGGGGGGGAGGCGTAAGACAAGGGGCAGTGCCATTTGTGGGCTAGTGCATCCAGGCCCACTGCTTGGTCTTCCCTCCTTAGAGAAAAGAACGCCTGGGCCTTGGAGTTGTCTTGATTTGCAAATAAGTCCACCTCGGGTTGACCCCATTCTTTTGCGATCATCAGGAACACTTCCTGATTCAACACCCATTCTGACTCTTTTACCCTTCTTCTGCTGAGAAGGTCTGCCAACAGGTTGTGTGTCCCCTTTAAGTGGACAGCTGACAGCGAGGCCAGATTTGCTGTGCCCAAGAGAGCACCTGAAAGGCCAGTTCCATGAGCGATTTGCTTCTTGTTCCTCCCTGTTTTGTAAGGTACAAGATGGCTGTCATGTTGTCCGTAAAAATCAGGACATGTTGATTTCCTAAGGACTGTTGGAAGGCCAGAAAGCTTAGATGAACTGCCTTCAATTCCCTCCAATTGGAGGATTTCCTGCTGTCTGCCCTGGACCACTCGCCTTGGGCTGTTCGCTCACCCATGTGGGCTCCCCATCCCCAGGCACTCGCATCTGTTGTCAGGTGATGGGTTGCCAAAAAGCACCAAGGAAGGCCCTTTAAGAGATTCTTCCAATCTCCCCACCACCACAGGAATCTCTTTGCTGTTGTACTTAACCTTATTCTCTTTTCTAGGAATTCCTGATGGGACCAGCTCAGGGGAGTATGTCCCATTGCACCCGGCGGGCATGAAGCCTGGCCCACTGCACTGCAGGGATTGCTGCTGTAAACAATCCCAACACCGACATTGTCTCCTGCACTGATACCTGCAGGTTGGACTGAATCGTCTTCAGGGCTTGTTGAATCTTCTCGATTTTCTCTTCTGGGAGAAAAATTCTCTGCAGCGTTGAGTCTATTTTGTACCCCAAGAATCGTATCCACTGCGTGGGTGTTAGGTTTGACTTCTGGTAGTATACTAGCCAACCTAGTCCATTCAGGTGCGCCATTGTTGCCTGCAAATCGGCCAAAAGCCTCCCCTCCGACTCTGCAGACAGTAACAGATCGTCGAGGTACAGTACTATCGAAATCCCCTTCATCCTCAGGAGGTTCCAAGGCTTCTGCTAAAACCTTGGTGAACACTCTGGGAGAAGGAGGAGAGGCCGAAGGGTAGAGCTCTGAATTGCAGATGGGCTATCACTCTTCCAATGTCTACTGCCAGCCTGAGAAACTTCTGGGATGACTCTACTATGGGAATGTGCATGTATGCATCCTTCAGGTCGATCGACACCATGAAGCAATTGCCGGTGAGAAGGCTTCTAACGGAAAAGATGGTGTCCATCCTGAATCTCTTGTATCTTATAGACCTGTTCAATATCTTCAGATTCAGTATAAGTCGAAACCTTCCTGATGGTTTTCTCACCAAAAAAAACTTGGGAATAAAACCCCTCCCTCACTTGCTCCTCTGGGACCCGGATTATAACACCCTGTTGTCTCAGTTCCTCTAAAAGGGACATCATAGCCAGAGTTTTTTCCTGATCCTTCTGTAGCTTCGTCACATAAAATCGCTGTGGGGGGGAGGGGGGGCTCGAGAAAATTCCAGATCATAGCCCTGTTCAATAATCCTTATCACAAACGGGCTCGTTACTGCTTCCCTCCAGGCCTGAAGGAAAGCCTGTAGCCTTCCGCCTACTGGAAGGTGACCGTCACTGTTTTTTGGGGCTCTGAGGAGCACCTCTCACCCAACCTCTTCCTTTTGGGGGAACCCACAGTTTCTTCTGCTCCTTACCCTTGTAGGACTGTTGAAATGGACGAAAATTCTTTTTCGCCGTTACCACTTTGTTCTTTTGCGGGAAGGCCTTCTTATCCGCCGTACGATCTAGGACGGATTCCAGCTCTTGGCCAAAGAGTAGATCTCCTGTAAAAAGGATCACATAATGCTTGACCTTGGACGCTGAATCTCCCGCCCAGGTCTTAAGCCACAATGCCCTCCTGGCCAAATTGATAAGGGCAGAGGATCTCACTGTCATTCTGATAAATTCGGCAGATGCATCTGCCATATACTTGACAGCTTTAAGGAGAATGGGAAAGTTAATCTTTTCTGTTGGTGCCTTCCACCACATGTCCCTGCAGCTTCTCAATCCAACACTCTAAATTCCTTGCCACTACCGTGGCTGCCATGGCTGGTTTTAGATTGAACAAGGAGGAATCCCAGGCCTTAAGGAGAGAATCCGCTCTCTTATCCATAGCATCTTTAAGGACCCCCATGACTTGAGAAAATGCAGCGTCAATTTTTGGTCTCTAATTCCAGACACATCCTCATCAAACGGGAATCTTCTTTTAAGAGAACGTGAAAAAATGGACTTCTTTCCAGATCACTCCACTCCTTTTTAATAGTATCCGTCAATACTTTATGCACCCTCCAGGCTTCGATACATCCTATTGTGTACAGATAACTGTGTTTTCTCTTCCTGTATCTGTAAGGTGGAGTACACAGCTTTAAGCAAATCCTCCACCTCCTCAAGAGAGAGTTTGTAATCTTCCTCATGAGCTATGAGCAAGCGTCATTTTGGGACGTGATCGTCTCTTTTGCGACTTGACTGTACCTGAACATTTATGCGACATTAAAAGCTATTATTTGGAGTGCGGCTGTCTGAAGATTTTTCATTTCCTTAACAACTGATGACTCATTCATCTGTCAGCAGGCTTCCCCGCTGACAGATAAATGTGATTAAAACCAGGGGCAGCTGCTGCTAGGGCTCCCTGTAGGATCAGAACGCTATCTTGTTGGTTCTCCACGCCACCCCCAGCCTGCAGTGCAACATAAGAGGAGAGAGCAAGGATGAAGAGAAGCCAGCAACCGGATGTGCGGCATGAGGAAGGGAACCGCGAAGTAAGTGCAACCGATGCCCTGCATAGAAATCCTGCTTCCCCCGATATCATTATCCTCCACCTCCTCCTAGACTGTCGGATCTATTGCGGGAGGACAGGCAGCAGCGCTGCTCTTCTTCAGCTGAGGCCACCTCCTCCCAGGTAATGGGAGAAGTACATGCAGCATGGCGCACATAGATCTTCAGCAGTAGGTAGTACAGTGGGGAACTGGTGGGCAGGGGAGGGGCACAGTGAAGAACTGGTATGAAGGAGGTACAGTGGGGAAAAGGTTTGTGTGTGGGGAGGTGGGGTTATAGGGCGTTACAGTGGGGAACAGGTGTGCAGGAAGGGGGAGTGGGAACGGTAATCGGTAATTGGTATCGGCGAGTACTTAAAAAAAAAAAAAAGTATGGGTACTCGTTGCTAAAAAGTGGCATTGGTGTATCTCTATTCTCTAGTGAGGACATGATGTGGTAATGCGCTGTATTTCCCTTATCTCCGGATGTTTGGGCGCTCCCTGTACTGATGTGTCCTCTCTGGAGTGTAGTGATAAGGATTAGGTTCGGTGTAGTGTGTAAGGCGTCACTGAGGAGAGAAGATAAATGAGGCAGCCTATGTCTGGGCCCCTCTTTACGACATTGCATACAATAACCGTCCCCTACTTCCAGGCCCTATTCTCTAGCACAGGCCATGACCCCCAACATCTGGGTCCCCCACCTTCCAGGTCCTTCTCTCTGGCACAGGCCATGCCCCCTACTTCCGGGCCGCCCTCCTTCCAGGTTCTTTTTCTCTAGCACAGACCATGTCCCCCTACTTCCAGGTTCTTCTCTTTAGCACAAGCCATGGCCCCTTCCTTCCAGGTCCTTCTCCCTAGCACAGGCCATGTCGCCTTCCTTCCAAGTTCTTCTCCCTAGCACAGGCCATGTCCCCTTCCTTCCAGGTTCTTCTCCCTAGCACAGGCCATGGCCCCTTCCTTCCAGGTTTGTCTCTCTAGCACAGGCCGTGTCCCCCTACTTCCGGGTCTCCTACCTTCCAGGTTCTTCTCTCTAGCCCAGAACATGTCCTCCTACTTCTGGGTCCCTCACCTTACAGATCCTTCTCTCTGGCACAGACCATGTCCCCTTCCTTCCAGGTCCATCTCCCTAGCACAGGCCATATCCCCCTCCTTCCAGGTCCATCTCCCTAGCACAGGCCATGCCCCTCTCTTTCCAAGTTCTTCTCCCTAGCACAGGCCATGTCTCCTTCCTTCCAGGTTCTTCTCCCTAGCACAGGCCACGTCCCCTCCTTCCAGGTCCATCTCCCTAGCACAGGCCAAGTCCCCCTACTTCCAGGTCATTCTCCCTAGCACAGGTCATATCCCCCTACTTCCAGGTCCTTCTCCCTAGCACAGGCCATGCCCCCCTCCTTCCGGTCCTTCTCTCTGGCACAGACTACATCCTCTTCCTTCCAGGTCCATCTCCCTAGCACAGGCCATGTCCCCCTCCTTCCAGGTCCTTCTCCCTAGCACAGGCCATGTCTCCTTCCTTCCAGGTCCATCTCCCTAGCACAGGCCATGTCCCCCCTACTTCCAGGTCCTTCTCCCTAGCACAAGCCATATCCAG